>WAAB01024948.1:71994-132984 GCA_013389865.1 Piaya cayana
AAAAAAAAAAAAAAAAAAAAAGGAAAAAACCCAAAAAAGCAAATCTTAGCAGAAATAAGAATCATTGCCATCCACAAGATGGTCAAATTAACCTGAGACAGGAAAAATAAAGGGTATGCTCTCTGGTTGCAGATTGATGAACTTAATTTAAATACATACCGTCATTGTTTCTCTCTGTCAAATATCCTAAAGATTAAACCTCAGATATTAGTACTGCTAGCTAGTATTCACATTAGTATTTCAAGGGAACAACTAGCATAACTGTCTGTATCAATATGGTCCCTTACTAAAGTCTCTTCCCACATCAAAAGTTTATTTTTATTCCTGAAAAAAATACCCAAGAAGGTCATTCTTCTAGTGTCCTAATTATTCCAGATGTTCATCTTCCTGTACCGGAAACAGAATTCTAGAAGACTTCATCTGAAGACTCAGGGTTCAGACCTACTAGGGACTTGTCTTTCTAGTATCTTGGAAAAGTTATCACGCACCTTGACAATATCAGAAAAAACATGTTTCATCACACATTTAGAGCCATGATTAAAGACATGTGCAATCTGGCTAAAAGTTTCCAAAGGAAATAAATTTCTCAACCTAAAGTTATGAGGCAATTTTCATTTAAACCTCAAAGCATGTATTCAACACATTGCATTCAAATCCATTGAATATGTTTGTGTTTTGGTGAACACTTAAGTGTAAAATTCCCTTACTTGGGCATCAGTCTCAGGCTTGGTTTTGATGTTTTGGTTTATAATAGGCAAGTCATTGATTCATGGCTATTACTATTTTCTACAATTTCAAAAATTCCCACTCAGTTGCTATGAAAAAAAAAAATCTAAAGTGCTAGAAAACATACGATTAAAATTTTTAGTCAAACTGCCTGTAGCATGCATTGCTTCTTAACTATCAGCATCCGCATGATCTCAACTCTACTTTATTTTAATGCTGATATAAAACATTTATTCATATATAATCACCAGTGAAATTGCACCAAAAGGCAAACAAAATTATAATCCAGTGCCTCCTCCTGAATTTTTTTCTTCATGTTCTAAAACGGACCTTTTCATACCAGGAATCATAGAACATTTCTTGGTTTAAAAACTGAGTTTACCATGGCATGGAAGTTTTGGTAGAAAAGGAAACAAAAAAGCCACATCACTGCCCCTCACCTACAGCTATATAACGGTGACACTTTGGTTTATGCCCAAAAGATTGCATTTTAAACCTCACTTGTTGAAAAAGTGAGGTTCTCTCTTCAGTGCTTCAAAGATAATTTAACAATCTTTTATTTCATTGTTAGTACCAGAACTGTAAATTCTAACTTTTCAAGCATTCAGGCTATGCCAATGTACCAGATTTTATGAACATAATGTTGACCTATTTTAAACAGCCAAATCAAACAAGATTTTAATTATTCTTTTCCTAATAAAATATTTTTACAGGAATTTCCAACTCTCTCTTCCTTCAAGTGCTATTTCCCCAGTGTTTAAGTGTCATTCTCTAGCTACATGGGATTTACCTTCTCTCATGCTTGACTGGGTATGAATGACCAACAGAAAACAAATATGTATACGCCAGGTTCCCATTAATCCCTCCCATGTAAAGGCCATAGCATTTAAAGAGACATTTAAAAGCATTAGAGATGAGACACACCTGATTGGAATGAAATTGGTTAGAGAAATAAAAGATCCCCACTCAAACTTGAAGTGAAAAATATTTATTTATAGCATGCAAAACTATAAAAATTACTAGGAAAACCCTCACAAGATACATTGCAGTAGCCAGACAAAAGCAAGCAGGTATTTTTAGTAATGCTTACTAGCAGTAAAGCGCACAATACTAAGAGGTAGTATTGGGGTATTAGAAAAATACTGTCCACTGGAGAAGTATTATTGACAGGTAAGAAAAACTGTCTGTTCTCCAGAGTAGACAAGGTTGATCTTCAACCGGATGGGACTAGTATTGCACTTTAGAGAAAGAACAAGAAAGAGATGCTAGAGATAATATCCTAAATGCTCTATTTGCTGCAGTCGTGCTTATCCGTTATAGAAAACAAGTGGAAGAGCAGCTCTGTAAATCTTCTTAGGTGTTTTACATCTAGCCCAGAAAATAGAACTCGCATTAGCTGGGGCTTTACACTTTTTATGCCTTTGCAGTAAATGAACAAACTCTCAGACTAAAGTTTTAGCTTTAAAAAAAAAAAAACCCAAACACCCCCATACATTTGTAGTTATCTGGTAAAATACTGGCATGGAGAAATGAAAGGGAAATTTAAAGTGTACAGAAATATCAGTTGTAACTTTTTTACATAAGGGATAGCACAGTGTGGTTTTATTTTTGCAACTATTAGGAGGTAAGACAGGCATAAACTGCTATGTTTCAGAAGTCTGAAGAATAAAATCTGTTTTCCAGAAGATGAAAACAAAGCTGAAAACGTGGAACCTCTCTCCCTACTCCTCTCAGAAGACTTATAATAGTCTGCCATACAGTTCAGTAACTACGGACACTGAGTGAACCTCCTTTAGAAAACAAACCAAAAGACTACCAGGCTAGAAGCTCAAAATTTCAGGGAACAGACAACCATTTTGGAAACCCAGATGCTGATCACAGATGTTGATACACTTAAAAGCTTTTTATATATTTTTATGTTGTAGAACTTGAACATCTACTGGAATTGATTATTAAAAAAGGAGTATTGAACATGAGTCTATCATACTTTTCTTCTACTGAAAGCACTGCTATAAAACTCTGGTTTCAAAGACAACCACCATCCTGCTGTCTTTATTTGATATCACAGGTATTACAACACTGCTTATTAGGGCAACTGGAATAATAGGTACCTTTTCTAATTCACTGTGATTATCCTGTGAAAGTAGTGTGGACAGGATAACCTCAACTAATAAGAGTATACTTATTTGAAAGGATGAAATTCTGTTCAGGCTGAAAGAATACTTTATTTGAATTGATGATGAAATATTTGAAGAAAAAGAGGATTTCAGAAGAATGGCAGAATAATCAGAAACCACATTTTGGTTTGCTTTTCTGTGTGCCAGTCTCAAGTGCTGTTACAGGAAAAGCAAACAGGACTTCCGTTACAGCTTTTAAATTGTGCAAGATTTTTAGAGAAGTATAACACTGAGAAAGATAATTTTCTTGAAAATATCTTTGGGTACACAAACTTAGCCGGCCTGACAATTCAGTAAAGACAGTATATAGGTCTTATTTCAACAGGTTTTTTTTCCTCCTTAAAGAAGGACCCCTATCAAAATACTCAATTTATATTCTTAAGTGATGGCGGCTTACTCGCCATACCTCTCTAGTTAACACAGAGGCTTAAGTAAACCCAATTCCATCTCAAGGCAACTGACTTAAGTGCAGTATCTTTATTCCTTGGAATGAAAAACAAAACAAACCCAAACCAAAAACCCCAACAAACTAGCTGCAGTGCTTTTACAGTGATCTGATGGCATTACCTTAGCCATCTTCTGCATGACAAATAACATGTAAATTAATTCCTAAGTTTACAAAGTTTAGCATTAAAAAAATATAAAAGCCCCATTCAGAAAGCGAGATTTGCACATAAGACGAAAAACAGTTGTTTCTGTTGCTTGAATACTAAGACTTACCTAGATTTCTGTCTACTAACAAGCCTTCTCACAAGAAATCAGTGACCAAAAACACTCATCCTTGTTAGAAATACAAGCACATCTACCAAATGAAGCAGGATCGTGTAAATCCACAGAGTAACAAATAACACAGCAGAAGAAGAAGACTTTGTAATGGTTACAAATCTGATTGTTACTTTGCACTCTTCTGAGTATGTTAAAGTTGCATAGTACGAAGCAAGAAGGGAGGAGGGAAGAAAAAAAACCCCCAAAACCTAAGTGTCTGCTATGAATGGATCTTTTTCCAGAGTCCGATGAATGAACTGGCAGGACTTAAAAACTAAACAAAGGACTCAATATGCATACAATGAGTAACTTCCTCAGGAAGCAAAACCATGCCATGTGGTACTTATCCATACTTACTATCATCCTCCTGCACTACGAATTTAATAAGTCCTCATTATTGAGGGTAGTAGAGACAGGAAAGAAAAAAGCAGTTAGCACAGAATCTTCAATGTTACATTAATTTTTATAGCTATGATGAACTGAAGGATCTTTACACACTTGACAGTCCTAGGTTACTATTCCAGTGGAGTTTGGGCTAGTTAAAGAGAGGGATGGATGCAGACTTAAAATAACCCTACATGCCACTGCATGGGATAGCTGGAAGACTGGCTATTAGGCAAGGAGTAGAAGGCCAAGTTGTCAGTATACAAATAAGGAAGAAACCCCAACACCTTCATCTAAGATAATTTCTGGAAATTAAATGTGTGAAGTTTGTGCTGCTCATTTTTAAGCCACAGCAAGGCTGGAGAAATACCAGTCATCCTGCATTTTTTGCCAGGAGCTCTCCTACTCCATGGGCTGTTTATATCTGTTTGAATGTGGCACATGAGAAAAGCATCTAGTCAGAGACCAAACTTGTCCACCCTGAAAATACGTAACTTGAGCAGAGAAGAGACCATGCTATACCACCTATCAACAAATTCTAGTAGATTAATATCAGCTTTCCCTCTTATTTGGCTATTTGTAAAGCTGAAAGGCTTGAGACAACATATCCATCGTACTGTGCACATACTTGAATTCTATCATGTAATATACATAACAAACACAGAGGTGGCAATTTAAGAACACAGAACAGATACAGCATACGTACAATTTTCAAAAACTTAAATGCTCATGTAGATTAAAAAGTGGAGTCTTTTCACCTCCCAAAGCAGATGGGATATTGCCACTGACTGTAATGAGGTCAGGTTTGCAGTCAAGAACTCTGCAATTTCCATAAGGACGTGGGAGGTCCACTGCAAGGTAGTGAACTTTATGCATTGCCAGTACTGTAAAGAGTTAAAAATCTACATATACTTTGGTAATGTTCTCTCACAAATGTAATCAACTACTAAATATGCTGCTGTAACACATCAGCAAGAATACTCCATTTGTAAGAAAAAAAAATTTAAAATCAAAGTTGATTTTGCAATAGCATAATTTTCACTGTAGCAGTTGACTTTTAAAGAGAAGACTTTTAAGTGTGCAGACTAACAAAACTCAATTTTCCAGGGTGTACAGGGGACAAAGGGGAAAACAATCACACAGTATTTAAGTCATTTCATCTCCACACAAGTGACTACAGCAACTATATAATGAAGACTTTATTTTTACTACCTGCTCATTACTTTTGATTTCTGACCCTCTGCCTCCACAGAGATTATCTTCATTATTGTTTGCGCTCATTGCACCGTTGCTTAATTCTGAAGACCTAATTAGGTTTGATCCATATCTGTTCCCACTGGGTTTTGTCATTAACACTGAAGCCATGTTGTTAAATGGTGGTACAGAATTTTCATTTGACCCTTGAAAAGTTTCAGAAGAGTCTTCAAACGCCATGTAATTGTCTAGCAGTTTTGCTTCAGCAACTGATCGATTTGGGCCTTTTATCACACCAGCTGTATTTGGTATTTCAGAGGTAGCATCAGAGCAGTCTTCTTTGTGATCAGATGAAACACCACCTATCTTTTTACCATTAATAAATGACATATGTTCTTCTACATTCATGCCAGACACCTGTGTGCATACACATGGAGCTTCTAAATGAAGATCATTTACCTGCTGATTCTTTGGTTCTGTTTTTGGTGGACTACTAAAAGCAAATGAATTAAGATTTCCCTTTGAAAAAGCAACCTCATTATTATTGTCTAGAGGTAGTGACTCTTGTGTTAGCAAGTGACTTTTCTTTGCTAGTGGTCCACTGTTGGTTACAGCAGTAAAAAAGTTATTTGTATCTGCAGGTTCAAGTGGTAGCTTTGGAAAGGTTTTAATTTTTCTCAAGGAACCTTTCTTAAAAATGCCATCTTTCTCCAGGTCAGTAACACATGGTTTTATATCCAAAGCAACACTAGCAAAACTGTCATACACTGCATGTTTGTCTTCTTTGCTCTTTGTATCTTGAGTCGCAAGTATAGAATGTTGAGTTTTCTCATTATCCAGATCAATTTGCATTTCCTTTAAACCACTTTCTCTGCCAGTCACCATAGTAACTACAGGAGAGTCCTTATGACAGGTAGCTGTCACATCTTCTACTGCAGAGGAATCACCTGCTATGTCGTTTTTCTCATTTGAGTATAATTTAGATCCAAGACTTCTCTGATACATTCTTCCCTTCCACATGTTATCACAGACATCTAGATGCAAAAAACAGATGCTTATATTAAATGTGCATTTAAACCTTTTAATCTCTCCAAGTAAAACTTTATAGTATTTTTTTCTGCCAATGCTGTTACATATCTTCACTATGTTAGAAAAAAAATAATTATTTCTAGACAAGTGACTTTCAATGATGAAGGACATTTAAAATATAATAATCCTTATAAGGGTTGTGTCACTTTCTCTCCACCCCAATCTACAAATATTTAATATCTAGACTTTTTTATATTTAGAAAGTAACCCATAATAACAGGAAAGCACACAAACACAGTATATTAAAAATCATTAGATATGTTAGGCAATCTAAAATTCTAGACTAATACATTTTAAGGTTACCTTGAGAAGCACCAAATGATTCAATTGAAAGAACCCTTCTTCCAACAGCAGACAGGCTTCGACAAATATTACTGGATGAAGCAACCTTCAGTTTCTCTTCACATAATGACAAAATGCTCTAGAGAAAATGAGTGTTAAATACTTGCTTAATAATGAATAGATTTGTGAATTTTTACTGAAGTGAATCACGTTAACTCACACAGCATATCTTTATACAGTGCTACACCAGAGGTCTTTGTTGCACTGTTGATTATACTGTTGTGTTCCTATCGCATGGATGAATTTCTCACTTTTACCATAAGCTATGATGAAATTATTTAATACAGTTGTAGCCTACAACTAGAAGGCCAAGAACAACAGATAAAAGTTAATAATCTTAATATCATCTTAATAATAATCTTATCTTTGATGAACAACGTATCTCATTTTTTAAACAGCCAGTTTTTCCCTTGTATTGAGTGACATAAGCAGGATGATGGACATTTTTATTACCAAAATTACATTAAAAGTAAATTCTGAATCATTTAAAAACTGCAAATTACAAATATCTAGAAAGTACTACTCCAAATTAGAGAAAGCAATCATTATCAGATCATAAGAAAAAGGTTTATACATCTCTAATCTGTAGCCTTAGTATCATTTGATGGCATTAGCACTGGTTTCACACACAGTTAAGTGCAGACATTCACAGATTTAGAAACAGGTCTGAGGAGCTGCTCTGATTTCCCTATTGAACTGCTCAACTACTCTTCTGCTGTTGTGAGTTGAAGGAAGAAAACGGCTCTGTTGGTTCACATATCAGACTGAGGAAGAAAAAGTGAGACAGGTATCCAGCCTGAGGCTACATCTTGAACACCCACTGCGTTCAGTTTTGGGTCCCTCACTACAATAAAGACATTAACTTGCTGGAGCATATCCAGAGAAGGGGAACAATGCTTGTGAAGGGTCTGGAGCACAAGTTTTATAAGGAGCGGTTGAGGGAACTGGAACTGTCCGGAGGAGGCTGAAGGGAGACATTATTGCTCTCTACAACTACCCGAGAAGAGGTGCTAGTGAGGTGGGTGTTGGTCTCTTCACCTAAGTAAGAGGTGATAGGATGAGAGCAAATGGCCTCAGGTTGCATCATTTAAGGAAGTTTAAACTAGACATTAGGCTACATTATTTCACCAAAAGGGTTGTCAAGCATTGGAACAGGCTGCCCAGGGAAGTGGTTGAGTCAGCATCCCTGGAGGTATTTAAAAGAAGTGTAGATGTGGTGATTACAGACATGGTTTAAAAGGTATTGTAGCATTGGGTTGACAGTTGTAGTACTTAATCTTAGAGGTCTTTTGCAGCCTTAATGATTCTACAGTTTAGTGGTGAACTTGGCAGTGTGAGGTTTATAGTTGGACTTGATGCTTTTCCAACCCAAACAATTCCACGATGCTGTGATTCTAGTCCATTTAGAATATACACTATCAGCTCAGAAGACTGGGGTGGGGGGGGAAGAAACAACTAACCACAAAAAGTATATAGCACCATTCTGATGTCAAAGAACAGCATGAAGTCTGCAAAAACAATGCATGGAAGTTAAACTTTAATACATCAATGCCAAATAGCACTGCATTAAGTAATGAACATTTAGCATGTAAATTCTTTGAAAACATTGTCTTGGAAAATCCTACATATCCGAATTCTTCCTAAAAATTAAAGGTTAAATAAGAGGTTAGATGGAATAAAATACAAACCCTATTAAGATATCTAATAAAATACTACTAACATTTACATATTTACAGAAAAATTAGTTAGCAGTAATGCTTTAAACAACTTCTAATTAAGCTTCCTCCCTATAAATTAAATATTAAATTGGAAGAAATACACCCCCTTTTCATTTTCTATGTCCATTACAGTAGGTAGAAAAATTTATTTCTGCTGAGAGTCTGGGAAAACCTCAGCTTTCTTGTAAAGTCTACGCATTACATATAAAGACTACCTCTCTGTTGATGAGCACACATGAAGTACTATCTTTGTCAACTTTTTTTTCAAGGAGAAAAATATATAGGGCTGGTTTACCTCAATATCCGGCCTATGTTCAGGATTTTCTTCTTGCATTTGTTCCAGTAGAGCATGTAGATCTTGCCCAAATTCTGATTCTGTCTCAGGTTCTACTATATATTCTATAGCTGCTTTCAACGTTGCACCCAAAGAATAGACATGTGCCTGCATGAATTTTAAAAAAGGTATTAAACCTGCTACCAATTCTCTCTTCTCCTGCCAAAAGAGTTCTGAGATTATAAGGGATACAGCTTACATTGTTTTCACTTTTAACTTAGAAGGTAACATTTTACTGGAAAGGTAAATTTAAACAGGGGGAAAAAAATGGGCTTCAGTCCTTCCCTGGGAGATGTGCTTCTTGCAAATAAAAAGAAATTACCCTGGAGGGTATAGCTAGAGCCTTTTTTAATTCCTCACCAATAAATCAGGATTACAATTGTTCATCAGCTACAGTAAACATAAAACTCACTTCCCTCTGTATGTGCAAGTAATACTTACATTAGAAGCATGTTGGGCGATTAAAGAGGCAGTGAAGAGGGAAGAGGCAGTTTCACAGGGAAAAAAAGATTATTTGACAAAAAGCTTTATTAAAGCAGTGTTCTTAAGTGCTATCACACAGTCCTTGAGAGAAAAAAGCAACTAAGACAGCTTCCAGAAACAGGTAATGTTCTAACACTTGGCATGTCCTTAACAACTCACGTGAAAAGACAGGCTCTAGCCATGAACCATTTGCCCCAGCCTGCCAACTTACTTGATGTATTTCTTTTTCCTTTTCCCTGTTTGGCATTCAGCAAAATACTTGTGGGGAAACTCAGTGAACTAGGACATGGATGGAAGAGATTCTTTTCCTTGCCTCCTCTTTCTTTTGTACACTTCAAAAGTGGTATTTTGCATGTGTCTACAGGCATCAGTTTCAAGGCTATTTTATCATTTGGACATTACCAAATGATCTAAGTCCCTCCAAGAGAGACCTGTGATTCCTCAGCATCTAATTTCATTTACAGAATGTAGTGTCTATTCCAAATACAGGGTGCCTAAGAGTAAACAAGAATTTATCTTGTTTATCTTCTCTCAGTAATAAGTTTCTAAGAAAGAAAGTACTTTTTATAATGCAGAAAAATAAGAAAGCGTATTTGAATATGATCTCATTATATGCAACTCAAATATCAACTCCCAAAGCAGCACAGAAAGACGGGGAACTTTACTTTGAGGGATCAAAAAACCTGCCTCTTGACAAATTTTCTTCATCCACATGAGGATGGATGTGGACATTACAGGACACAAGAATAGGAAGGGCAGGGCAAAAACATCCTACTTCTTCCAATTAATAAATTTTGTTCACTGTGGGATATAACTCATATTTCAGCCTGCCTTTAAAAGCACAAGTCTTAGAGAAATACAAGCAGACAGGCTTCCATTCTCTCTGTTTTGCTGCCCTGTTTTAAAGAAGTTCACTGTATCTTTTCTTGTTCAAGGGAAAGGCCAGTCTCATGTTGAATACAAATTAATCCCCAACTCCTGCCTCACAGAAAATTGTTCTGTTGACACAGTTCCTTTCCTCTGAAACTCAGGAAAGCCAGTTTTGAAGATGGTCATTTCAATCATCATAGCTTTCAATTAATTTCTTATGTCAAAACATTTATTGGGAACTTTAATGCAAATCTTTTTACCTTTCTTCTTTCCCAGCTCCTCAAATGCCACCACTGCCACCCGATAAGTAAAAGGGGAAAGAAAATTCAGTTATTTAATTAATTTCCTGAGCTGGCAGTAAACATGTTTAACACATAACGCAATCTAACATAGTCTTGACTCTCCTGTTGGAGCTGAAGGAACAAGAAAATGAGTTTGCGATCGTCCACTAGGTGGGGCGTTCCCCAAGTTTATGCATCAAATCTGCTGCTTTAGGAAGAAAACTTCACTTTCTGGGAAAAGGAAGCAAGATGGTAAATGCAACAAATAATGCAAATTCATAAGCATAAAGTATCTAATGCTCACTACAAGGGACTGCTCTCAATGAAAACATTCTCGCAATGAAGCTAAGGTATTTTTAGTATGTTTTAAGGAGACTAATAAATAGGAAAGGGGAGCAAACAACTTTTCTTCTCCTGGAAGACAAGCAAAAACTGGTAGCGTATTGACAGTTAGGAATTTTCTTAAAAGAAATTTAATTTTTATTTTCTTCCTTTGCTTCCGATTAAAAATCCCACCTACTTTAAATCCAGCTAAGGAGAATAGATTCTTTGAATACTAGAAACTTTTGCATTACAGGATAATAATATTAAAAGCTGATAAATAGCATGCATTTAAAGAAAGATCAAAAACTCCCCAAACCTCTTCACAGTTCCTAAAGAGATGTTAAAGACTAGATGTAACTTGTTACAAAAAGCATACCAGATGGCGCTGGCAAGACAGCACTACAGCATCCGTTTTGAAAAGGATGAGGGGAAAGTCACACTAGGAAATCGGATCTCCAAATCTGGTCTTAGAGAGCACATCTACGCTCAACTCAAAATTAGCAAACGTAACAGGAATCATAGGTAAAATCATGATTGTACGCATCACTGGGAAGGCCATCATGGAAATAACATGGCCCTTAAAAGTCAAAATGGTAACATGAAGAAAAGATATTTAAGAAAAATCACAAGTATGATTTGAGGTTCTGAAAGTCTTCCCTTCAGCAACAGGTTAAGGGAGCTCATGTATTTCAGGGGAAAAAAAAGTTAAAGACCATAATCATACAAATAGCTTCAAATCAAGATAAATTCTAATACTAGAGTGGCTTCCAAGAGAAAGCTATAACAAGATTCAAAAGTTAAGAAAAAGGAAATTCAATAAAAATTCAAAAGGTGGACACACTAAGTGTTTTAAAAATGTTCAGGCTTAGTACTGGAAGCACTTACCAAGGGAGAGGACAACTTCTGCCACCACATTAAAATTTCATATAATGAGTGAAATACATTCAAAAAGGCTTCTGTCAGTTCAAATCAAAAGTTACTCGGATTGCTGCATGCCATTTTGTGACCATTAAACTTTATAGGAAGTGAAATCAGAGAACAGTAATAATCCACTCTACTTTTAAAATCTAAAAATCAAAAGACCAGGAGAGGACGTGAAAGCTCCATGCCTGGACAGTGTGACAGAGGCTCTGTTGTGTTACTGCTTGGCAGGGGTAAAGAACCAAGCTTCTATATGAACTTGCACACAAACTACAGAGAAAAAACTGACAAAAGCGCTTTTGAGTACTAAGTACATAAGCATTCAGCATACTGCAATTATGAATAATGACCATTTACATTCTGCATTGAGATTTCACTGAGTTCATAAATATAGGTCTTCAGCAGAACTGAAAAAGACCATAAGGGAACTAATACTTCCTGTGAAATATTTCTGACTAAATGACAAGTGATGGGAACAGTGCAAGACAATTCTTGGTTTTGACATTCATATCCAACCTCTATTTTATCTTGTGTTTTGGTTTTTTGGTTTCTTTTTAATTGCGATTGCAGCACATGGAGACGTTTCCACCCTTTCACAATTGAAAGCATTTAAAGACTCCATAAATGAAAACTTTAGTATTGTTAAAAAAAAAAAATAAAAGTTTTATAAACAAATTTAAGCTAGTGTTTGAGAAAATTACTATTGAGAAACCACATTTAATACTTAACTATGTTTTTTTTCCATGTACTCACTCTAAAATGCACTGTTTTATACAAAGCTAGTCAGATAGTAATATTCTTCAGCGACAAAATGAAAGGGAAATAGGCTTATTATTTTTAATACTTTCATTTCAAAGGGACTAAATGTCTTTCTGCATAAGTAATTACTGGAAGATGCTGTATTAAATATTAGCTTTTCATTCATTTGGCACTTTGGATGTGTAGATAATTAGCCTGCAGAACACGCTGAAAGTGCTAAACCACTACAGAGTATTCACAAAACATATACTCTGGCTTGGTTGAAGATTGGTTTTTTTTTCCAGCATTTGCTATCAAACCTATACTCGCAGTTTTTCCCATTTAACCACAGTTGCTCCCAGGTTTGTCTGAAAAAAACCTTTCCTCAATACTTCTAAAATATTGTCACAAAAATGCAGCTACGGGTCAGATTTTCTCAAATAATCTGCTAACAGCTGAAGTTTGCAGGTATTTCAGCTCTTGAATTGCCTTTTAATTTACCTAACATCTAAGTGAAAGCTGTCAAGTTTTATTATGTTCTTTAGGTGCATGTCAGGTACTGTATTTACATCACAAAACACAACAAAGGCTTCATAGATGCAGCCATCTAAAAAGCAATGCTACAACACAAGAAGTGAACCAAGAGAAATCTAAACACGCTTGAAAAGAGTGCATTTATCATGCATATCATGACTGAATGTTGTCTAGTTCCTACATATTACTGTGTTTTGGATTCTTGTGCCCTTTATTTATGCCATTCAGTTTGAATGGAGGAATTCTACCTAGTATATCAGTCCGATCTCACCATTTCGTAGCTGTGGGCTTCTTGTATTTAAGGGGTTCATGGGAACTGTTCTAAGTCCACAGATTTGTCTAAGCTTTACCCATACAAAACCTTTTTCATCTATGTTTTGCAGCAGGAATTTTCGCAGCTCACTGTGTAACACTGAAGTATTTCCTCTTGTTTGAGTCCATCTGTGTTGCCATCTATTTCTTCATTTATGAGGGCTGGCAAATACTCACCCTGTGGCTGTTGCCATGGCATACTTCACAGATTTCTAGCATAACATCTCCCTCAAGGACTCTTCTTCCAGGCTAAAGAATATTACTCTAAGTAATTGCTTCTTTTATAATGCTGTTTTACCATCTGTTCTTTGAAAATTATTTTACTGCTAATTTCGTTCACTTGGTCACTAGTCTATTCTGACACTCTTACTTGAACAAATTTTTGATAACTCCCCATAAAGAGGAGCTGCAACGTAAAGTACTACAACATGAAAATGGGTTCAAAGAATTAAACAGTTTTTCTGTGATGGCTTTCTTGGAAAAACACTTGTATCTTGTTCATTTGCAATTACTGTAGACTTTAAGCAGCAGATTTAGAAAAGAGTTTGCTAGCTTTTCAGATTTTTCGAAGCATTTTGCATACTTTTTGACTTGCTTCTCATCACCACCTTAGGCTGCTGTATACAAACCTCTTTATGTTTATTTGTTTTTGAGATCTTTGATAGTTGATATGTATTTGTTAAAAATATCAATCATACAAAATAATACAACAGGTTTATAGAAGTTTCCATGTTGCCTGCAAACACTTATCAGCCATATGTTTTGGCTTTCCATGCAGCTATGTAAAACACAGGGTATTGCTGCCCACAGACTAAATTGCCAGCTTCTATTGCAGTAATTTATTTGAAAAGCAATATTGTGAAAGCTACACTCAAAGGAAAAAAAAAACAAACAGGTAAGAAAACACAGATTTTTTTCAGCTGGATCTCAATATAGTTTCAAGAAGCTGTTACCTTGACAATTGTAGTAAAGACAGATATATCTTGAGCCACTGGCAGCTACATCCATTGCACTTTAATAAATCATACAAAAACGAATATATACACAAGCCTGACCCAATTTAAACCTGACCAAATTTAAACCATGCATGAAAGTACTAATTTGTTTGCTGGGAGAGGACACAAATTAAGAGCAGGTTTCTTATACTTCCATCACATTTCCAAGCTCCCTTTATCACAAAGATCAGCACCCCAACATGGATGAACAGCATACCATTTGACTTTTCGGCAAGACTGTAGATGTATGATTATTACATATAAGGAAGAACATTGCAAAACCCAACCAAACGAAAAAAACAGACACACACCCCCCTACCCCCAAACAAGAACAAAGCAAAAAACCAAAACAAACCTGTTGAAGACCTTGGAGGGCAGACAGGAAATGTTACACACATTCATCTTTAGAGCTTCTTGAACAATGCATTTTTTTAAAAAAACTCCCTTTGAAACTTAGGTTCATGTATCATAACTCTCCTTATGATTTATCAGTCATTAACCTCTTTATTTTAAGTCACCTGCCCTAGGTAATTGATTTATCACTTTGACTAACACAATTCATTCCCCGTAGGTACAGAAACAAAGAAACCTGGGAAACAGTTATATACATGCTGAGCAGCCTAGCTCTGTCTTCTCTGAACTGTATAAATGCAAGATTTTAATTCCATGGCAAATACTAGGTTATTTGTAGTTATTGAAGTTATTTGCTTTTTTTAAAAAGTACATTCTTTTTATCTGCCCCAGGAGATAAAATCCCTAGCTTCAAAAATTGTCCTTTGAAGCTTTTATAAAGTGCTGTAGCTAAGGAGATGTACCAGTGACAAACATTTGTCATAATCCCAAAAGCTCTGTTGACTAAGTCTCAAGCAACATTATAAGATAACTTTACAACCATCTAATTCACAGTGAAAACCAACCTGGTCTCAAAATTTAGGAAGTCATCCATTCTGCCTTCTACTTCTAAGTCAATCGATTCCTGAACCTTTCAAAAAGAAGGTGGTATTTATGATATTCTCACACACTAGTGAAATGGCTCTATTTTCAGTTCATGCAAATGGTAAAAATTAATTGCTCGTCATTGTTCCAGGGAGTATAAAGTTTTCAGATCCAGTCTAGCAACGATCACAGCTCCTTTAGTCACTAGAATATCCACGCAAGACAGACATAAAATTAATGAAAAAGAAATCTTGATATCAAGCAATGACGGGGAATACTTTTGCTGGATGTCTTCATGTTGACTTTAAGGTTCAGACTTACATTTCAAATGCATTTTTGAACATTCTAAAGAGTAACTGATGGAAATAAGTAGAGAGTGCAATAGAAAATTACATTCTGCTACTAAGACTGGCATGGGTTCACCACAGAAACGAGTTAAGAGTGGGTGGCACAAAAAAGTGACAGTTCTGCCAGAACTAAGGCAAAACTTCATCCACAGTGATAAAGTATCAATACTAATCAGAAAAGTGGAAGAGGCTGGAAACAAACAACTGATCCAAAACACTAGTGCATCTTTAACCTAGAGTTTTATGACACTGCACAAGCATAAAAGCAGAAATCTGTCCTCTTTTCTACCGATTTTTGCTCATGATAGGAACTATATGCAAATGTATTCAACACGACTCCTCAGGCTTCTAAAACATTAAACTTCAACTACCACAAGAACCAACTGTTCAAGATTGAACACCAAGTTCTCTTTTCACTCCCAATCTTTCCCTTACAAACCCCCAAATCCTCCAGTAGGCCAATTTCAAAAATGTTTTTGTACACTATATATATTCCTCAATCTTAAGGAAAAAAAAATGTATTAACTTTAATAATGCCTTCTTATAGGAACCTAATAGCCATGTAAGGAAGAAACCTAAAAGACTAATATTTTAATTGAGCAGGTTACCTGTACAGTCAGTAATTTCTCTTCTGAGGACATTTTTCTGCCTAAAAGAGACAATTTATGATGAAAATAGATGTCAGTCTGAAAAGCTGTATTTCATATTTAGAGGCAAAACCGTAAAAGTACTGGCAATATGCTCAAAATGCCAGCTAGAAAAGACCAGTATGACAAGTTTGCAAGCCCAAATTCAGAACTAAGCAACAAGCTGTTGGGTTTTAAGGTAATCAAATCATGAACTTTAAGACAGCCTATAAATTAACAAAAAAAAAAAATCCTGTTGGCCTCATCATCCTTTGGTTAGTTCTTTGTGGAAAGCAACTGAAGGGTGATGGTTCCTCAGTACTGTGTTCCTGAATGGAATCTCAGTTGGGCTGATGATGTAAAAGCAAGAGCAGGAAGATTCTACATCCTCTTCTATAGCACAGCAGAGGCATGTGCAACCAAATAGAAGTACTTTATTTTTATCACTGAAGGAAAAGGCAGCTTTAAATAACATTCAGAAGAGAGAATGGTTTAGACTGCAGGAGCAGATAAGTTACCATTTGCTGATGACAAGCCTTGCTGCTGTTAGACACAATTAGTCTCAAGAGGAGGCTACATGAAATTAAGGGAAACAGAACTCAAGAAAATAGGCACTAGGTGTTTCAAAAGGATTTTTCCCTATTAGATAAAAAACAAACCCCAACCCCCCTCTAGGAGAATATATAAAAAGTTTTCTTTTTTCCTCTTGCACCAAGAGCTAAAGAATAGAACAGCAGAGATAGTTTCACAGCATTCAAAGCTACTGCTTTAAAAGACCAGGGAAGTGGCAAAGACAAGACTTCTTTTATACCTTCTGCTGTTTTGATTTGAGAGAAAGATGAAGGCTTTCATATTTAGAGAAGGACCAACAGCTGAGACATGAGTGCTAGATAAGTAATGATCAGCTATTGAGAAATATTGCAGCACTAAACTGTCGGCTCAGTATTCTTCAGGACAACCAACATATATATAATATATCCTGGACCTTTCTTTCTTTGTCTAGTCCCCGGAACATTAGGTTTTATCTGGAACTTCAACCTATGCATTTATATGCATAGAAAATATTTGTATGTATAGGGTACATATCAATCCAACCACCTCATCACATTTCATAGCCATAAGCCATATGAATCTTAATTAGTTTAAAAAAATTGTAATATGTTTTAGCTTGTCATTTCTATTTGTAATAATTTTTTATTTTTAAGGTTGATTTTAAGGTTGTTGAAACACTTAGACTTTTCTTTTTCTTGGTGAGTTCCCCCCGCAGTATAAATCAACTATAACCCACTGAGAACTGCAAGTCGACAGCTGTCACATTCTAGCAGAGAGACAGGCATTCTCCCCCAGGTGAGTGAGCACATCCCACTCCTACCATGATAGCAAAAACAAGCTCTAGATGAGAATACACAGAAATGTTTACTTCACCTTCTTCCCATTCTCTATACCATATTTCTCACTTCTCTTCAATATAGCATTCAACTCTGATTTTTTCTGTCAGTTTATTTCTGAAAGTTTTTAATCCTGCTGCACACCGAGGTTTCTGAACTACTGCATTTTATCACCTCTATATAATGGAAGAAGTCATTAAGCAGAAGCATTATCCTGTCTGCTTTAGATATGAAAAAAAAGGCAGACAAGACTGAAAATTCACTGATTTCTGTTACAGAGGTTCACTCTAACAAGCAAAATTCAATAGCTACATTATGAGATTATAAATGCAAGTTCACACATGGCAGACATCGGTCCTTCATCTCACTGAAGCTTCATATCTTAGAAATGTGGGGTTCTACATCAATGAACCTCTGTGTCAGGCTCAATGGCAGTTTTGTGATGCGGACAAATAGCTATTTGAAACTTGTTTGAGACGGCCAATGTTTTTAACCTGAGGCAAACTTGCATTGTAGTGAAAAAAATAAAGCTATTAATGAACTCACCAATATTTAACTATTCCTTTTGGTCCTCCCATTGGTCAAATTTCACAAGTCTAGCACTGTACTGCCCAGGGCAAGACAACGAAACAGGAGCAATTTTCATTAGGAAAAAGTTAAAGAAGTGATTCCTATTTAGGGGAGGAAACCAGGACTCAGTATTAGTTTATAGTGAAAAGTAACTGTTTGATAAACCCGATAAGTCATGAAGGCAAATTTCAAAAGAAGCCTCAAATCTGTAATTTTCCATCTCAGCCTCTTAATGTTTTTCTAGAACAGAAAATGATCACATTCTATACTGCTCTATACCAGAAAAATATTCCAAAACTAGAGGCTAGTCTTTATATTCAAGATGTTTCTAATGTGACTTCTAGATTAAGATTAAATGAGAACAAAGAAGCTGTCAGTACTTGCTATAGCAAGTACAGA
The DNA here is from genome assembly GCA_013389865.1 of Piaya cayana. Lineage (NCBI taxonomy): Eukaryota > Metazoa > Chordata > Aves > Cuculiformes > Coccyzidae > Piaya > Piaya cayana. The sequence continues at coordinate 90,448 of WAAB01024948.1, forward strand.
CACATCTTCCAGGTTAGAGGAGAAGCAAAAAGTGAGATCTTTCCATCAATGCAGGCAAGTAACAGCTTTGGCCATCAGAAAGCTTTTACCGAGTACATATGCATTAAGAATAAAAGTGAAAATGTTAAGTTTACTGTATAGAAATTCATTTTTTCCTTCAAGTTACAGTATGGTTCACAACTCTCTCATTTCCCTCTCTATTTGCAGCATCAGTTCCTAACAGTGCAGTTATGAGGGCACAATGGTAATAGAAGTCTGTATGGAGGTTGCAAAGTTAGAGTTAAAAGCAAGAACAGATACCCAAGAAATTCTCTATTTTAGTTCAATGCTGTCCTAGGTACCAATGGCACCTGCTTGGCTGTCTATTTTTTTTTGCCCTCGCACTGTAACAATGCCTACCTCAGCAACACGAGGACATAACAGACCTATTAAATGCTGCTCCAACCAGTAAGCACCACAGTCATTTCCAGGTCTCCTGGGACCCTCAGAAACTTCAATCCTTCCTTCAGCTCCACAGGTTGGAACTGTGGCAGCACTACAGAAGTCACCAGTTGGAAAGCTCAGCCACACTATACCGTTGGCACCAAAAGCTTCTTTCACAGCTACTTCCTTCTTAACGTCTTCCTCTCATCTTCCTCTCTAAAAAGTGTATTCTACATTTGGTATTGAAGCTGACAGCTCCCTGAATGGCTAGACTTTATCCTCCTAATCTCAACAGTAACTGAAGTTGGTGCTATTATTCACACTTTACAGATGGGGAGCTAGTCAGGAAACAAGGCACAATTCTAAAACAAACTACGTGAAATCAATTTGTTTTCTGTCCTGTGCATTGTCATTTGGACGAAGCTTTCGTTCTCTTGCTATTTGAAATTCCAACTAGAAATTGAAATTCTTTAATAGAGTTGCTTCAGACGCTAGGACAATAATGCATTTCAATTTGTTTCTTGTGTCTATTACCCTTGTGTGCTTGTGAGTGCCAGCTAAGTTTAGTAACTAATTAGACTGGAGTCACAATTCCATTAGAGGTCTAGACCAGTAATTCACCAAGCAGGAAACAAAACATCTTTTGTTGAAATAACTGCAGCTTTATTTGAGGGATTTTTTTTTTTTTAATAAAAAGAGTTTAAAGAGGAAGAAGTCACCCAGTAGCTATACGAACCTCACTGTGGGCTTCCATTTTAGAAGCCACAAAAGTCACACTCAAAGCAAGTGAAACCTTTGGCTGATATAAGTATTTTAAATCAGCTGAGCTTTGACACCAGTGCAACAGCTATCAAAGATCATCCTGAACATAATTAGTAGTTCCAGTACTTTTTTTTTAATATTGAAAATGGACAGTTTCAATACAATCATTACTTACCATTGTTCACAACAAAGCATACCAAGCAGCTGCAAAAACTCTCATTCAAGAAAGAACTGAGTAAGGTCATCACCAAGGAAGAAGTAAGCAGTATCACAAAAAAAATTTGATGTCCCTACAAAAAGGGCAGCTTAGTGGTATACTACAAAGAATCTTATAATACTGAGAAAGCACAAGGGCCTGGGTTTTCCTCAGAGAGATGTATATAAACATGTGCTGTTGTGGTATTGCATAGTAGAAGGTTACAACCAGGGGTGAGGGGACAGACAAAGAACCAACACATTTGAGAAAGGGAAAACTTGAAGTAGTAGCACCAAGGAGTAAAGAGCTAGCTCGGAAAGATTACAATACTCCAAAGCCCTTCAAATAAGTATGCAAGGATTAACTCACTCTAAGTCTCAAACTGCAAAAGCAAGCAGAGGTCAGCACGGAACCCCTGGCAGAATTTGATCTGGTATTGAAGTACTTAGTATTCAGCCAAATTCTATAAGCAGTAAGAAGTTTGAAAGTTCCACAAATACTCAGAACTCCGCATTTATCTGACAAAATGCACACAAATATCAGAGTAAAACAAGACACCTATGTCTCAAGGATTGGGAAAGTACTAGCTTTTCAGTCTTGTCCATTGCCCGAGGATGGTTAGTGGTCAGCTGCAGCAACAGGACACTGCTGTAGCACTGCTCTCCCTGCTTTGCAAGGCTCCTCAACTTGCTAGGTAAATAAATACGAGCAATGGACAGAAATCAGTGCACCCAGCCCTTGCCCTACTTCACAACAGACAAAGCAGAACATGACTTTCTTCCACACAAATGTGTACCTTCATGTAAATTAATTCACTTTTGCCAAAAAGAAAAAAAAAAAACAGAAGAGTCAATGTTCAGAGCCACTCCTGACTCAAACAGCTTTCATTTACTGTACAATAGTTGTTTGTGCTGTGTTTAGTATTGGGATTCACTGAGGCTTAACAAGTTTTCAAGTACTCCTGAAAGAGAAGAGTTAAATAATAAACATGCACATAGATGAGTTTTACCCAAGAGGGTTATAAGAGCCTTGTATATCAGACAGAACTTAAATTTCAGGTCACTCGGTATTCTCAGTCATCCCAAATATGCATTTCACCTTGTCCTATCCCCTTAGTCCTCAAACCTTTTTCAGTCTATTTGCTCTATGCATAAGAATTCAGCAACCCCCGCAGGAGAAAGGGTTGTGGGGAAATGCAAGCTTCCCACAGGAGCAAATAATTCCACAAATCTTATAAGTGTTTTTGTGTCAAGTCTTGTAGGCTTGCTAAGGGGTAAGGGATGGAGAATATATTTATGTAAAATCCTAAGTCTAGCTTCATCAATATAAAAAGAAAAAAGGAAAAAAAAAGAAACAAAAAATAAGTCACCTTTGGGTGACTTTGGGACTTGCTTTCCTCAACCATATCTAACGACTACTAAAGTTGCCTAGTTTACATGTAATACTGGTCACCTCTTAGCCACCCCCATCTGCACTGGCACACTGTCACCAAAGACTCCAAAAAAAAGCCTGGGAGGTAGAGGAGAGCGAGCACAAAATTGCTAGAGCTCTGCTAGCCTATATAACTACATTAACAAAGCACAGCAACAGAGAGAAGTGTTGCATTTCTCACCTTCAAAAACTGTAGTATTTCATATTCTACAATACTAACTCTTCTGCCTTCTTACACTCTTACTTTCAGTACTACACACTTCCAAGTTTCACTCACCCTTTCCCCACCTCTTCCTAGAAAACAAAGCACTATAAACATGACTACAGAGAGTATAACTACCTAAAGTAAAGGTATTTGTATTGAACTACAAAGGAAACAGAATAATTTTTTTAATACCTCAACCAGAACACGTTGCTAATTAAAGCATTTTAATTATCTAAAAACACATGCTAGAAAAATCACGGTATTAAAAAAAGGAAATTAAGCAAGCAAGCACTCGTGCAGCATGCAATGAGAAGGTTGACTTGGGAGGCTAATAAATTAGTATAAACAATTCAAATCTAATTTAATTTAACAATGTAGAGCATTTGTGCATTGCAAAGCAACAGATAGCCATTTGTTTCTTCATTAAATCAAAGATAAAATTGCTGATTACTCTTCTATGAATTATTTTATTGAAGAATATGGCAAACAAATTTTATATTGAGTCATAAAAGTTCATGGCTAGTCCCCAAACAAGCAAATGTAACCAGTGAAGGGTACCAGTGAACATAATACAGACCAGCTGTGGTTCAGGGCAACATGTAACTCCTCCAAAATAGATTCTCACATTTTAACAGTTAGTGAACAAGTGTTTATACAGAAAATTAATATAACATTGTAAGTTTACTTTATATTTCCACAAAACATATAAATCAACTACAACCCAGACTATATACCACAATTTACCATGTGCAATCTTCAAGTGTGTTCAAATCATATGTTGAGAATGCAGAGTATTTCATAATGCCAGAAATATCAGAATTATTAAATGCCCCTCTATTTTATAGATTAATTTATGAACTTGCCTCAAAAGTGTTACCGGTGATATCAAATTCTGGTGGAAAAAAGGCACCCTCTGGATCATCTTTAAAAGCAAAAGGAAAGGTGTCAGATTAGAAATTTGTCATCTTACTCATTTAAAAAACAAACCAATGACAATGCAAGTTTAGTGATACATTCCTATCCAATACAAAAGAACCTATGTATATAGGAGTATTCTGGTTCACTAATATCTGACATACAAAGAACTTGTTATCAGTGTTTCTACTATGTATATAAAATAAAGTGCTATTTTCAAGCTTTCTGCAAGAAGATATCATACTTATCCTACTAAGAAACAGAACAGACGAAATACCAAAGAAACACAAAGAATACCATGCCTAACCACTTTTTGCCTTGAGACATTCATGTTTGGACCATGTTTTCATCTAAGCTGGTGTGGCTCAGCTGTGGCTTGCAGTTTTGATTTGATTAACAAGACCTTTCCATTCACTATTCTCCACTGCAGACCTAGTGGATAAGGGTTCAAGTAGTAGAAAAAAACCCCCAGCTGAACAGCTAATTGTTTCATCTACAGGCTAGCTTAGATCCTTGACCTTTCTGTTTTTTAAAATTATGATAAAAGAATTGAGGAAACCATTCCCCACTCGTGTGCTGCTTAGCAGAGAGCTGAGCTACTGCAAAAACCACACCTGAGTGAAGAGGAAGGGTAAAAAGAAACATCTTAAGAGAGCGATGTTGCTGCTGGATCCAAGCATGCATGTAGTATCACTGTGTAGTGATGTCACATGAACCCAGTAAAGAACACCAGGGAATTAAAAAAACGTGCCTGACTAAAAATTGAGTCTTCACATACATATTTAACTCACTCAGAATATCCTTCTGTGAAGCCAATGGATGATATACATCCTTTACAGGTAAAGGCTATAAGTTTTCCTTCTCAACATGGAGAGAGAAAAAAAAGAAAAGTAGGCTCACAGGTGTACCCTACTTATCATAGCTTCAGCTACATGTTCTAGCTAAGCTGTATTCAAACTTTTGTGCCTGTATTTTAGAAGCTAAATACAAAGCTCTTATTGTGAGGATACTAAACTCGGTTACATCTCAGTTACATGGTAGAGAGGACTAGAGAGTATTTCATGTATTCATATACTTTGGCTAACTTGCACAGTTGACTATGCAGATGCCACAGCTCCTTACTACGTTCCTGGTTCTGCTTTCCCACTGAAAGAGAGGGGTATGCAACTAATTCTGCATTCCCCTTCACATTTTTTCCTGATATCAGGGGTGGGGAGGGGGTGGGTGCAGGCAGACGGAACTAACAGACAGAAGATGTCTTGTCCTGGACTTACCCCCACCCCCAGACTACTGCTTCTTTTTATCTCCACTACCTTTTTCCCTCTCTTTTGAGAGTATGCTTTAAAGGCTGTGCAAGCATATAATTTTTATCACTAGTAAAGCTCACTGCATTCTTTTAAGATAATGTTTGCAATGGAAATTTGTCTGATTTGAAGAGACAAGAAGATATCAGAGCCCTTGGCAGAACATCCTATTGAATGTTTGTCACTGATGAACCACGGAACCTGCAGGAAGCAGAATTTGCTGCTAAAGCAGAGGTGACAGGCTGTTCGTTTTATCCAACTAGAAAAAAAAATAATAATCCAGAGGTTATAATTTTCTTCTGAAAGAAAATCCATAGGCAACAACTATAGGGAAGTAAAAGAACAATGTCCCCAAGTGCCTATCTAAAAAAACCTATATTTTAACCAAATAACAAGACCTGAGGGGAAGAGGAAGAGTCAAAGTGGAGCGCATGTCGATGTGTGAAATACAAAATGCACATAACTTTTTGCATTCCTAGGGAAAACACAACCTTCTTTAAAGAGAATTAATGAAAAGTCTCTTCCTCAGAGACTAACATGACTTTAGGGAATTAAATCTTTGTACATTTGTACATTTGCCTTGCATGAGTATTTGTGATGCCACATTTTAAGCTCTTTAATACAGCAAATTCCTGGATCAATTGTTTGCCAGCTATTCAATTAGACTGAAATATTCAGGAAGAAATTGATTTTTCCCTCTCCCAGCTGCAAGAAGAGATCTTGGCTGAGGGGCATTTTTCATCCACTAGTTTTACTCTCTTCAACAAGTCTTTCATATACTCTTATGAATACAAACCCAGATTTTTTTCTTTTTTTTTTTCTTTTAAATTTTGAGCTATGATGATCTTCTTAAAATAAAAGAAGATTGATTCCACATTGCCCTACCAGCATGGAACTAAAAGTTCACTTGGTATTTGAGGAATTTAAGCACAAACCAGGTATCACGAGAATTATGAAGTTATCTTTTAATCTTTATCAATTACATGCTAATTTGAAATGCCATTTTTAATTCTAGAGGTAACAAACACTCATTGGTTGCAAAGTTTCCCCATTTATGAATACTATGATCCAGACTTTGAGAGTAGATGCTTATTCTGACATAGATTTAAAAATAAATTAGGTTAAAGGAAACATAACAAAAACCTGAATAGGGTGTATATGAACTGGAGCATTTCTCCTAGTTACAAGCTGACATAATTTTAAAAGGACTTAAAAAAAAAATCAGAAATTCAGAATTCAGAAAAAAAGCATATTTTGCTTTGCTTTGCAATACCCCTAACAGGTCCAAGACAAACTTCTGAGATAGGACATGTGAAAAGGGAAAAGCAACCATAACATGCTTTTTTGTCTGTGCTGAAATCAGAAATAATTTTTTTAAGTATTCCCCCCACCATCAATCTGCTATGATATGTGAAGCTCTTATATGCTGCTACACACTGTGTTTTAGCGTATTAAAATTCATTTCTCAGTCACCCACAACACCTACAGAGTCTAAAAATCTTGACTTAAAAAAAAAAATCCTTTTTTTTTTCCAAAAGAGCCTTCCTTTCTAACAGTGAATATCCAACAGAACTACCCCATTTTCTATGGCCACAACGACAAAGATACATTGAATGTCAGATTTTTCTAGAAACAGAGCATATCCATGAAATGATAAGAATGGGAAGAGACCAAGAACATAGACTGGTGTACACAGTCACACATACATAATCTACAGTGTTTTAAATGGAGAAAAATTACATTCTCTTGGATAAATCTTAAAATAACTAGGAAGAATCGAGTAAGGAACTCAAAAGTCTTGTTCTTCAATCACAAAACTGAGCATGTAGTTCCATACAGACTTATACTCACCCATTCCTAAACCAGTCCATTTCCTTTTTATTGTAATTAGTCATAAGAATAGAATACAATGCTTTACTACAGCCTCTCACTGTAGTTTTCATAGTTCTAAAACAAACGGCCTGGAAACACAAATACTCACCACTGAGCTGTTCCATGAAGCATACATTGCCATTGGTGTTAAAAGCCAAAGTGTCAGGAGTGATGCAGAGTGTCTGGAAGATTGCAGAATGGGCAATGCTCTTCAGAGAATGGCAACACTCCAGGCAAATTGCCCAAATATCTTGCTCAGTAAGACAGCTATCCCGCAGTGACAAAATATCAGCAAGGGACACATTCTCCTGCCAAGATATGAATCCATAAATTACCCTGGATTTCATGACACTGCTTTGTGTATCACAGATTACATTTGACACAATTGGCTACAAGCGATGTGTCCAGCAAGTTCTCAGACTTTCTAGGACACTGATTAATACCTAAGAAACACCAAGCACATGACTTTGCTCTTAATACAGTCTCTTAAGTAGCACAATTAACCTGAACAAAGGTACCACATTACAAGCAACTAAGTTACTATGTAAGTTACATAAACAAAACATGAAGAGTTAGGGAAACAGACTATTCAAAGGTAAAAGCACAGAGACAAAGTTAAAATATTTTGTTTAATCCATGTCTCCATTAAGATCTCCCAGGTGCCTTTGGATAAACTTCTTAAAAATTCTCTTCACAGCAGTCTTCTGTACTACCTGTGATCTGGGAGAAAAGTACCCCTTAAATTAGCCTATCTTAAGAATGATGTTGCTGTGAAGTTATTGTTGTAGGCCGTGCAGTAAACATTCAAAAGCCAAACCAAACCTAGGAAAAGTTTTCTTCTACTTTGACTTAAAAATGAACACCGTGGTAGTCCTAGGCCTTCTCATTATAACCAGAGCTCTTTGTGAGCAAAACAGCCCACAGACTTTGTTTCTAAGCTACTGTCCTAACCTATAAGTCAACCTCCTTTTGCCCTTTCACCACAGTAAGTCTATGAAGAGTCCAGTTCCAATAAAATGTCTCTAATGCAGATTTTCTGGTCAAAATGTTCAGTTAGACCTTTTATGTACATTTTTTATAACACAAAACTAATTCATTAACCATAGATACGGAAGCAAAGTTTTCATGAACTTAAAGGAACAACAGAAACATACAAATGAAACAATTTCACCTGTAAGGAAAAATAAGCAAACAGAAGTGGAAGTCTCCACAGAAGTCACTTTGCATCAGAGCTATACCACTATACTACAGCTATTGACTACACAAAATATTCCCTCATTTGTATGTAGTAATTAAGACTAAAGACTGTATTTCTGAGTGATACTAAGTGTACCCTGAAGATGTAGCTGCACATTACTTCAGAACACAGAAAAAGTAAGTAATTGTCAGCCAAACAGAATGTGAGGAATCTAACAGCTCAGAAAACTGTAGTGGTTTAAGCTTCCAGTTCCTCAGAAAACACAGTTATAACTTTTACATACCTCAGTACTGAAGACCATCAGCGATATCTGGATTGCCTTTACAGTAAAGTTAATAATTCGTTAGCATGGTTTTCAGACAATTAAGTATTGCAACTGAATCCTTCAAAGGAAAATTTATATATACAGTATATTTATACTTAATAAATAGAAGGAAAAAACAGGTTGAAAACAATGCACACATACTATGGTTTTTTTTAATTAACTTTTATTTTCAATATTCTAACTTTCGTTAACCTAGAGATGGATTTATATACTAAAAGCAGCATCACTACAGTGTCTTCAAGCACTAATCATGAACCCTGGTCTCACAGAGTTCAGTCCTACACAATAATGAACAGCAGAAGCCCTTATTGTTCAGGTACATGAGACAAAATATTTCATTTTAAGATCTCATTTGGTCCCTTCCAACCTAAACTATTTTATGATTCTGGGATTTTCCCTGTGCTGTGCTCAGCACCACATGCATAATACTGTCATCAGATTTTGAGGATGGATGAGGCAGTTTTGCACATCTTTATAGAGAACTTCTTCCAAGTATGAATGGTCCCACACAGGTTCCTGTATCTGAAAACACAGTCACATGACAAGGAGCTGAATCACAAACTATTAGGCTTTGAAACCGACCAAACTGATAGACAGGATGAGGATATGCTTGAAGAGGACAAACTGCTTATTCTATGGCCAAATGAAAAACAGAAACAAATTACATGACCAAAGCAATGACTCATTTCCATTTTTAACTCTCCTAGGATCACCTGGCTAGGTGACATGATGGCATTTGCCATTCTTCATTAAGTTGCAACACAAACCAATACAGAAACAAAGTTTTCACTGAAGGAAAAACGCCAACTCTTTTTAAGACTAGAAGAGGATTTCTGGCACACTGAAGCTTCCAGGGAGCTACAATTTCAGTATTTTGTACCACTGAAAGGTGGTTCACTTGAATTACAGGAAAACTTCAGTGTGTTACATAACAGAGATGTTGATGCCTTCTCTCATCTCATTATCATTAAATGACACTTAAAAATGCAATTACTGTTTAATAACTACAAGAAATAAATTGGTCAGACAACTATGCTTTAATTATTCACTTTAGTTATCAATTTTCCCTTACACTTTCTTCAGAACATTTAAGACAGCTCAATAGTACAATAGTGTATGTAAAAGCATTAGATGAGAACAGGAAGAAAAAACAGGAAGACAAAACAAATTAACTGGCCACAGACAACTTCTTAAAATACCTGAAGTCAAATATTAAGGTGTGTAAGATGAAGAAAGCCCTTGTAAAGAAAGGCATTTGAAATACACCCTCTGTATTTCCTACTCTTCAGCTTGGGTAGCTTGTGGCTTCACACACTGGCTCCTATAAGCCACATACATCAATGTTAAGACACCTCATTTCTTATACTACTATACGCAGTGATGAGAAGCACTGCCTCCACTAAATGACTAAGCACCCGAGAGTTAGTTACATCAGCATTCACAGCTCTCTGGCACCTAAGTCTCTTTGCAGAGATAATTCACACAAACTTCAAAACAGGCTATTCCAGAAATGTGGAAAACATAATTCATTAAATTAATTGCTTTTGAAGAAAAACGCTGGGTTGCTTGAGTAAGGTCACTGAGTACTCGTCAAAGCAACCCTTTTTTATTACTTTCGCTGATCACCAGGGGATAGGTCATGTTCACTCTCTGAAGAAGAATATTTAAAATATTCATGTGCCTGGAATAACTGGTGGGAAGTGACTAATGGGAATCCACAACCAAGGTATATATTGAGCAGGTGAGAAAAATGGACTCAGGTCTTCATCACGCATTAAAGCTGACCCTCAGCCTTCTCCTACCCTGAAGAAATACTCCAAACATAAAGCCAACATGCAAAAAGGAGGCCACTATCACCTTCCTCCTGTATTTTGCACAGGCTGGGCTGCAACGGCCTGCTACACCAAACACTACAGATGATGGGAGGAAAAACCAAACCACTGAGCCATTATAGAATCATAGAATAACCAGGTTGGATGAGACCTACTGGATCATCGAGTCTAACCATTCCTATCAAACACTAAACCATGTCCCTTAGCATCTTGTCCACCTGTGCCTTAAACACCTCCAGGGAAGGTGACTCAAGCCCCTCCCTGGGCAGCCTGTTTCAGTGCCCAATGACCCTTTCTGTAGCTTATGAAAACTGGAAAAGACTCTTCCTTTGTGAACACATTTTTAAATCCCAATTCAGCTTGGGTTCTTGACGCAGCAAATGTGAGAGCTTGCAAGATCTGACCTGGGGAACCAATGGCTGTCATACAGTTCACCAAACTTTTCCTTAAAGGGAAAAAAATTAAACCACTTTGCTGTAATGTTCACAAGGGTGTAAGGATCACACTTCACATGGGGAGATACGAAGAAATACAATCAAGAGCAATAAAAAGCAAGTGCAAACCCAAGTGCAAACATGATGACAGAGGTGGGTGTAGCTACAGGTTACCTAGTGTAACAAGTGAACAGATTTGTTTTGGTTTTTTTAATTTCCCAGAGACAAGGCGCTTTTTTTTTCTTCCCTCCTCTGGTGGGCAGCTACTGGAAACACTTTCACCTTTCACCAGAAATATCCCTTTTTACCAGGTGTGACAAGGACACACACCTCACCCTCTGGCAGCACCAACCCACAGCTGCCACAGGAGCTACCAGACATAGAATCACTAGGTTGGAAAATACCTCTTGGATCATCAAGTCCAACCATTCCTATATACCACTAAATCATGTCCCTGAGCACCTCATCCATCTGTCTTTCAAATATGTCCAGGGACAGGGAATCTACTACCTCCCTAGGTAGCCTCTGCCAGCACCCAAGGACCCTTTCCATGAAATTTTTTTTCCTGATATTCAGTCTGAACCTCCCCTGATGCAGCTTGAGGCCATTACTCCTCACCCTATCACCTGTGACTTGGGAGAAGAGGCCAGCTCCCTCCTCTCTACAACCTCCTTTCGGGTAGTTGTAGAGAGCAATGAGGTCTCCTCTCAGCCTCCTCTTCTCCAGGCTAAGCAACCCCAGCTCCCTCAGCTGCTCCTCATAAGACCTGTTCTCCAGCCCCTTCACCAGCTTAGTTGCTCTTCTCTGGACTCGCTCCAGAGCCTCAACGTCCTTCTCCGTGGTGAGGGGCCCAGAACTCCACACAGGATTCAAGGAGCAGTCTCACCAGTGCCAAGTACAGAGGGAGAATAACCTCCCTGGACCTGCTGGTCACGCTGTTTCTGATACAAGCCAAGATGCCATTGGCCTTCTTGGCCACCTGGGCACACTGCTGGCTCATGTTTAGCCAGCTTTCAATCAACACCCCCAGGTCCTTCTCCACGCAGCTTTCCAGCCACTTTTCCCATGGTCTGTGGCTGCACTGGGTTGTTGTGCCCCAAATGCAGGACCCGGCATTTGGCCTCGTTGAACCTCATGCCATTGGTCTCGGTTCAGCCTGTTTGGCTCCCTTTGGAGCCTCCGTGCCCTCCAGCAGACCGACCCTTCCTCCCAGCTTAGTATCGCTCCAGGACCGGGACCGTCTGGACAAGACGCTCGGGGCCAGGCGCCCGCGGGGAGCGCATGGAAAACGACCGGTTGCGCCCAGCACGAAGCGGGGGTGGAGGGGGAGGCCCGGTCGGAGCGGCCGCCGCCGTCCCCGCCCCACTCACCTCGTCCTCCAGCAGCGCGGGCAGAGGCTCGAAGTCGTAGCAATTCACCTCGCCGTCCTCCTCATAAAACACATCCTCCTCCGCCTCCATGCCGCCCGCGCAAGGGAGAGAGCAAAGGCTTCACCCCCGCCGCCTCATCATCATCGCTGGGCCCTCTCCGCTTTAACCCCTTTCGCTCAAGGCCCGGGGTTGGGGCAGCGCTGCCATGGCAACGCGCCGCGCCTCCACTGCGGCGGCGCCCGCCCTCCTGCGGCGGCGCCCGGGCCTGAGGGAGGGAGGTGGGGGCGGTGACACCGGGACCCCAGCCCCGCCTCGCCGTGGGCTCTTTCGGTGTTTGCTGGAGGAATCGCAGCAGTTGAAACGGGCGCGGGACCGAGCATCTGCACGGTCATGGTCATGACCGTGCAGATGCTCGGTCCCCCGCCCGTTTCAACCCCCCTAACTCATGTGTTGCCACCCCCAGGGGGGGCCTAACGCGACGACTCCCTTTGAAATAAGGTTAAAAAGCAAAGATTCCTTCAAAAGTACCACGTGTTTTTGCTCCAAGCAAATTTGATTTCAACACGGTTGTGGACAGAGGTCACAGCCATTCACAGGATCATAGAATCACCAAGTTGGAAAAGACCTCCAGGATCATGGAGTCCAACCATTCCTATGTGCCACTAAACCGTGTCCCTGAGCACCTCATCCACCCGTCTTTTAAATACATCCAGGGACAGGGACTCCCCCACCTTACTGGGCAGCCTGTTCCAATGCCCAATGACCCTTTCTGCGATTTTTTTTCTCCTGATAACCTCCCCTGGTGGAGCTTGAGGCCATTCCTCCTTGTCCTATCACCTGTGACTTGGGAGAAGAGGCCAGCTCCCTCCTCTCCACCACCTCCTTTCATTCCCCTTTCTGCCTGAACATGGGCTGCAGGAAACCCTGAGCTGACAGCTCCTCATTGAGCTTTAAGCACCTGCGCAGCCACATTGAAACCTTGCATCTCTGTGGTAACAAGATGTAAAAGAATAGACCATTTTCTCCTCTAATTAAATTTCACAGCTACAGGTACTTGGCAAATAGTAGTGCCATTTTCATTATCCTAATTTCCTGTATTACTATAACTCTATATCAAAACGGAGTATGTTAATGAATTAATCCATGTACAGTAGATCATGCAATACAAGGGTTTTATGCTCTACTTTGTATGTAACACGCTTTGGAAAAGATTAATACTCTATTAAAATACACAGCAACAAACACTGTGAAGCAAACAAAGATACTTTGATTAACTGTCTCATAAAAGTCATCCTGCAGCAGTTGTAAGATTTCTCCCAATTAAACATTAATTGGATACATTTGACAATTACAGTATACTACTGAGAAAAAACACAAACGCAGGCAGATTGGAATCATTTATATCTGTATACCGTCTTCTTACAAACATTTTTGAACTAGAGTGATATGAATAAAATGTTTATCGTGATTGCAAATGTTTCTAATCTATATATACACTTACAATTTGGTAACTGAGGTTTCTAAGTTTGAAACCATATTAAAGCACAGAAAACTGAGTGCCTGGCACTTCCAAATATAAAGCCTAACATGACTCCAATAACCATAATATTTTACTTGTAAAAGGTTTCTTAAGATGTATTTCACCAGTGTATTTCGCAAAATGTTTTCCTCAGGTGTGACCTATCCAACAAGAACCCTAAATTCTAGACTCTTGTGGGCTGGACTTGTAGCTGTGTTGTAAAGCAAACAGACAACAAAATTTTCTCTGATGTGTAAATTTGATCTAAGGTCTACACTCATCCATAAATGCACCTTAGATAAGCATTCCATTGGAATCACCACTTTAGCATTCATCGGTATTTTTGTAAGATGATAAGTCAAAACTATGGGTGCTGCATGTGGAAATCCACATGCTAGTTTTGAAAGGATCAGTAATTTTTGTTGAAAAAGATAAATTCACTTGCTAAAAGCAATTAGTAATTGAGTAGTAGGGCATTTCTCCGTCAGTTAGCTGATTCAGTTTCAGATACCTGCCCTGCATTTTTTGGGTCTTGAATCTAGGGTTTGAGTAGATTTTGCTGGAGTAAGTGACTAACACTGTATCCAAGTGATTCAAGATGCTTGAGACCTGTCTCTTGGTTGCTTTGGTTGACTGACTTGCTCTGCTGAAGAACTATTTGTACTAAGTGGAATTTGTACAATGTGGAAAACAAAATGAAATAAAGATAGAAGGAGCAAAAGAGATTATACTCCAGTTTATAAAATACAGCAGTGCAGGATTTGTCACTAAATGAAACAACTAGTGGACTTTGCCCTATCACAAGTATCTTGATAGACAGAACAGAACAGTCACTGGAACTGATATGTTTGGGTAGATTTTTCCAGAAAAATTGCTATGCCAATCTCTGTGGTAATTACCTTCTGAGTCTGAGGTTGGATGAACATGCAAGTGAATATCATCTTAAAACCAGAAATATATAGAACAGTAACCGGGTTCTTGAAGATGAGGGTTGTCAAAAGGCAGAAATAAAATAATATTTTGCACTAATAACATTCTCTAGCTTGAAAAGGAATAAGAAGCATTAGTATAGATTGACGGAACATACTGTAGCTAAAATTGTTTCGGTAAAGCATAGCTGAAACAGATTTTTAATGTTTGGTTTGTTTGTGGATTTTTTTTTTTTAATGGAAGTACCAGAGAAAGGTTTCATTTCCCTGTGATCAGATTTGGAATATGAACCAAGATCTCTTTAGTAACAATTACACCAGGAACCACAGTTATTAGATATTTTGACCTCATAACTGTAGATTAGAGATTAAAAATACTAAGCAAAGGTAAACTCCAGGTATAGTGTAGACATTACACATGAGAAACCTCTTAACCAAAAAGTTATTGAATCAACATGGAGTTTTGTGTCTTAGACTTGGTGCATGATCACAGGCAATACAGAGGTACTGGATCAAACTCATCTGATTTCAGTCTTGTCACGCTTCTAGCATGTTCTTCTTAAGCTGTATCTGTTTTCTACTATACGCAGTAGAGTTAGGGCAATTTATAATTTTCACATGAGCAGTGTTTGCAGCAGAATAGCTGACAATTTTTGCCTCTGACAGCAGTCAATATCAGATATCTAGAGAAGCGTGTAAGAACAACGCAGGTACATATTGTGCTCTTCCAGTAGAGCCTCAGTGCCTCCACAGGTCAAATCTGCATGGTTCAGGTACTCCCTAACGCAATGGTTTAAGAGACACTGCAATATATTTCATCAATGAATTTGTCCATTCATGTTTTTAGTCTGAATAGTTTTACTGTCCAGGACCTGCAAAACTCTTTAGCTGGCCCACACACAGCAAAAAAGTAAATTCTTTGTTTCATTCAAGGACTGTAATTTCTTTTGTTTGAAAAGGTGGTGAATAGATTCTGTATTTATCATCTTTCTACCATTTATAATACTGTAGAATTGTCATATCTCTCCTCACTCTGTATTTTATGTTGAAAGGTCCTGGTCTGGCTTCTCATTCACAGAATAGAAATTATTTCATGACCTCAATGATGCTGTAGCACCTCACAGCACTTTTTCCAATTGTATCATCATGTCATGAAAAATTGTGAAAGAGAAGAGAAGAAAGGAAGAAAGGAAGAAGGAAAGGAAGAAAGAAAGAAGGAAGGAATCGGTCCACTCTCAATAAGTTTTTAAAAATAATACGTTAATGACCCTCAAACCTAAAGGAAGCACTTCTTGTAACTGTAATTTACTGGTTCATTTATAATAATAGAATCATAGAATCACCAGGTTGGAAGAGACCCACTGGATCATCTAGTCCAAGTATTCCCACCAATCTCTAAACCATGCCCATCAGCACCTCATCCACCTGCACCTTAAACTCCTCCATGGAAGGCAAGTCAACCACCTCCCTGGGCAACCTGTTCTAGTGCCTAATGACCCTTTCTGTGAAGATTTTTTTCCTTATGTCAAGCCTGAAACTCCCCTAGCAGAGCTTGAGGCCATTCCCTCCTGTCCTGTCCCCTGTCACTAGGGAGAAGAGCCCAGCTCCCTCCTCTCCACAACCTCCCTTCAGGTACTTGCAGAGAGCAATGAGGTCTCCCCTCAGCCTCCTCTTCTCCAGGCTAAACAACCCCAGCTCTCTCAGTAGTTTATTTCCAGATGTCTGGACAGATGGGACATTGTCAAAAAAGAGTTCAGTGGACACTAGCTACAGAGAATACATTCATGAGGATTCAGGGATTGACTGCCAGCAACTCTCTGCAACATAATCTAAAGGCAAGCTACAGGAGAAGGAAATTGTATAGGATACCAGTGTTATGCCACTATGTGCCACTGGAGATGTCTTTCATGTTCTTTTGTAGGTTTTCCCTTTTCATTATAGGACTTTGGTTATTCTTTTTAATAGATTATATAATCATAATTGACTATTAAAATTTTGGAGTACCAGCATTGTAGATGAAAGGTACACATTTGTTACACTATAATTAGATTGTACATTCTCCTTTTAAGAGTCTTCGTTTAATGGCAGTTTGCCTGAAGGTTCTCATTTTAATTTAGTTTGGATGAAACTGAGGGAACTGAAGGATTGCAGTATAAAGAATTGGGTTTTGTGTGTGCATGGCTTAAATCCTTTTCAATTGTTTGGGTTTTGTTAATCAGAGATTGCTTTAATGCCATGGGCTTTAATACTTTTACAGTCTATGAAACTACTGTTCTTCCTTTAGCAGTTATAGATATTTGAAGGCAGAGAAAATCTTTCTGCCAGTTGCCGACTGCTGCTGCCTTTGTGGTAGCAGTGAGAAAACGTTGCAATAAAAAGCAAATTATGTGTTGCTGCTACTGAAAACCTGAAAGAATTCAAAGGTAAAGACATTGCAATTTTTAAACCAGGCCATTGCTGTTATGAATCATATATAAGCATAAATCTGCTTGCCTGAAGTGGCAGGTTAGTTTGTATTCCAAGTACTTTGGAATCTTACAAAGGCAATAGGGATGTGTTAGCTTTGCATTTCTGAAGAGGATTAGAAAATTAAATGCATAGTCGGCTCATGGTATGGGGAAACCCATATATAGGCATTCCCTTTTTATGGGGTTGAATGGTATAAACAGAAAATGCAGAATTGTTGATACAGTCTTTGGTCATTATAGGCAATTGTCACATCATTCTTTTCATAGAAATATCAAACACAGCCTCTTCCTACAATGTTAAGAATCATCTGATTTCCAGCCTGTCCTTATCTAGTTTTGCCCCAACATTGTCTTTTATCTTTTTAATCTCAGTTCCTCTTTCTTTACAGATTTCATATTATTTGTGCATCTGTTCTGTTGCCTTTGACTTTGTTTGCATCTTTTCCAAATTAGTGCATTTTCTTAAACATGTGTTCTAGTCATGATTGCTTTTTTACTACACCCCACTTTTGTTGTCTTTATGATACCAATGAACTTTAAGTTAAATTTCCTTGGGTACTTAGAAGCTCTATTATTTTCAATAGATTCCTTTTCTATTTACCCCCTCAGTGTATTTCTTTATGGAGGCTTATGCTTTTTTTTTCATCTTCATAATCTTCTCATGTGTCCACTGTCTGAAGATTTTGGTTTTATTACAACTTCTTTGAATAGAAGTTTCACTTGTCCTCATGTGGAAGACTGTCAGAGGATTCCTCACTGTTCTCCTCAGGACATCTTTCAATCATCTAATACGTTTTCATCTGAACTGCAGCTGCATCACCAATTCCTGCATTCTTTCTACGTGAACTCTACTAGGTGGCACTCCAGGCATAGATAGCTCCCATCAGGAGCTACTTTAGGGCAATGTGCTTTGCATTTCAGCACTTTCTTTGTCATTCTTTAAATTTCCTGTGCTGCTGCAGTTGGCTATTACCTTCCTGTAGCAGCTGAAATGCACAGAAAGACAGCAGAAGTAAGAATATAATTTAGCCCCTACTGAAGTCAATAACAAAACTGTCATGGCATAATTTCCTTTGAAGCAAACTCATTGAGATGCAAGATCAAAGACCAGAATTGTTTTTATTTGTATACAAATGAGAAAATAGCCTAGTAATGATCCAATATGCAAACACATGGCTTTCTTTTCACCACTGGCAAATTAGGAGTAGCGGAGATAGAAGTTAAAAATCAATCCAGTGCTAAGCCTGGCATTTGGGAATTTCTGAGTCATTGTCTAATTAATTAAATTGGATTATTAGGTTTGTCATAGGCAGTATATATCAAGAAATATATGTCTGTGTCTGTATACACACTTATATACATAGAGACTGGTAATAGGGTTCTTTCTGTTGTTATCACTCTGGACTGCTACGTGACTTCCTTTATCTCAGTGTCTTTGTACAGCCAGGTATTCTCACAATAGGCTTGTATTGCAAGGTGGAGACCACTTTGACAAGGTAAAGTGAGGCACCATGAAAATAAATAACTTCCAAAACTACCCAGGAGTACTGGAAATTTAAGCTGTAAACTCAGAGAGCCAAATTTACTGTATAAACGCAAAGCATCCTTCAATTGATTCTGAACTGCTTTAGTTTTGACATAACATTGACTTCAAAACACAATATTGTCTTTATAGTATCTATTGGTCTTTTTGCTCTTTTAATTCACTTTAGTGGTAATCAGAAAAATTTGTGCAGAAGATAATTTTGGAAGATAATGTGCATAATAGAGTCTAAGTTGATGCCTATGGCAATTTCACACTGGAAAATAAGCTGCAGGGTAGTACTAGCCATCCTTCAGATAAATGCCTTATAATAATCAACTAAATCTTAAATTCATATTAAAGAAACAGAAAAAAAAACTGTACAGGAAGTATTATAAGCCTGAGATTACTTATATTTTATATATATGGTTATTTCCTTAAACTTTCCTCTGCAGAGATTTGTGAGATCATTATGACCTGCTCATAAAGGAAAACAATGACAAGACAAAGTATTCTCCCATCCATGAGGCAGTGAATCAAACTGCATTGTTTAAAACCTTGAAAGTAATGAATCAGCAAGAACAGTCCATCCTGAAGATATGATCCCTCTAGAACAATCCCCTAGTGTCCCAACAACTGATATGAAATCCACTAGTGTCTTTGTTGTTCTATTCCTTTCCCCAGAGACATGACTGTGGTTATCCTGGCAATCTTTCTCAATAAAACATAATGACAAACTAGAACATAGATGACATGATCTACTAGCAACAGAGGTAATATACAATATTTACAATTTAATCCTTTTGATTTACTGTGACTCTCTGTCTCCAATGAGGATTTAGCTACTGTGTTTCATGCTTGGGTCACTGCAGTTCTTTCTTCCTGACATTGAATCGGGAAGGCATTCAGAAATTCCACCTGTGCAAGACAAAACAACCCAAATCTCCTGGGAGCATACCAGGTGTTATTCATATTCCCTATGGGCCATCCAAAATAAAAATATTGCTGATCCCATAACCTATTCTGCATTCTTACCCTAGGAAAACAACTGCTTTTCATGGAAGCCCAAGGGTTGCAGTACTCCACTGTGAAGTTCTCAGGAGATGAGATCAGACTGTTCTTGGCAGAGGGCCCTATGTTATGTTACTTTGTGCCAGAGCTGATTAGAATGAATCTGATCACAATCAATTTTAGATCACAATGCTGAACTCAATCTTTCTGCCAAGCCCTTCAATCAGTAACAAAGATGGTTGAAAGAACTTTCAAAGGTGCAGATCATCCAATAAAGTCACTTGGCCTCACAAATGGTGCAGAGCAGAATTTTTTTTCACATACAAACAGAAGCAAATCACATACCAGGTATCAGAAAACGTTTGTTGAAAAACACAGCAGGAGCCATACTGAAGCTGCTAAAAATGCAGATTTAATTTCCAAAATAGCTCCAAAGAGATTTTTATTTTTCACATGATAATCACAACCATAGAGGAAAAGGGCACTTGCTAAAGTTGACCTCTGCTATGATAGTTTAAAAATGCTGTGAATAGGGTATGCTCCTGGCAGATGGAAGAAGCAATCCTTTATGCAGGCAGGCTTTGAGTTTGAACGCTGGTGGCACACAGAGTTAAGCGCCCTATTTGCATTCTGAGAAAAAACCAACCAGTTTTGAGTCACCTTAAATTAAGACACTTTTGTAACTTCTCAATTCAGCTACTGCACGAAAAAAAAAATCAATTATTTGCACTACCCAAATCTCAATTTTGTAATTGCTGAGTAGATAATTTGGCGATGAATACATTAGTAATATTTATGTGTTGTGCTGCTAGGGACTCCTTTACACTGGGAAATGCTCCTCTGTGGGGAAGCAGTCTATATGTAGAATATAACCATAAAATTTATAAATACAGCTAGAAAACACAGTTGAGATTGAATCTTGTACATTGCACATGCAGATTAGCAGGCAGAAAGAAGCTCTTACCAAGAAAGCGCATCAGCAAAAGGGAGAAGACAGTCCCTCAGCCTTCATGTGATACAGAGCCTGAAGAATTGAGCTGCAGTCTGGTTTAGAGGACTGTAGATTTTTAGACTTCCCTATCTTTTTCAGAATTAACATGGGGGCAAAGGTGACTGATTTGCAAAGTCTCCTAAAGACATGATCATTAGCTGTATGTTAGTGGAGCTCAAAATAGTGTTTAATGAGCCAGGAAGAAAGATAAATTGCTGAGTTCAGCTCCAAGTCTATAGAAGCACAGTGAGTATGTGTTTGAAGCATTTGTCATTAATTAGGCATTGTCAGTTACCTCCTGGATGAAGCCAAAACCATCTTGGGCATCATAAAATCCATTAACTGCAGTATATGTCCCCAGAATTTGATAATCCAAATGAATCAACAGGGTGAAACCCTCTTCCAACCTGTTAGAGCTATTGATTCATCTGGATCTATAACATGTTATTAAATTTTCATTCTTAGTAAAGGCAGTTGATTTATATTAAGAGGAAAGTTTGTGTGTAACAAGCAGCAAGGTGCATGAATATCCCACAAAGAAACTCTTAGAGCACATAGGGAGTAGAAGAGTACAAAGTAGTGCCAATGACTCCATCCAGTATTGCATAGAATTCCACTGATTTAATGAAAATTTGATTTCTGCACTGGCATTTCTTTCAAAAGGCAGGAAGGAGTCAGCTACTTGTATCTCAGAGGCAGTACATCCCAATTTGAATATCTCACAAGAATAGGTAAATTACTTCAATTCAGATTCCTGAATTAAAACACTGTTAATTGTAGGAGCGTAGACAGGAAAAAATACTAAACGGAACAAAAATACTCCTGCATGCCAGCTTCCCTAATTAGACCTCCCTAATCCATGCCATTCCTTGCTGCTGCATGGGATAAGGGGGAAACTCTTCCTATTATGACTCCTTTCTGAATAAATCCATAAAGCCTCTTCCACTTGGAACTTGAAAAAACAAGCCTGGAGTCACTTACATATTCAATCTAACAACCTCTAGCTGTCCTAATGCACCCAGTGCCTTCTGAGTTCCCCACATGCAAGCAGTTGTCAGAGTGACACAAGACCAGTGGAATGGCTTTTACTCCTACCTTGTATGAAAGGCTATACGGGCTTGAACAGAAGACTTGGCATCCAGGAGTGTCCTCCTGAAGCCAGAATGTCCTTGGGACTACTCTGACCAGTTTGAAGCTGGACATTTTGTTTGGTACAAGGGAGAGCCTTCAGGTGCTACAGAATCAACACAAGAATATCCAGCCCATCAAGTCATGTAGCTTATTGTATCCTAGGCTTGGGGCAAAACAAAGTAAAGCCTAGCAGCAGTTGGGTGTGCCAGTTCCCCTTGGCTGTGTCAGGCATACCTCAGCTGCAGCCAACAACCTGGCACTGAGGCTCAATTAATCAAGAAATGTTATATAACAAGCACAGAAATTTCAGCCAGAAAAATTCAAACGTATCTGCACACAAAACTCTCATTGTCCAGTCCAGTCACTCCTCTTCCACACCAGCTGCTTCTGTGGACAGTTTTTCAGCTTATCCTCTAACAGTATCCGCCCTTGATCATTTAATCAGTATTTAAAGCTGTGTCTGTGATGTTATTGATCCCACTTGTGCCTCCAGCATGTGTTTCCAATGCAAAATCCAGCACAGAGGGAAAATGCAGAACACTTTCTCAGCATCCACAAAAAGAAAAAGATGCATTTTTCTCCTTTCTGATTTTATGGTTTGTTGTGTAATAGCAATAATCTCTATTGCTTTCATATACTTGCAATAAATGGTTTTTGAGATCGATGAAATGTCTGAGCTTCACTTTGGCTATTAATCATTCTCAGTAGCCATTTATTGCTTCATATATTACAAATAACAGAAGTTATTCCTTAAATCTTCCCAGATAGCTGAGGACTGCAAATTTCAAACCTAACTCCGAGAGACAGATTCACTGATGGCAATCCCTGTGTTGTCTTTTATAACAGTAAGTAATAATAACAGCACTGTGCCTTCCACCTGCAGATTTCAAAACCCACTATACAGTGCATTAAGGAAAAATGAACCTTGCTTCTGTAGTTGAAGGAGGGGAGGAGGGGAGGATCTAGGTAAGAAATATCTGTGAAGATCACTTACCATTTTTTTCGTTGTTATCTAAAAAAGCAATTTTTGTAACCCAACAGAATTTTTAAAATTTTGCCCTTGGTGCCATCCTATGAGTAAAGCTCCTTGGGAGACAACACTTTGGTTGCTGCTAGGGGAACAGGCACTGACTGTCCTGAGAGAGAGGCTGTATTGCAGTTCCTGGGCAATATCAGCAAGACTGGTATGAAACAAATGTTCACACAACAAACTTGCGCCACTTGTTTCCTAGCCTGACCAGTCTTCTGTCCCTCTCTTTGCTCCCAAGTCTCCTTCTGCCTAGGACCTAATCATGGTTTTTGGGTAATCATTAAATTAAAATGGGCAGTGGCATTGAAGGAGAGAAATTCTATATAAATTTGAGTTGGGAGAGCATGTTTTAACCCTGAGAATAATATTATGAGTCCTTCACAAAGATTGAACCGCCATGAACTTTAGCATACTGTGCTGTTCTCTTGTATTAGTGTTGTCTTTGTCATATATCAGCCTCTTAAATGCCTCTGCTTTGATCATCCATCATGCTTTATGTCAATAAAAATACAGATATCAGATATACAGATATCAGTATGATTTCTTTGCCTACAAATAGGATTTACCAAGTCTGTTTAGAAACCATCATGACTCTAGCGGATATGACCCCTTTGAATTTGAGCAGTCAGCTGTTAGGGAGCAACCAGGTTGTTCTCACAAGATGACACAGAACAGCCTGTGAGGCTGTATGCAGTCGAGCTGTGCATGAATCCTGGCTGTCTGGGAATAGAAGGTGGGAGAAAAATGAAAGAACCTCAGACATCTTGTCTCTTCCATACAAGCTACATTACATCAGGGTAAGGGCAGATGGTCAATAGGTCAGAGCACAAGGCCCACGAGCAACCAGGGCAGTAAGTACTTACTGGGGTGTGTGCAATAGTATCAGTTTGACAGCACTGCAAATACATACCCCCCTGTTGTAGTTTAGCCCTTCAGCCAGCAGCTAACCAGTATGCAGGTGCTCTCTCATGCCTCCCCATCTGGTGGAGTGGGAAGCAAAATCAGAAAAGAAAAGAATAACTCACAGGTTGAGGTAAATGCACGTCAAAGGCAACAGGAGAAGAAAAAGTAATAACAATAACAACAATAATAAAGGATATAATAAAATACAGCCACTCACCTCCTAGTGATTAGTCCATCCCAAGCAACAATTTGAGTGAGTGCAGTGGTAGCAGCAAGTGCAGAGGTCACAATGAGCACAGTGATAGAAGAACACAGAGCAGCAAGTGAGGAACCTGGATCACCTGCCTGCCTCCCAGTGAAATTCCCATTTTTATACCAAGAATGATGTTATGGTACAGAGTATACTGTGGGCCAGTTTGGGTTAGCTGTCCTGGCTCTGCACCTGTGCACTAGCAAAATGTGTGAAACAGAAAATCCTTGATTACTTAGCAAGACCTAAACCAACATCAGTGTATTATCAATATTTTTCTAATACTGAATCTAAAAACCATCAGCTGCTGGGAAGAAAACAAATGTTATCCCAGACAAGCACAAAGATTACCTGGCAAGAACACCTAACTCGACAGAAGAATATCAGAAGGGGGCGAATTATTTTCTGTTCTTTATGCATCACTGGCTGAATTGTGTCCACATTTCCAGTCCAATTTAAATTATACTTGGGTTACTCCAGAGCATGACAGAGCAGATGCAGGACTGAAACTGAGAGTGCTCTTGTAAGTTGCTCTGCAAGTTTCAAAAAGTCTTACTGATGTCCTCCCCTGTCCTCCCTTTACTCTCTACCCTATTTTTCAATGACTTTTTTGTTAGGAATGTCTGAGATAGTTGTTCATGTAGCTGATAGGGTCTTTCCAGCCCTCTTCAGAGTAGGGTGAAGTGCAGATCCTCCCGGTGAATGCATACTAGTCATATTAATCAAATAATATTTTACCTGTAGCTACTTGAGGAGGAATATAAGCTTGCTTGCGTAAGTATAAAAATTGACATACTGGGTCAAACCAGACATCCATTTAGTTCAGTTAGTTATCCTGTCTCTGTTAATGGTCAATAGTATAGGCTTAAGAAACACTGTAAGAACACAGCCCATACAGAATGATCCTTCCCCACTTTTAGAAATTAGCATTTTACCGTGATTACAAAAACACCCTTGTTAACTAGTGAATAGAGCATAGGATTCTGGAAAGATGATTTCCTTAAATGACTCTCCTTTTGAATTGCTTTGTGCTCTCAGGCAATTCATAAAGGTTGCAAGTCATTTGCCAAGTCAGTATAAAAATGTTCATCAGGCTTTGCAAGTTGGTAGGGACTGGATGCCCTTATAAAGCTGTGCGTCACTGAAGTATAACTTGTGATACAATAGCCATAAAATCTGCTACTGCAAATAAGGTAAAAATGTGCTATGAAAAGTGGTTTAGAGATGCTCTCGCATCTTGAAAACCAAGTATACAAATAAGCTTGTAAATTGATGATTCAGGGAAATTTGTACAAAGTAGAATCTTACAATGATTTTGGTTGGAAGGAATCTTAAAGACATTCCAATTTCACCCTCACTGCCATGGGCATGGACACCTTCCACTAGATCAGGTTGCTCAAAGACTCCTCTAATCTGGCCTTGAACACCTCCAGGGGTGGGGCATCCACAGCTTCCCTGGACAACCTGTTCCAGTGCCTTGACAACCTCACAGGAAAAAAATTCTTCCTAATATCTAATCTAAATCAACCTTCTTTCAGCTGAAATCCATTAGCCCTCATCCTGTAACTACACTCCATAGGTGTGTAGAGTAGAAATGGCAAAGATGACATATGGTTGCATCAAAACAATTTTTTTTGTTCTATTTTAACAAAGGTAACAAAAGAGCTAATTGGCAGAGAACAATAGCATAAGCACCTTTCAAACAACGTTCAACAAAAATTAGTCATAATATGATCTTGCAGCCCCAAAACAGAGACAAGAAAACTACTTTCATATTGATTTGAAGCACAAAGTCTTTTAAGACTTTTTATGCACAAAATTTTCAACAGCATCTGTCCTGCCCCAGACCCATGAGCCACACACTCACGTCCAGGCTTGATGGGAAGGGGGGGTGCATTTATCCATGTGGCAATCTGGAGGCAACAAGGTCATTTGTGCCTGGTGCCACAAAAACAAACACACAAACGGGAAACCTTCTAAAACATTTAAGGCAAAGAAAGAAGCAAATTGGGCTTTACGTTCCACCCCATGACTTAAACATGTCACAGAACTCAAAGCCAAAACTCAGGTCCATGCTGTCTATAGTGGTGACACTTATAAGAAGGGGGCAGGATAAGGAGTATAAGGCCAAGGAAGAGAGAAGCAAAGGGTAGTCACTTTCCAGATCCACAAGCTATTAACTTGCCCAGTCAAAAGATGGGGTATTTCCTAGATCCACGAGCTGTCAACTCATCCCTATAGGGTGTTTCCTAGATCCACGAGCTGTCAACTTGCACCCAGGCCTCTTTCAACTTGCCCACTTGAAAGACACAGGGTATCTCCTAGACCCATGAGCTGTCAACTCATGTCTAGGCCTGATGGGGAGTGGAAGTTCCTTTATCTGTGCGGTGATCCAGAGGCCAACAAGGTCACTCCCAGGGCAAAAATCAAAAGCAATATTTATTCTGGCTCTGGCAAATGCAGACAGACCAAAATACTTGGGTACACAGCTGAGACATGGGCATGCAACTTCCCAAAGTTACAGAAACAAATCCCAACCAGTTCAGATCATAATCTGATCCCTGAATGCAGCCAAGGTCACTCATCCAGTCCAACACGCACACCATAAGGTAATGGGAGGGAGACAGCAAGAAAGAGAGAGAGAGAAAAGGAAAGAATTCACCACATCAGTGGGCAGCAGCAATTCCTTGGGAACACGTGGTCACAGCAGCAGCTTTTTTGAGGCTGTGTGGTCCAGGCTAGTGTGATCGAAGTGATGGACAAGAGAGAGTGAGAGCCCCCAGTATGGTTCCTTGAGAGTTCTTTTATAAGGTGGTCTTGCCATGTGTCTTTTGAGATTGTATGCCTGGGCAGTCCAGCAGGTGGAGGAAGCTGGGGAGAGGGGAACAGTGCCCACCACTACATCACCTCCCACTGCAGCAGCAGCTCCAGACCTTGAGTTCAGCCAGGCGAGGGAGAGCCGTGCTTACTCCTCCACCTCTGCCCCACTGAACCCAGCACCATAGATGAGGCTGCTGCACCACCTCCACTACTCACTGCTGGCACTATGAAACAAACACACAAATGGTCAGCCTTCAGGCAAAATGTTTAAGGCAAAGAAAGAAGCAAAATCAGGCTTTACAGCATCTGAGAGGAGTATGTAATAAATTCTTTCTTGTTACAGAAATTATAAGATTGATGAGCTTTTCTGTATTTGCAAATTTATTTTAGAAACCTCCAAAGTATTCCTTGGCTATGTTTTTAAGACATAATTTATCATATTTCTGTTTTGAAGTGCTATTCTGAATATATCAGTATGCCGTCTTATTTTGCAGTCATCTCCCAATATATTTTTATCTGGTTTACATAATTACATCAGTGACCAATTTACAAGATCTAGACAATAGAAATATAACTCTACAGAAAAAAAACTATGCCTCATGTTATGTCACTTAATTTCTATTTGTTCATCTATCTAATAGAAAAATAAACAAAAAAGATTACTCAGTGATTTATATATGTAAGTGGAAAAATATGCACGACTCTCCTTGCTATATTCCAACAAATTATGTATTATCCATCAATAATAATATCCAGTCATGTGGAATATTAAATAATAGGTTGGCTGCTTTCCATGAATTTAATCAAATATTCCTTTTATAGTTTAAAAAGTCATACAAGTTCAGTGAGAAAAAAGCCAATCAACAAAGTCCAATCATTCTTCTCTATGTCAGACAGCGAACATTTTATTTCTCTGACAATGGAGTTATGTCATGCTCCATTTGATAGGCTGTCCTGTGTTGACTGCTACTTGATATAGTGATAAAATTTCCTCTGAAAACTTCCAAGCATCTTCTAGGTTATGAAAAATGTATTTTATTCTTTACAAAACAAATTGTCATGCAGTCCTTAATACATGTGTAGACAAAGAGTTTTCTCTTTTTCTTTAGAATGTCACAGTCAAAGCTTATATCTTCTGCCTTCAGTTTGGCTCAGAAAATGTAGGAATTAATGGTAAAAATGATGTTAAAAGGTTCCCCTTCAACATAACCTGCCATAGAAGGGTATACATGAGGGTTTTTTTGCAAAACGTTGCTTGATCAGCATCAAGGAAAGTGCTTCCTATTGAAGTCTGAGTGTTACTATATGGCAATATTCTCATCAGATGAGCTTACCTGTGCAGAAAAGCTGACCAGAAAAGTTCTTTTTCAAAATATGTTTTTCTAAAAAAAAAAGCTATTTTTCAGAGTAATAGCTTATGTTTTGAGTACAGGAATGATGTGTCAGAGGGAATGCATTCCACTCAATTTTGTTGCATTAAAATCTCTATGAAGAACTGGAAATGAAATTAGCTTTTTTGCCTCAGTCTTTTAAAAGCAGCATGAAAGCTATTTAATAACATGACTGTGATCACAAGCATTTGTGGCACATGGTCTGCTTCTATACGCAGTAAATCACTGAGTCATTATATTGCATATGAAGACCATATTCTTCCCAGAATATTCTTTTTCAGATCAATGGACTTGTATGACTTCTGTTATCTATTACACACTAGGGAATTCCACCTACAAATCCTCTAAGTGCAATTTAATTATAATTTGCTTTGTACAAGGGAAATGGTAGCAGGCAAGTTAAAGTGAAGGATACTCCGTTCTTATGGTCATCAAGAAAGTGGTCCAGAGCATGAATAACCAAAGACAGAAAAGAAATTCTGTCATATCAACCAAATAATTTTGTTAGAGACTCTAAAAGCCAGAAAGTGAAAAAAGAGAAAGGCATGAGAATGCTCCAGCATATTATCAGCATAAGTAGAGAAAATCTACAAGCATAAAATAAGAAGGCATGACATATTATAACTGGATAAGCTCAGAGCAGTTGTCAGCTGTTTCTTGCTAAAGTCTGTTAATAGTGGACTACCAATACCATTCTTTCTTTTAAAATAAACATGCCTAGGTTAATTTCTAAAATTTATTTCATGGACTCAAACCTGTCTTCCCAAAGCTCTGAGTTTACATAAACAGAGAGGACACTTTTAAATCTTATGATTATGCCAACAACTCTTTGTTCCTGTTTGTGGAAGGAATTAAGAATGCCTATTCATCATCCCACAGCACTCTGAGAGGCACAAACCCCAAGTAAATATTACATTTAATTTTGAATAATGTTCAAAATGTAGTTCTTGTTTTTCTGTGAATCACTGAATCATCACATGTCCATCCATTTGCACAGGTCCATGTATCTGGGAAGGAAACTGACCATTATAGGACAGGAGAAATGACCTTTGGTTGAATTATGTTAAAAAGTGCTATATTATATGTTGCATTTCTCCATAACATGGCCAATGGGCAACACTACTGAAATGTTGCTTTCATTAAAATCTAACTAAATGAATTATAATGGGTCCTATCCTTTGCTGTCATGGGTTGCGTTGAGTTATGCAGCAGAAAATCAGAGCCAACAACGTCCTTGGATACCCATGGATTACTTGAAGTCAGAGTTGAGCTTCTTGATGCTGCTCAGGTGTTTTTAAGAGTGAAATGAGTACAGTAGTGTTTCCATCAAAGAACAGCGTGTGCTGCATATTAACTGTCTCCTTCATCTTTATGGAGCAACACCACTATTAACCATCACAGACTTCTGTAATGGACCAAGCCACCCTAAAAGCATATGGGTTTATCAACCTTTTAGTTTTTTAAGATAAATCATATTACTATCAATAGGTAAAATGTAACCCTTAGGTCAGGTTTTGCTGATACTAAGAACATCACAAGTGAGGAATTGCAGGACAATGAAGAAGAATTGACAAGAAAAATATTTCACAATAAATCTCTCCCAAAAGAAAAAAAAAACCCAAAAACATTTCAGTCCTGATGAAGCAGAAGTTCTAGATAGTATGCAGCAACCAAACGCAAGCAGGAAGGCTGCAGATTAATATAATCACTTAAAGGAAAGTAGCTTTTCAACTCCAGTCAGCTTTCCTCTGAGGGTAACCTAGTGCAAATGTATTATCTAGATTCATGCAGCAGAGGATACCATTTCACATATAATCACCTCCCTGGCCAACGTGGTATGGTATCATAGCCCACACTTTCATCAGGCCTTGCCTGTTCTCCGAATACAAAAGAAGAGTTGCATTACCTCATGGATGAAACACTGTACATGTCAAGGATGAAATATTATCAAGATGTAGTTAAGTAATATTGACCACCACAATACTGAATGAATCAAACAGAATTTGTGTGTTGAGGGTGTGTGAGTCTATTGCTTGACCTGAATTGCGTTGTGTGTGAGCACCCTAGAATTCCGGTCCTGCTCTTTCTGCTGGCATTTACCTGCCTGCCATAACTGAAACCTGAGATAATAATCAAACTGCCACTCACTCTTCATAAAATCTTTAAGTTCAGCCATCTGAGGTTCTGAACCCAGAATGTGTAGCTGTGCTCTGAATTTCCTGTAACATAATCAGATGATTTTTAGTACAAGCAAGGCACAGATGCATGAAATCTAGGAAAAAATGCATTTATAAATGTTGTTAAATGATTTATGTCACACTAGTAGTTTCAATGCTTAACTTAATGCATCTAGGGAACTATTTAATTAAGTTTTCTTTGAAAGATCCCAACTATTAGCATATTATAACAGGATTGGGAAATATAACTATATTCTCAGTTGAGGCTTTAATATAAATACGTAATATTGACCTGCCTGCCTCTAAGTAAGGCTCTGAGGAATAAATTTATAATTGTCTACAAAAGGATTACCAACATAAAAGTTCTGGAGAACTAGAAGTTCAGGTTTTTTTAAAATATTTTTTTTGTCATGATCCACCTCTGAACTTCTCATTTGTTCTGTTTAACCTTCGTATAAATTTGATTACAAAACATCAACCACATTATACCTTTGGTGCTGTCATGTTTGTTTATTAAGAACAGGCAGAACAGGATAGTAATTAAATGACAGAAGACAAAATTTGGGATTCTCCCTTTCCAATTCCAACATGCCTTCTCACAACACCAAAGGTTCTATTTCCTTAGTTTTCTTTAAAGTCATGCTATATGAGCCCTTTCTACTCTGTCTGGGACTCCTTTGTGTTTTCTCTCTGCTTCTCTTCGTGTTTGGCTGTGTCTTTTCACAAAGTCTCTGTTCAGCCAAAACAGCAGACAGATCACATATTTGCAGGCAAAACTGTCTATTATTTACTTGTATTGTTTTGTGTAGAAACCACAAATGCACATGAAGGTTCTGTTGTGCACAGAACAGTATAACTGCCCCAGCAAAAAAAAATAATGTCTAGTTGCGTAGATTTCAGTCAAATTGCATTATCATTAAATTACTTCCCTGTTGTCATTAACACTTTTTATTAAATTGAAATCAGTTCTGTGAATAAAAGTTGCTAGATACTTTTGTACCGTTGTTGCAATGTCAAACATGTGCCACAGATATAAATTTTAAGAAAGATGTCTCTGAATTGTCTGTAAGTCTCACAAATTATAGGATAATTCAGGTTGGAAGCAACTTCAGGAGGTGCCTAGTCCCAACATTCTGCTCAAATTAGGGTCTGCATTGAATTCAGACCATGTTTTCTAGGGCTTTATCCAATCATGTCTTGAAATCCTCCAAGAATGGAGATTCCACAGCCTCCCTGGACCCTGGTCTAATGATTAATTATCCTCATACAGAATATTTTAACCTAATATCTATTCAGAACCTCCCATTTTTATTTATAGTCATTGCCTCTCTGACTACAAAGAGTCTGGCTCTGTCTTGGTAACTTTCTTATAGATATTGGAATGCTTCCTTTTTGTAGTCTAAACAAGCCCAGTTCTTCAAGCCCTGTTCTTCTCATATGACACTCTCTCTGCCTGGCCATTGTTTTGGCCTGCCACTGGAGTAGCTCTTCATTGCTTATATCACAATGAATTGTAAAGTGGAAAAATATCTTTCACATCACTGCCATAAACTAGAAACTCATAAGAAAGTGGTCATCTCTGTGCAGAAATAAAGAGCCATTATTTTGAACACAGACCTTACGAGTTCCTCTCCATTCCGAATTGGGCAGCACTTACCTAAGGTTTTGGTCAGCATGACAGCAAACTGTTTTCATCACCTTAACAATCAGGCTATCTTACAAAAATCTCCACTACTCATAGTAAATATTACTTACCAGTCCATCCAGTCACACTAAGGACGAAGCTTTTCCATCCTGAAGGCTGGAAAAAAAAGAAAAGAAAAAAATTATAGGTCTAAAAGAAAAAAAATATTCCATTGAAATATATCTTGTATCACCTTTTACTTTAACTCTAGATGATTTATATGATATGTGTACTACTTGTCTATATTTATATGACTACCTAATTGCTGGTAATGAAAAGATATAAACTGTCTATTCATATACATATACAAAATTGTAAGTACATCTGTTGATAAGAAAAGGCTTTCAATGAACTGGGTTATACATGCTGTGTCCAGCCCAGTTCTATAAAAATTCAAAGCAGTACTTGATTTGTGCATTTGTGTGTCACATGAATGGCTATTTCAGCCTCTGGGAACAATTCCAGTGAGATAATCATTGGGGAAGGTGATTTACAATTTACCATGATTTTGCATTTGCTTCTTTCTGCATCACTGCAAAGATCTACCAGCAAATGTATGGAAAAATCAGAGCTTTTGAGGCATAATCCTTCTCATTCCAGAAGGATAATAAAGCAGAGGACTATAAAGTGCTGTATTTCAAGACATGCAGTTTCTTGAAGAAAAGAATTCCCTTGCTTGGTACCTTTAGCAGAATTTAAGTCCTCAAATGCCCTTCTTTTAGAATCCAATCCATCTGGCCTACCTATGTTCATAATAAGAATTCTACTTATTAAATAGAACTCCCAGTTTCCTTCAAGGAAGGCCTTACTAAGTTCTGAAGGTCAGGATTCCACAGGTGCTATTATGTTTAGGACATGTCAGAAAGAAGAGAGTTACGTAATGAGTCCAGGACATTAATTACATCTTCATAGGCCAGGAATGGGATACAAGTTTCCAGAGGTGTGAGGGGGATGTAGGAAGAACATTCATTAATGGTTCTTGTGTAAAAAATTCTACAACAGTCTTTCTGGGGGGAGAAAAAGATGAAAAACAATTTTCCATGAAAAACAGTCCCATGGGAATAATTTATTCAGTTCTCTAGGTAACTCACAGATATTTCAGGTAGTATTTCTTGGATTACTAGATTTCTGGACATTCTTTAATGCTTCTGAAGGGCTTATGACTCACAGAAATAAGGAAGGTGATCCCCCTGCTTTTACAAAAGGCAAAGAGGCATTAAAAAGCATTAAAATGCAAAAAGCATTAAAGCACAAAAAATATCTTTTCTTTTTACCCTTGCAATTTGTTAGGCATACCCAGGCATATAACAAAAAATAAATAATAAATAAAATAACAGCAAAAGTATGGCTGGGATTAGAACAGTATTAACATACTCTGAGTCTCTATCATGACTTTTCATCTCACTCTTGGAAACCCACCCTCCAGTTCACATCATAGTTTCAGAAGGATCTGCCAGGATATCAACTACACATGAGAACAAGAAACCCACGACATATTTTTTATTAACTTGGCCTCTGCATGGGAGTATCTCAACAAGACCTTTCAATATACCTTGCAAATACTGGTCAGTACAGAAAGAGAGTGCAATTTCTAACATTCGTTTCCAATGACTTCTTAATCTGTCTTCTGGAAAAGCTGGCTCAATACCAGGGCAAAATACACGTCCTCAAGTTTTTCCTGCCCTTTCTCTGCTCTAATCCTTTGCTTGAGAATGACTACATTGAATATGTTAGAAAAGTATGATAAGGTCTGTCTCTCGTAACAATTATCTAGGTCATAGCAGTTGGTACATACAGGAATATGAATGTAAACTGTATGATGAATCCTGGAACTCACCCTGGCATCACAGGAATGGAGTTAAACACAGCCCCAAGCACTGTGATTGCTCCACCTTTATATTTTGTCTGACAGTTCTCTTTCTCTCCCTGGATTGTCATGTAGCCCTTTTGCTCTGTCTGTTCACATTACACAGTAGCTCCTCTGGTGTCTCTTTCGATTTTTTCCATACAAATGCATTCTCTTTGATACATTAAAATTTGTGCACAGAAGACTTCCTTAGGCTTACTGTTGCTTTGACACACTTATCTTCATGCATAAATAATTAATATTAATTATATAGATTAATAAATAAATGCCTGGCCAAAATACAATGAGCATCTACAGAAGTCAGTTTTCACAATACATGTCTTAATAGACTCCCAGCATAAAATTTCCCTTCTGGAGGACTTCCAAATTCTTCCATAACTTCACTGCTTTATGCTGTCCTGGTTTTAGCTGGGATAGAGTTAATTTTCTTCCCAGTAGCCGCTGCATTTTATTGTTCTATTGAAACTGTCTCTATCTCAACCCATGAGTTTTCCTTTTCTTTTCCAATTCTCCTCCTCATCTGACTGGGTGGGGAGGTATGAGAGAGTGGTTGTGTACCATTTAGTTGCTGGCTGGGGCTAAACCGTGACACAATGTATTGGCAAGCAGAGAAACTTCCAGTAACACAAATATATGTTCATAAAGGTTTTGACTCAAATTTGTGCAAAAAGACCATACCTGTCCTCAGGTAGGGGCAGACAAAGAAAACATTACAGCACATGGCCCCTAATACTACAGGTTATATTAGTACATAAATATGGACTTGGTGCATCCTTTAGTTTCAAAGGAGAATTGGTAGGTAATATTCGATATGTGAACATTCAAGTTTTGAAACTGAGAAGTTAACATCTCCTTGAATAACTCTTCATTGCTTCTTGTCTTTCCCCAGCTGACACCCACAGTGTGTGGATGTGATTTGAGCTGACATCCATAGTTCTGTGTTTGAATAGCTGTATTCAGTGTTAGGTTACATTTTACATGTCAACTTCCCAGACCTAAAAAACATCAAACTCTTGATTATGTTTGTCAGCCCATCCTGAGTTTTTACTTCATTATGAAATTTATTGAAAAAGAAACACCGAGTACTTGATTTTCTTCTTTTGGATCTATTTTAAATGTTACAGAAAAACTTACTGAATAACATAAATTCCACCAAAAGGATTTTTGTCTCTCCGTATCAGTAACAGCTTATAAAACAGAAAAGTCTACTTTAAGAACTTTGCACAGCTAAGTTAGCTCTTGTTAATATCCAATTTTGGCCTCCTTGATTTTAAAATAAATAAATCCAATATAAATGAAAACATATACAAAAAGAATTATATGTTCTACATACTTTCTACTGAAAATGTAAACATTTTAAATGAACGAATTCTGAAAGGAACAGCTTCGAGTGTTATTGACTGAAAAAGCAGATGGTACAAGGATACATTAGTGTCACAGAGCATTATCTTCATCCTTAGGAACAGAGATGGCATCTCAGTGATGTGCTAGGCTTTTTTCATTGCTTCCTAGGTGATTCAAATCATAAAACATAAAAACCATGTTTCTTACTAAAGTCATGTGCCAAAGAAATTGATGTATCTCTGGTTTACTCTTTGCGTATATATTGCTTCTCTGAGGGGAAAATTCAGCTTAAGGCTGATAAGTCATTTAAGTCTCACCTACAACCTTAAAATAGAGTGTAAGTATGAGTTAAATTATGCATGATCCTTGAGTTAGTCTTTGCCGAAGGATAAACTCAGTTTTCTTTAACCCTCATACATTAGACTTAACCTTTTTTCAATTATAAGGAGGATGAAGTTTTGGCACATGAAGACGCCTACTTGCCTTTTTCAATTTACTCTCTTCCCAGAGGTCTGAAGATTTTTCCATCACTTAGCTACGTGAAACACAATTGCAGAAATAATTGGTGGATTTTCTAACAACATTCAGAATTACACATATCTGATCATAGCATTGCATGGGAATCTGTGCCACTCCCACCGCAAATCCTCTAAGTCTCATGGTGCCTTGCCCTAGGTCCTGTCATGCTTCCAGAGGTTCCCCAACCCAGGAGGCAGCAGCTGTGATAAGGCAAAGAGGCATCTACCCTCACTTTTACCCAGTCAAGTTTTTGTTAGGGGGAAAAAAAAACATCCTAGGAAAAAAATGAACAAACCAATAAAAGGGATCCTATTATTGCATAAATGTATTTGATAAAAAGACCCAACACATTTTCACTTCACTTTAAAACAGTCTGAAGATAGGATGCTTTGTCAGAGAGACTGCAGGAATATTAATCACTTATCTTTTTTCCAGCTTCACTCTGAGGTCACCTTCGCATCTTATACCATTACTCATCTTCTCAAACACACAGGAATGGGCAAGCCTGTTAGAGGCCTCACTGTGCAAGTATGACAGACACAGGAAGTGTTCTTGCTCCAATATGACATTTTAATCTCCATTAATTTTCACCTGCTTTAAAAGAGACTCCTCTGGACACAGTTCAGCATTCAAAGTCTAGGCAAGCATTCCCTGGGGTTTTCTGCTTAGGCAGACGTTGAGTGTGTCTGGATGGCACCTCATGGAGAACAGCTGTACTTCAGCAGGAAGAAAGAGCTAGACTGTCTCACAAGTCTCTCACTGGTCTAACGACTACATTTTGATCAAGGTTAAAATAATTTATACTAAATTGTCATTTGAGGCTGGACCTTGGTCCAAGCATGCATGCCAGTCCACACTATATTTTGGCTAAAAAAGATGCAGAGATTGCAGGGACTTGCCCTTACTATAGTGAAATAGTCCATGCTTCTGGCTGTTTCTGAATTTCTCATGGCTTTTCTCATGAAAACATGCCTGTGGCAGCACAATTGCTTTTGGACCAGTTCAGGAACCCCCTAAGGAGACCTGAGGGAAACATAGCTATCTTGTGGACATAAAGAGAAGAGGTTCTGAAGACCTCTGTGGACTGTTCAGACATGCTCTGCCTTGAGCCATGTACTTGCCTGTGCCAATTAGGAACCATTCATAGAGGAACTTCCACAAGACTGTAGAGGAGTATCAGTTGGTTTTGTCTATCTGTCAGACCTATCTTTTTAATTGCAATTATGGGAATATACAGGGGCAGCAGAGAAGAGAAATTTAATTTGGGACACTCTTTGAAAACATAATTTATTTGTTTTAGCCCCAGGAATATGTTAGTCTATAATTATATTTTTTTAAAAAGAAGATTTAGCAGGATTTTTTAATGACTATTTGCCTTGAGCAAAATTGATGAGAATCTGTAAAACTGAAATTAGTCACCAGAGAGGGTTCATTTGGTTCAAAATGGTCAGTGGTTTAATTTACTTTGGCAAAAATAAAGTAACTAGGAATTTACAGACTTCAACCATTTACCAGAAGATGACAGATTTATTTGTTTGCTTTTAAAGGTTTAAGTTGATAACAGAAAAAAATTATCAAATGAGAATGCGTTCCTACAACAACTTAACTAGTGGGTAAAAGATAATTCAGATCTGATGCAAAGGCTCCATGAAACAATACATGACCATAGCAGTGCATGTGTATAAAAGCATTACAGGCAGCCACAGTGAGCACATATGGTTACTCTTCTCACTATTGTTCTCATGAATGGGAATCAAAACTATCCCCTTTGAAGCTGCAAACAGGCATGCTTTGAATAATCCATTCAGCCCTAGTCAAACTTGCAGATGAGCTTTTGATATCCATGAACAATGGATGCAAAAGAACATCTTATTTGTTTATTTAATATTGAAAAAAGAGGAGATAAGAAGAGGAAATGAGATCCCTCGTACCCGTTTTTTTAATGGGTCCGGTTATGACTCTCAAAATGTGAGTTGCTGGTAAAAGAGTAAAGGGATAGGAAATGTCTTTTGATAAATTTTGTTTAGACACCTAACATTTAGATGGCTACAATTAATACATATTAATCCTTTAAATTGTTCAGCTGCTTAGTAAAATACAGCCTCTTCCTCCTCTAAAAGCCAGGTTTGTCAGTGAAATTATGTGCTACCCTTTTAGCTGATGCTGACATAAAGGTCAACACTGCACACTGTCTGTCCATTGTGAATCCCAGTTCAGGCACCAGGGGATGTTGAGGGTCAAAACACTGGTAAATGGTGGCATTGTGACTCCTCCTGTATTGGGCAGTCCTGGAGATAAGGCTGTGTCACAAGGAAGTCCCTCCTTATGTGTAAAAAAAGAGCACGTTACATCAAGCATGCATAAATCTGATGTTTCAGGTTTGGTTTTTTTCCTAGTGACAACTTAAAAAAGGGGAAATAGTCTGGTTACTTGAACAGAAATTAAATGAAATATAGTGAGAAGTGGCAGGTTTCCTCTTCTGTGTGGGTTAATGAGACCCTATAGGACAGCAATAAGATGTTTTTAACTGTTCTGATGAGTTAAACCTAAAAGGCAATTCATGATTCACACACAGAAAATGTAAAAGTTTAGAATTATCAAATTGATGATCAAATACAGACCAGTTAACAATAGAAATTTCAAAATACTATCTTCACAGCACCTTCTGCTCCTTCCAGCCCCATGCCAGGTTTTACTGACTATAGTGTCCTGGGTTGGGAACAACTCCCACAGGAAATCTTCTGTTTTAACACAGAGGATACTTCTCCAGCACTCTTTCAGGTGATGTCTTTAAATGCAGTGGATAAAAATTCAGGATAACCATGTTTCATCCGTTCTTGTCCTTCCTTCCTGACCTCCAAATAAGTAGCCTCTTTCGGGGTACCCTTAGTTCAGCTTGCTGGTGCAATCTGTCTGGGAAGGAGCTTGCTGAAAGCCTTCACTGCATTGGAGTGCACTGCTGGACATCTGCTTTGGGAAAGCTGTCCTAGAAACCTGCTGGGAATTCTCTTATTATGGATGAATGCTGCCCATACTAGATTTTTCTCCTATTGCTAGCTATTTTTGTTGCTGCTGCAACTTCATTACTGATAGGGAACTACTGGCATTTTAATCAGTGGCATCTCATTCTAATCTCACTGCTGGTGAAAAGGGACAAAAAGGAGATATTTGATCCATCCTTCTAGCAAGGCAGAATTATTCCTGTTGAATGCTACAGAGCTAGAGATGTAAAACTTCAGATGATTAGAGGGAAAATTTGAAACTCAGTTCTACAAACGGTAGTTTGAAATGAAACCTAAGCTGCAGGTTCTGCAATAATGGCAGCAACAGGTTGGAAAAATGAGAGAAAGATGCAAGACACACACATATAATGTAAATAAGCACAGTAAGTAATCTTTGTATGTGTAAAGGACTCCTTTTATGTGTTAGAAACATATTTGGACAAGGGCTATCACACAGGCATAGAAATCAGTTCCTTTTTTTTTTTCCTCTCCATTAGTACATAGCCTGAAGTCTCTTCTAAGCCAGAAAAAAATACATCTCCTTAATGCGGTCATTGTCCTATAGCAAATTAGGAAAGATCACCAAATCATTCATTCTACTGAAGGCCATTTCCAATCTATCGCATTAGCACAATGTGCAATACAGTTAAAGCTGGGTCAAACTAAAGTGAGCAACTAATGGACTGAAACACTGCATTTTTTATATAAAAGTTCCTGAACTAAAAAATATATTATCTCAGATACAAGATAAAGTGATAGATTGCAGCATTTTCTTGAGAAGGCCTTTAAAAAATAGATTATAATGTGTCCATGCCAGATCGCTCCTGGGAGAAAAAAGGCATTATATTGACAAGATACAGCAAAGATTGACTTAAATCCCAAGGCTTTTGGTTTTTGGGTTTTTATGTGTGTGTCTGAATATCATAAAATTAATAACAAAAGGGATAACCCCACCAAATACCATCCAGATAGTATCTGAAAGCAACAATAAACAGCATGTAAGCTATGCAGATTTTAAAACAATTCAGGCTATGGTACATGTTCCTGAATGCACATACACTGCCAAGCTTACCAGCAAAAAACTGGTGAGATTTTTATCTATTGCTTTCTAAAATTCACTTGTGTAAGGTGTATTTTATACCTGCATTTGCAAAACAGGCACATAGTCTCACATTTCAGTCTGGACACGATCCTGACAGTGTTCTTTTGAACTTATGAGTACTAATACCTATGCTGGTGCCACAAACAAGTGAGCAGAGTTCTGCAGGGCTCCCAGGAAACGTTCAGCACGCATCTACACACTCAGTTACAGGCAGGCAGTAGATTGCTCTATCAAGCCAGTGGGAGGCAAATGAAGTCTCTCTCTAGACAAGCTGGCAATTTGCTTTGCCTGAGGTTATAGACTGTGCAATCCACTCTGTGGACATATGCAGGGTGGACATATGCATAACCATGAAATTTCTCATTTCAGAACTGTTGCTTTAACTTCAGTAGCTTTTGCTGTTGAGGAAGCCTGTGTTGTTCTCCTTAAAATTGTCTTGAAAATGGGCTGAAATTGACCCTATAAATACAAAGTATATAAAAAAGAAGTGTGTGGTTTTGATCCAGTAGCAGCACTATGAAAGAGACAAACCACTGTACAGTCCTGGTGTCCAGTGCAAAAAAACATGCTAAGAAACTGCAAAACCAGAATCATCATCATGATGATAGAATGGGAGGGAATGACAGACAACTTAGCAAAATAAATTTGCTTAGCTTATCCAAAAGTAAATCAACACTTTGTTTACCTTTAAAATGGGGAACGCCTGCTCACTACGAACGGTCTTAGTAGGGGTCAAAAATACTGAAAATGGAAGTCTTGTAATGGAAAGAAATGGAAACAAGTAATTCTGGAAAGTGGCAATTTGTTTTCTGGAGGATATATTTTAATCAGAAATTATGATTTGGCTCTGATGTATGACAAACACTTCTGGTGTTCAAACTCTATGAAATTATAAGTGCCTGGTCTCACGAATGGATAATTTAGCAATACCAACATAGCACTCCACTAACAGTAGCCAGAGTTCTGAAATGCCAAGAGCAAAGAGGAAAAAAATGGCTATGCTTTCTCTTTGGCAAATTCTTGCAGCTAAATCATAACCTTAAATGATATTAATGCTTTTCAAGACAATGTGGACATTATAACACATGGTTAAGAAGAAAACTTAAACTTCACTCTGCCTACAAAACATAATCAGAGCTTCATGTAATAAAAGGTAGTCAGACATCATTAGGACTACTTGGTTCAACGTTTCTTAACAGAACTGTTTTTAATGTACAACGGTAAACTTTATATGTAGCCATGATATGAGAAATTTGGGGCTTTCCCGAGATCTTTGAATATATGAGTATACCTGGGGCTAATTATACATTAACTACTACTTAATGCAAGGGAACCTTTGTGTTCCCAGAAACTAATTTTATTGTCATACCTTCCAAGCTTTAGCTATAAGAAAATGTTTTTGCCCTTGAAAAGCTTACAATGAAAATTTGCTTCTCAATTTAAAGTGATTTCCCCCACTCATTTATAAAAACAAAAATGTAATGTTTCCAGTTTTTGTTTGCCCCCAGCATTTGTTGGAAAATAATATCTATTTTGTTCAGTATTTTATACTGTGTAAAGGAATCCTATGAGAAAAGGAATCTTTTGAGAAGCTCTAGTTATGATAGTAATGTTTCTAGTCATTTTAAGGATTGGTTGTTTTGGGTTTTTTTGGGGGGGTGGGGGGTGGTGGTGGTGTTTTTATTTTCTTTTTCTTTTTGAAGAAAAAACATCCTTTCTTTGCCTTGAATAATGACCAAGTTGTTCATCTCTCTGTTCAGCTTATATTGTTTGACATTTCAGGGGGAATAACTTACAGTCCAGAGTCATTAAAGTTATGATCATTGCAAGCTTTTATTTTGGCAAAATAAACACATTTTCTCTCTTCTTCCTCTCGCCTGCCAACACTGATGACTATAGGTATGCTGACAACTGTCAGGACTATGAATGTGTGTTACTGAGAGACAAGGGATGGATGTAGCAAACTGCTCTTTGATATTTTTGGTAGAAAGTTTCTTAAACCAGTAAGAAAATCCAACAGGTGATACCCCTCAATTTTCAGTTACAGTAATTCTATCATTCAGATCAAATTTGTGCCATCTGTGTCCATGCTGACATCTATCAAGATTTAGTTTAAAAAAACCCCAAACAACACACTCCCAACCTGACAACATTTAGGAATGAGATTTTTTTCCAGAGTACAATGGAGTTTCTTGCAGTGCAGTGAAGTTAATGAAATTTAAAAAAAAAAAAAAAAGGCCCATGTGCTGGAATCTCACATTCAGACTTCATGCTTCCTTTGTATTGCTATCAATGTAGCAATAGATACACTGGAGTACCTTGTAGCAATTGATACATTGGATAATTGGGAGTCTGTTACAGGCCACCCAGCCAAGGAGAAGCAGCTGATGAACTCTCCTATAAACAGGTGGGGTTAATCTCTAGATCAATGCCACTTGTTCTTGTGGGAGACTTCAATCTCCCTGATATCTGCTGGGAGTACAATAGAGCAGAAAGGAAGCAGTCTAGGAGGTTCCTGGAGTGTGTGGAAGACAACTTCCTTGCACAGCTGGTGAATGAACCGATGAGGGAAGGTGCCCTCCTGGACTTGCTGTTTGTGAACAGAGAAGG
>WAAB01024948.1:133515-163567 GCA_013389865.1 Piaya cayana
GTTCCACTGGACTGGAGGCTGGCTGATGTTGTGCCCATCTACAAGAAGAGTCGCAGGGAGGACTTGGGGAACTACAGGCCTGTCAGTCTGACCTCAGTGCCAGGGAAAGTCATGGAACAGGTGATCTTGAGTGCTATCATGAAGCACATGCAAGAGAACCGGGTGATCAGGCCCAGCCAACATGGGTTCACAAAAGGCAGGTCTTGCCAAATTAACCTGATCGCCTTCTATGACAAAGTGGCTTGGCTGCTGGACGAGGGAAAGGCTGTGGATGTGGTCTTCCTGGACTTCAGCAAAGCCTTTGACACAGTTTCTCATAGCATCTGCTACGGAAATTGTCAGCCTCTGGTCTGGACAGGTGCACACTCTCCTGGGTGGAAATGACAGGGGACAGGATGGGAGGGAATGGCCTCAAGCCATTTAGGTTAGATATCAGGAGGAAGTTTCTCACAGAAAGGGTCATTGGAACAGGCTGCCCAGGGAGGTGGTTGATTCACCTTCCCTGGAGGTGTTTAAGGCACGGGTAAATGAGGTGCTGAGGGACATGGTTTAGTGTTTGATAGGAATGGTTGGACTTGATGATCCGGTGGGTCTCTTCCAACCTGGTGATTCTATGAATGTGATCTTTCAGTATCACACTACAGACTGATTGGCCTTTGTTGGGTTAATATTCCAAAATCTGTATGTTTAACTATGCACATACATTACAGGGCAGCTATGTTACTCTATACAGGCAAGGTGCCCGGTTTTGCCTTTGTTGAGCTTTGAAGCACCGTTCTCTTTAACATTAACAACATTTTTTTCCCCACGCTGTGTTGCCAAGAAAAAACAGGATTAAAGCAAACCAGATATTTACATACCTGTGAGACAGACAGCACAGTCGACAAGACACTGCGTTGGTGACAGACTGAAGAAATCTTGGCTGGATAAAGCAAAGCAAGCCAATATTCACAACCTTCACTATCACCAAACAGATATATATGATATTTTCCTGTGTTCTACTCATCACATTGCATGCCTTAGTGCTTTGTTATCATAGCAGCTAGGAAGTTCTGACCTCTGTCACAGAATGGGAACATGGACTTTTGTAATCCTGGAAGAGATCAGGTGTCTGAGGGCAAAAAATAAAGGTCAATTGTCTCTCTGCATCATTCCTATAAACCACGGCATTGTTACAGCAGTCTAGGTAGCTTAAGCCAACAACTAGGAGAAATTCTGCCAGAACTGCTCCTGCAGTTCTGAATTCAGCTCCAGGAGACAAATAAATACAAACAAATCTGCATGTCAAGGGCAACACACACAAAAAAGATCTCTCTCATAATAGCAGTCTATTAAACTAGACATAAAATAAAAAAGGAAGGGGAATGGGAAGGACAGAAAGAGGAAAGAGTGCCATCCATATTGTGTCTTCATCTTTGTAACTTCAAGTTTGTATTAACAAAATGTAGTTAAGCTCATCATTAATAAACAACCTTTTAAACATTCACATATTTTTCCTCTTCTCTATAGTTTCCATAAAACAGATGCATGTGCATAGTAAGTTATATTT
This sequence comes from Piaya cayana, assembly GCA_013389865.1. Classification (NCBI taxonomy): domain Eukaryota; kingdom Metazoa; phylum Chordata; class Aves; order Cuculiformes; family Coccyzidae; genus Piaya; species Piaya cayana. The sequence continues at coordinate 135,065 of WAAB01024948.1, forward strand.
TACAATACATCCGGGGCAACTTAGCTGAGACATACCTTTTTGTTTGATACAAGAGAGCAGCCTGCATTGAAATTTATTGGCAAATAAATTCTTCATAATTGACAGAGTAAGGACTTCAGTTCACAAATCTGCAAAATCATTTCTTCCACTGCAGAGCAAGCCAAAGCACTGCCTTGCCAGGTTCTCACAAGCTATCAGAGTACAATCTTGATATCATGTGTTCTGACTCTGATTAAATACATTAACAGAAAACAGTCCCACTATGCAGCAAAATAGGTTCAGCTGTGAGATGACAGCTTTAATTGACAATTTGCAGGTGGCTTTTGGTGGGTTATAGCTTCTATGTAGCCACCAACTCACTGACTTGTTTTTTTAAGCCTTCCTAATGTGTTTGAATGCTTCGCTTTTTCAAAGTGATCCTGAGACAATCCAGACAGCTACAGCTGATGCATTTAGCCCTGAGTTTCAGCAGTAAGGTGATGACTGGAATAGTATACAGGAGCTTTTATAGTGCTACTGGGGTGACAGGCCACAGTGTGCTGCAAGGTCATCAGTCCTGACCCACTGCACTGGGAACAACTGGCACTAACAATGAGAGATGGTTTTTATAGAAGACAGAGTAAATTAGAATGCCTTATATAATAACTTACATTTAGATGAAGTACAGCCAGCTGAGTGCTGGAGAGGATCTGGCTGGTTATACTATTGCTGAAGTTGTTTTTCTTGTCTCTAGCATTAGCTTGAGATCTTGAATTGCAGACTCACTGCTGTTCAAGATCTCACTTCCACTCCATTACATTATACATTTTCAACATAAAAACTAATGCAAGTAGTTCTCCAACAAACATGTCATTAAGGTTTACTGCAACCTAAAAAGGCAATCATTGTATAGACCTTTTCATATACTGCAGTGGAAGTTATTTTTTGTATAGTATTGTTTCATTTCGTTTCTGCTTTTTTTTTTGCAGACTGCCAGACAATTGTGCCAGAGTAGCTCAGTTTCCATTGAAAAATACTGACTTCTACTTCTAGGGCCAAAGCTACCTTTAGTAACACTAACAAAGGAGTTCAGAGATGTCCACTTGAATCTGCAGACAGAAGCATTCGTTCTAAAGCCAGCAGGAATCACATCTGTTCATCTCCCATTTATTAAACTTCAAATTGAAGTAACAGCAATTATGTAATATATTTCTTTTACAATTATTTCCTCAGAAAAGTTACAGCAATAAGTGCATCCATTTTAACTCCCTTTTATTATATGACTACTAGAGAGAGCATGCATCTGTCTCACCAAATGCCTTTTTTCTGTGCTCTCAATACCATATTGTATCTCCATAGAAACATCATATAAATAAAAGAGCATTTCATTTGGGAAATTCTATTTTGATCAAATAATTCTTTCACATTTTCCATTTTTCTTCTAAACACATAAAAATATATATTAAAAAAAAATTGTGCCAAGACTTAGTTTTTTTGAGAGCATGTATTGTGGCAGAGTCCAAATTACCAATAAAGTATGTAAAATCAGGGAATAACAAAATGACCTCCCATTCAAATTGAAAATCACTTTTTTCTGCAAAGTATGCAAAATCTCAGGATAAAATATCTCAATTGTTAGCCAGTGCCAATAGTCAAAATCCTCTCATCGCTCCTGGATGCCAGAGTCACCTGAAGTGACCATCTCGGTTATCAAATTGCAGTTTACATCTTCACTACATTCTTTGTCTTTGCCTTGCTGTTTCTGAGAAATTATATTTTTCAGTGATTAAAGATCTTTTATCCTTAACTAGTACTTGCATAGGCCCAGTTGGTTTTATGCCAGTGTTATCATTTATGCTTCAACAATTCTTTTCTTTCCCTTGTGTTACTACCCCCTCCAGCCTTGATTTATTTTCTCGAAACAACCCAAGATAATTTTTTCTCATACATGATTCTGCTTTCAAATGTTGTTACAGGTTGTCTCTCTAATTTTCGGCTCAAATAATAAAAGACCTTTACCATTAAAGTGGTTAGCAGAATACTTTTTTTTTTTAATATACAGGTAACCAGAACTCTTTATTTTGTTACAGCCAAATTTTAACAAGTTTTTTTAGCTTGCCTTCTATGTCTGAGCACAATTTCTACTTTTTCTCTTCCCCATTACACAAGTGACTCGGATATGCTGTGACTGTCAAGTTTTCAAATGCCTAACTATTGCTTTTTTTCCTAAATGCATGTTTTTTTAATACCTCCTTTGTTCAGTGAAAAAAATATTTTACTTACCATGGCTAGATAGTCATACATTCTGCTATTATTAGTAATATTTGTTATAAAGCCTGTTTCTGGTAGGTCAAAATCTCCCATAAAGACAGTAAATCTTCCCTAATGCTAATATTTTCTTTCTAATAACATTATGGAGATCTTTATCCAGTGCAAATTAAGCTCTAGAGGACTAAAGCACACATCCAATATTATCCAAACCTTTTTATGATCCTTCCTTAAATTGTTTTTTACTTGAACTTATCCATTTTATCATGTTATCACTGTTTTTTTTAGCTTAGTGTATTATGAATATGTAATACTCTTTCACTACTCTGCCTTTTATTTCTAGCTTTCCTGAACAATATGTACTCTTCCTATTTATGTTGCACCCTAATTCTACCTCAGCTGGGTTACCCTATATATATCTGGCTTGACATTCTGTACCATAATTCAGCTTCCTCTCTTTTGTTGTCCAGATGATTTTAATTCCTATACTAACATTTCTATTGTTTCTAGTTTCCCCATATGATTTCCTAGCTAGATTAGGGATCTTTAATTCATGGCATTGCTCACCTGACTACTGCTGTCACCAGCTTTTTCTCCTTCATATATCACAAGTCACTTTTTCCTTGCACTGCCTTCATGGACCTTCTGTGTCACTGCCTGTGGCTTACTGAGCAGCCAGGGTGGAGTCAAACAGCTCAAAAAGCAAGTATCCACTCCTTTCTCAAATGAGAGGCCTACAGATGTGAAAGGACTCGTAGAATGGAGGACGAGAAGAAAATATGTTGAAATTCAAAGTTGGTTATTCCAGAAAGGAATTCACTTGCAATAAGATAACTCATTTGAGGAGGAAGCTGGTGACCTCCCGCTGAGGTAATTCCCCTGCTGAGGTTTTCCATAGCCTCTGGAAATCGTCTCCCTTAATTCCCTACTATATTGAAGCTGTTCTTTTAGAACGATGGAGGTTTAACAGAACCTTTGATATTGGGAGTAATGGAGACCCAAGTGTTTCCCCAGATTTCCTTAACACAGCAATAAAATATTGATCAGTTAATAAATGTATCTCTGGGAATACCAGGCTTTCAGGAATGAAACTAATGCCTATGATGCTATGTAATTTAACCATAATGTGATATTTTAAATAGTTGTCAGTGGGCAAAATCTTCCACTGGCAGGAAAATGGCAACGTGTGCATCAGCTTTTTCCTTACCCAGCATCTATATTTCTACATGTGAAGATGTTACAGGTGTTACATAGAGTTGGTGGTTTGTTCATTTGTTTCTTTGTTTGATTGTTTTTAATAATTCTGTAGAACTCCAATCCAGCACTGGAGTATAATCTTAGATTTGGGAGAAAGAGGTTTTCTTTAAAGGCTTGCATCCCAAGCATAGAAAAAGAACTATTGAGTCTGATGAAGGCAGATAGAGAAGTCATAGCTGACAGCAAGGATAAATATGGTAGGATTATTCTTTGTGCAAACAGTCAAACAAGAAACATTGCTTTAGTATGAAATGAATGGGAAAAATCTGCCCTTCATTATTCCAGTTCCTCTGAATTATTAAATAGGGCAAGTACTGAAATAAGGATTAAGGCTATTTTTGCTGTCACTGGAGCAGCACAAAACAGTCTTAGTGGGGACTGAGGTCAAGCCATAGGACTCTGTTAATTAAAATAGCCACTATTAAGATATTTACTGTCCCTTATAATCAGAGCTATGCAATTTGTACTACTGAGTAAACACATCATGCTTTAGAAGTTCCCAATTGGCTATTACAGTCTAGTCTGTCAACTGTCATTTAGTTACAAAACCAATTTTCCATGTAGTTTATTTGCATAAACAACATTTTTTCAAAGAGCTTCATGGAAAAAGAAATCACATTAAACAACATTAAAATTAGGTTAAAGTAATGTTAATAATCTGACAAGCTCCCCAAAGCCAAACTAGTCAAAGATTTTTTTAAATTTCATGCTGAGTTTTTTTGATGTGTTCACTTCTCTAGGCAGACTTACGCTGTGTTATAAGAATGATCATTACTGCTTCCTGAATTCTGTTAATTATGCATGCATGTGCAGGGTTATTTGTAATTGGTCCCTCTCCAGATTTTCTCTCATCTCTGTCTGTTTTCATGAAAACTTAAAAAATACCCATGTCGTCTATCATTTACTTACCAATATCTGTCTTTCTCTGTTTATATATTTCAGGTGTCCTATACTGACGTCACCCAGATTGGATAGATATCATCACATTGATTTTCTTTGGATGGACAAGTTGCATCTGCCAACATTGCGTTATTAGGTCATCACTGTTAATCTACATATTATTATGTAGACAGAGTAGTGCTCACAGATGCAATGAGCTAGTTTAAATACAGCACACTTTTCATAACTTGCATATGCAGTTTAATATATTAAATCTAATTAGATAAGACATACAAAGCATCCGAGCACTTTTCATAGAGTAAGAAGCCAGTGGGGGTCATAGTGCTATATAGGCCTTCAGCTGGAAAATCAGATGGTTTGACTTGCTCTTTATAGCCTCTTATAACAGTTATAGTATTTCTCTGATCTTCCTTATCACCTTTTACATGCCTTTACAGATTGTAAGTTGTACTATAGCTGTCTTTTCAAGGTAAGGGCAGTACTTCAGTCTACTACTTACAAAATTTATTTTATTTTGAAATAATAGAAGCTTTTCCTCATTGTATTATCCCAGTATCTTGCATTTTGCCCACATCATCAATACACTATTGTTTTCACTAAAGAAAATTCAGCCCTTGAGATATTAATCTGACCGAAGATTGTAGGTTAGGCAATAACTGCAGGGAATCCCATTACAGCAGAAGCAGCTAAAACATCGTTTTCCACTGAGAAAGACTGAAGAATGGGCTTGCAAGATCTTCAGATTTCTGTGGAAATCTCTTTTAATGTGCACCAAAAGCCCTGCAAGACTTGAAAGAGAAGGTAACAAGTAAGTTTTGGATAAAATGTGATCTCTTCTATAAAATTTTCCTAGTGAGCTTTTAACTTTTACATTTATAATGTCAAGTGAGGTTCACTGAAAAAGGAAAATATTGGAGCTGCTAGCTAAATAAATGTAGCTAGATGCCCATGCACCTTTGTCCTGATGACACTGATGTGATGAAAATTTGTCAGCAAAGATGGTGTTTGCAGGTATAGCGGAGTTGCAGAGAAAAAGGAAGGTCTTAAACTGCTTTGAATGGCTTTACCTCTGGGGAAAAAAGAGAGGCTTCTGTTTTTTATAGGATATTATTTTTTCACATGTCATTCAGCGTATGCTTATGCATCTGAAACTGGTCTTGTTGTTTATATTTCACAACATTTCTGGCCAGCACTTTCTTTCTTTCTTTCCCCAGAGCTTTAGCTGAGCTGTTCTTGCTTGGCTGCCTCTGAGCCTGCATCTGATTCCTGAGTGAATGTGCTTTCAGACTGCTCAAATAAATGGCTTTCACTGCAGTCGTGACTTGCATGGAGTTGGATATTGTACCTTTCTTACGTGTCGACCTGCCAGGATGACGACATGCTGATTCATCTTTGAATAATCAAAATGAACTCTCAGACAGTCTCAAAAATAGACCTCTTTCCTCACTTAACCCCAAGATGCTTGAACAATACTGGAAGGGGGAAAGAAAGTGTCATAATAGATGCTGTGTAGGGATGTACATATGTGGTGCAAATACACTGAGATATAAGAACAGGGAGGGGAAGTATGTTTAACTAAAAACTGCATTAAAAACCTGGTGCTTACAAGTCTTTTATTAAGGAAACAGCCTGTTATAGCTTTCAGCTTCCAATTGAACAGATCACCCCTTGAATCTAAGTGCTGCTATTTTGACCCACAACTCACCACTGAATCATGTGAATTCAATTTTGTAGCATTATTTTCCCCTCTAGACTACTTCACATGTATTAAAAATTGAAGCATATTTTCCTTTTTCTTAATCTTTTTTATTAAAGTCTACTCTTTACCTTGAATAAATATTTTTAAACTGAAATTAGATACTTGGCCAGTGAGGAGAAGGGGACATTGGACACTTACTGGCTTTTGTTGAGTAGTCCCTTATGCTGGGATACAATATCAGGCCAACTCAGAAAAATCTACAAATCTTCCTCCCTGCCCCCTTGGACTACAGACTCAACAGAATGAGGTGAGCTTGAATTGAAAGACATATATTTCTATAATGATTTCATTTCAGCATTAACATCAGGGGATAAACTTTTACAATTTGTCTGGGAGAATTTGCCTAAAAATTTGCCTGAAGATTCTTTTTTCCTCCACTGCAACTCTCAGACGTGCATCCATAGTTTTATGGAATAAGTCAGATGAAGCAACATCTGGAATTTACTGCTTATGGATTGGAAGATTTTATCAGAGTTTGAGACACAAAAAAAATATTAGATACTTAAGGTGTCACTGTACTTTTGCCATTAATGCTCAGATGATTTACCTCATATACCATATTCTAGTGGTCAGCCAAAACGATCAAATGATTGTTAAGTTTTTGTTAGAAAAACATCTTGTGTCCAGTAGTTTTTCAATTATATTAAATTAGAACTAATGTATTATAAGCAACTGGTTTCTATCTAAACCACGTTTCTTGGAGGCCTTTTGTGCTGCTTTTTTATTTGTTTTACAGTTTACAGGCACTGAAAAAGGTGACCTTCTATCACAGAGACTGCAATGAAGCTTAGGGGTGGCCCTGGGCACTGATATCAGCTGCACCTCAATGTAGTAATCTTATTGTCTCTCTCAAAATTAGGTCAACTGAGAGCCAAAACCTAGTCCTTGCCTGTGGGGATACTACATACCATATATTTCTATACAAAAAGATTTAAATGGAACTCTTCACCTAATGTTTGTAGGAAAGACTCAGATTAGCAGAAACTGATCGTTTTCTACAAATGCCAGGAATGTACATTATTACTTTTGATGAAATAGCATAGTATCCAGCTTATGCTGAGATTCCATTGACTGTGTATCATCCTTGTATACATCAGAAAAAACCAAAATGATTTGCTGATCCTCGGCTTTGTACTTAATAGCCATGTGACACATTCCATGAAAACTGGCATGTATAAAGGATCATGTTATTATATACAGCTGTTAAAGACTTAGAAAGTGAACAATGTGCTACTGACATATAAATAATACCTTCTGTGCACAGTTAAACATTGGTGCTATTTTTGCCAGATCTTAAGCTCTTTTGAGGCCAACTGGAACAGCTGAAATAGAACATTAAAAAAAATGTTTTGATGCTGGGGCACAGATGGCGGTAGCCCAATGTGTCAAAATAAATGTTTCATTTTTGGTCTAATGTGGGAAAAATAGACCTTGTCAATTACTCCAGTAATCACAGGTGCAATAAATGCACTCTGTAGCTAAGAAAATCTATTTCAGATGGGCATTGAGAGAAATTCTATGTATCCTACTTCCAATAGCCTGAAAAAGTAAATTACCTCAGGCCAATGACTTACTGCTTTTGAAAGGGCTAACAGCCACAATCAAGCCTGAAGCTTTAATGCTTTATTTGGCACCTGAATTTCACAAACACAGGATTGCTCCCTCTGAGAGACACTCTGAGAAGGTGCTGCAGATAAGGGGTCTGCTAAATATACATCAATGACATCTGCATGTTTAGAAAATTTAGAATAGATTGAGCAGACTACAGTGCTCAGATGTTTGTCCAGGTTTTAGCAGAATAAATGGGAGGGTCAGTCAAAGGTAGGCAAATTGTTTTCACTGCTAGCATTTGCCTTACGTGTTTCTGGCATTGAAGGGCCATATCAAGCTGGGCTCATCCACTGGCCTTTGAAGCAGCTGGGAACACCAATTATTCTCTAGACTGTTGTGTTTGTAATGGAGGACAACATCTACCTTTTGAAAAGGAGCAATCCACCAGGACACCCCACTGAAATATTAATGCACTCTGAGGAGAAACTACAGATAATCCACATGTATCACTGTGTCAGAGAAGATATCAGCTAGTTAGGGGACAGTATTTAAAATGGCTTCAACTTCTGATACTCTGCACTGCTTGGTTACATCTACAATGCAGGCCTTTGTGTGCAGGATGGAGCAAAGCTAGAAAAAATGAATGATAATCCTTATGCTACAGCACAATAGTAAAGTGACTCACTTCCTATTCCCCAATATTTTACTTCAGATGTGAAATTTAAATCTGCTGCAGCTGGTGCAGTGATTGTTCTCACAGTCTATATGGCCAGAGAGAGGGATGGGAGGGAGGAAAGAAAAGAAAAGCAAAGCAGACTTACAACTGCATCTGGAAGGCACTCCTCATTTTCCCAAGGCTGTGCCCTTCCAGGCAGCTCTACAGCTTTCTGTTGCAGAACTGTGGCTCTGTATTTTTTCATCTGCAGTGAGATTGCTCTATTTCTGCTGAAGAGGCAGGACTACTGTTTTTCTCTGGGCACTGCAGCACGGAAAGCAATGTATAGTTTTTGGCAATAAGGGATCTGAAAAGCATGTGAATACTACTGCAGTATTCATTGTCTTAATGTAAACCACCTAGTGTCTTTCATGCCCATTTTTTTGATATTATTGCAATGTTTTTTGTGCCTCAAAACATTACTTTTCAATGGGGTTAATTCTGTTTTCTGGAAAAAAAACATTTGGCCAAAATCACTTAATTTTCAATAAACACTAAGGCTAATTCTCTGCTTGAGGGTGAAGTGCTCACTGTGGGTTTTATATGGGTGACCCAAAAGAGAGGAGCAAGAAGGGGGATATTGTGTTGCAAGAGGTAAAGAAGCAAATCACAAACTTGTACCCTGACTTTTAGGCTTTTAAAATGTTTTTCATAAGCATGAAACCAAAATGCTAACTAAAACTGGCCCACAATGATATTTCAAGGGAAGCAATTGATGTGTAAGAAGGTCTGTGAAGTTTACCTCCAACATTCAAAGTCCAGCATGAAGATGGGCAGAAAGCAGTTAAGAGACACTCCAATCCCTTATGTCTGCAAGGAGATTCCCCAGAGGGGCCACAAATATTGAAGTGCTTCAACTTCACATTGTTGTGATAGCTGGCATGCAAATGCAGCCACAGAATCAATCCTGTCTCTGTTCTGATTTAATTCCAGATGGATAAATTAGGGTCAGCAAGATATGAAGCAGCAGACGATGACTGGTAAATGACCTAAATAAACTAGGCCAACAAGTAGATTTCTAAAGAGAGATGTTAGAGCCACAAAACTTGCTAGAGGCATGTAGAATTGTTGAGCGAGTTAATTGTCAGCATCCCTCAAGTTATTATAGACCATTCTAAAGTTAAGGTTCAGCAATTCAACCTCTCTTACGTATAAAAAACACAGCAATTACTCAAGAAAATTACAGCACTTATTCTGAGTACAGAATTCAATTTCCAAGGATTAATAAGTAAACACTTTAATTAATGTATGACTTTAAAATAATTAAAATAAGTCCTTCAAGACATTTAGCATCTTTTTCAGTCTTTTATTTGTCCTGAATGATCTTCAGAACAATAATTATGCAAGAGTTTCATATTTGTAATCTTCTACACCAGCCACAGTCAAAGAGTGTTTATAATTAATTAAATTATTAATGATTTCTGCCTCTAATTGTTATGACTAGATAGACTGCAGTCTTACTCATTTAACTCTTAGCTGGATAAACTTATCAATATTTCATGGTTTATGGGGGAATTTTCATTTGTAAGCTACATGCACCTGAAATAATTTGGATTTGGATCATGTGACTTTAATTGTCTAGAAATATCACTTTGTAGTATTCTTTGCTTCTAAATCGGGACATTCCCATGGAAGAGAAATTTATTAAAAGGAATTTAAAATTTCTAATGCTCATCAGGAATATAATAGAAGCACTAATTTTGTTTAGCCTGTGCAAAATTGTGTTAAAAATATCAGTATTAGGAATCTCAGACTTATTTTACAAGTGGCAACTTCCTGTACCTCTGCGGAGATACTTACAGTGCAAGTGAAAGAGCAATTAATGGCCACTAAAGAGCTTCTGAGTTTTTGAGTGGCTCATTCTTTTTATGCAGAGTTGGAATACCTGTAACACTTGGAAAGATGTAGGTTCCATTTAAAACCAGTAGGAAATACTGCAAATACTACAGATTAGAAGACATATTCTGAAAACATGGTCTGGTTGCTCAAAAAAGAATGAGGCAATAACAAGCACTAATTTATATCTCTAATATTCTCCACAGTTAATTTACACGTGTGTGTGAGAGTATGTGTATGTATCTCCACACATACAAATGATATACATGTGTACGTGTGCATACACACACATTTAGGAGTTATATAGCTCTGAACTATACAAGTGCCAGTGAAAGGAAAAGTTACGCCTCTGCTTTGCACAGTCTTTTCAGGTCAGCTTCATCCTCTGGCAAGTGACAACAGCATGGCTTTTTCCAGAAAGGGCTCACTTCAGGACAAGACCATCTGGATGCTGTCTAAGCCATACAGAGCAAAGTGTAAGAGAGAAAATAAAAACCAAGAAATAGCAAGAATCTGTAGAGGCAACACAGCAGTGGAAAATTAAGAACTCAGACAAGGACCTTAGAAGTGAAAGAGGAAATTTATACTTCTGGGATGCTTTTGGGGAATGTCAGTGGAGGACACTTCCCAATTGGCTGTAGTGTTTATGTTTCAGTATTCATAAACAATCAGTTACTATACAAATGAAATAAGTACTATAAGAAAGAGCAGAAATCATTCCAATCACTTTGTCACAATAGAAAAACCCTTTCTCATACATGAACATATCACAACAAATAATGTAGAAAACCAAGGCGAGCTATGTGCTGCACAGCTCAGCATTTTCAGAAATAAAGAGGACACTGTGGATGCCTGAAAATGAAGTTACACTGAAAAAGGACAGGAGCAATCCTATCATAGGACCCAGCATGCTGCAGCAGGAAGGAGAAATGCAGAGGGTAATGTGGCTTAATTATCTCTCTGAATAAATTCGTACCTTGGAGGATAGATAAAAAAACCAGCAAACAGCATTTCAGATGACAGCTGTGACATTACCCCATCAGCACAAGACTTGAAGCTGTCAGGTAAGCTGAGGTCAGCACTGAACCTAACCTGTGCATCCTTTCCAAGAGGACGTGGAAAAGTGAGTGTAATAACAGCACGGTGACTGAATGCACAAACCAAAGTCAAATGACGAAAGACAGGAGTATATAAGAACCGCCATCATGCATGAAGGGTGGGAAAAGTTTAAAAAAAAAATCAGTTTGAGGTGCACAGATGAGCGCAGGTGCAACTGCTGTGACTATGTCCAAACAGGAGGTGCTAAATCAGGTCTATCTCTGCCTAGAAAATGCCAGCCTCTGTGCGGTATCTTAGGATCCTCACACACGGTTGCTTTACTGGTGTTCCCAACAGAGTTGATAGACCTAGAAGATGGAATAAGATTTTGGGAAATTTTCAAGACCCTCAATTTTTCTGTCACTGGAAATGTGAAATCTGGAGTTATTTTACTAATTTTACTGGAAAGACAGAAATATGGAAGATTACAATGAATGTTTTGTAGTAGAGTCAACATCCTGGGAAGTTTGCAAGGAAGGGATTTAGTTAGAAACATCAAATTCTTAATGCAGCTCAACGTTTGGCTATGAGGTGCTAGAGAGGAGATAAGGGAGAATTTGATTTAACGGGGACCAATAGATCAAGCACCATTGTAGTTTTAGTCAGAGATTAAGGGACTTTTTAATTTAAAGCAGTAACCAAGAGCTTTATTATCATAGAACAGAATATAAATATTTTCCATTCAAAATTGCAAACAACCTAGAATCACAAACATTTAAATGACACTTAAGCTGAACAGTGCTACGAGGGCTAACATCAAGGTTGTCAGAATGCAACACAGTTTTCTAGGTTCTCCACAGGTAGATTGAGATATCATCCTTATTCTACCTCACCTCTATAATACCTATCTGAAAGTATGATTGCTCTGGGGGTAAGTCTACTGAACATCAACTTTAATGTAAACTGCCTGGAAAATTTTACAATCTAGTTCTTAAAGCACCAAGGTCAAAAATTTGTGTTTGAAGTGAGATATATTGCTGAAAAATATGCTCTCTTGAGTTTAAAATTTCAAGTTACTATATCACTAAGGAATTGTTATGAAGTTAATTACTTTAGCAGATTAAAGGCAAGTCCTACTTTCAGTTTTGAGCTCCTAATCACCAGATCTTTTCATATCTTTGCTGGTAGATTGAAAAACTTTCTGTATGGTAGCTTCTGCCCGTACAGTTACCTGTGGACAATGACCAAATCACTTAACTTTTTCTTTCTTCCTTTCTCTGTCCACAACCTGAACTCATTACCTGTCTTTAGCCTGAAGCTTATTTTCAGTTTTCAGCTTGTCTTTGAGGCTCCTGTCCAAATATTGTCCAGTCTTTTGGCATCCTCTCTGAATAAGCATTACAAGAAGAGCAGGCTTTCCTGTGCAGTCCTTCTCAATACGCCCCTTTACTCATGCAGGGCATGTGGTCACTCCTGTGCTCGCACAATTTCAGCAGGCACTTGTGCTCATCTGTTTATCTGTCACAACACCTTCCTTCCCTTTATGTCCCATTTCCCCTTCATTTCTGTCCACTTTTTCCTATAGGTCCTTCCCACTGTGGATATATGCCAGGGCACGCGACCCCATGCTACAACAGAAAGCCTCCATTTAATGAGGTTTGCGGCTTGTCAGTTCCTGCCTGTAATTCCAAATCTATGGCTTCTTGCTCTAAAGTGAAAGAAGTGTTACTAAAGACTGCATAAATTAAACATTTCTTTGCACCTAGCAGTGGTTACACAAGCATGGAAAGCCTGTGCTGAGCCATTCAAAATGCCAATGTGTCGCTCTCTTTCATCTTTTCACCGATTTAAATTCAAACCTCCTTACATCGTACATAAGAAATTTTATTCTTACTTTGTCTAAATAAAAGGACTTCTCCTTAAGATTTGTCATCCTACAGCTCCAGGGCCTTTGAAATCTTATTCTGTATGTTTTGTCTCTATCAGCAGTTTCCCTGAATCAATCTACAATGAACTCCATAAGCCACTTATATCAGAGGCTGTTCAAGTCCTTCTGAATTTGATTGGCATATTCTGATCTCCGTGGTTTTGTTAAGCAAGTTGAACCTTAATAACACACTGAGGAAATGAACAGGCTAATGAAGCAGTTTTCATGATCTGGAATCATTCTCTTACAGGTAAAGTTCTGAACCACTGACAATAAGAGGATTTTTTTCCCCTTTTCCATGGTAACTTTGTGCTCCCAATGCAATGCTTCGTTATGCACCTGTGTGGCTCCATGTTAGCTACGTACTGAAGAAAAATAACATCTCAGTGTAATACCGATAGCTAGCTTTCTGTGTAATTAAAAAAGAAAAAAATAAAAGAGAACTTCCCCTCTTTTTACTTAAATATAAAAACATTTTAAGTACATGTCCACACTGAATGGATCCTTAGTTTAAAACAGTCCACCACTGGATCAAAGGGCACAGAAAGTATTTCCACAAGTAGAGCTTATTTTTACCCTGGGGAAAAGCATTGTGGGTGAAGTGCAGTTACTTTCAATGTACTATGGCACTTGACTATATGTTATGTTGCCTGCGCTATGCTGTCAGGTGGAATACAACATTGTTATGATGCTAGAATTAAGGCTTCTGTACTAACTCGGAACAGCTGGGGGTTTGTTTTCTTTTTTTTCTTTTTTTTCTTGCAGCACTCAGATTATTCTCCTTACTATCCCAGAAGAAATTAACTGGCCATTTAACTCTCTACTGCCTGCCATTTTCTCATAGATGAATGCAGGGGTATTTTCAATATGTTTTGTACAAGACAGAGAGGAACCAGCCCTCCTTGCTGATGTCACATTCTCCTGTCTCCTTGTCAAGGGGAGTGGGGCTTTCCAGCTTCTGGTTTGGTCAGTAGGCCCAGGATTAGGAATGAAGTGTGAGTTTCTGAAGGGAAGGGTTCTTCCTGGAGCTCACAGCAAAATGATCTTTGCATAACGATAGGGGCTAAATCTCACTTTTGGATTGAAACACTCTCCCAGTGCATAAGGCTAGCCAGCTGCTGGCTTGATTAGGCCATTGTGAAGTGCCAGAGACAAAAGTACGTCCATCCCTCATCGGCCAAAGCTGGCACATCCTACAGTTTGCAGGGTTTGGGTATGTGATGCCCTTCCTAACAGCTTCAGGTGTCTTTCCAGTAGGAGTCTTTACAGGCAGCCGATACGTCAACATGAATTAACATAGTTAAGGTACAGGCTCCCTGGAGACTGTAATACAGCTGCACAGAGCCAGCCACTTCATTCTCCTCTTTCTCCCAGTGCTTCTACATCCTCGCAGTGATAACAACACTCAGAATAATTATACAACTACTTAAATACCTTGAATAAGAACCCCAAGTAAGGAGAAGCTCAAAGGAAAGTCTTTCAAGAGACTTCAATCTTTCTAGCTCTCAGTGCAGACAAGAGCAGAAAATCAGGGTATGGGTTATTAGAAGGCTTCAGCCTCAAAATTCTTCTGAGAGGGGTTTCTTTAAAAGTTCCAGAACAAAACATGAAAACAAGATGGAAAAGGAAGCTTACAATGAAATGACTAGCTTAGCTTAAGATGTACACAAAATCACACATTTAACACTAAATATGCAGCATCAAATCCAAGATGTTAGAATGCAGCATGAACTCAAATAGTTAAAAAATGACATCAGTAAATAGTCCAAAGCCATGGATGGAAGTTCCAAAGGAAAGCTTAATTCTAACAGTTCCTCAGTTTGGTGTGTTTGACTTCTAACCTCACCAATAGCATTAGAAATTAGTTTTTTCTTTTGTGGTGGTTCCTGGATTTTTAAAAAGGGTCATTAAAAATACAACAGTTCTATCATGTGGCACATGAAATATCTGGTTAATCAACAGCCTTGAGCATCTGTGATTCATGGCTCAGATTTCTGACACGCTAATGGAATAGCTGACAGCACTAATGTCATTTTCTGCAAGGACAAACATAAGTGAATTGCCATTTTGCTAGTAGGTTTTCAGATATTTCCCAACTGCAGATGAATCACAAACTTTGGCTTACATATCCAAGTTGGAAATACCCATGGACATAAATGTTTCATCTTTTTCTCCCTCTCCCCTTTACCAGTTTGGTGCCTGTTTCTTCCCAGCCTCCAAGTCCACTTGCCAATGTTTTGAACCTCCTTTCCCCTCCCAGCCTCAAATCACCCTCCAAACCAGGTTTTTGCAGCTTTCTCTCATACCAGCCTCTCTCCTTCCAGGCAGCTTGTTCCACTCAACTCAATCCACTGCCAGAAGCTCAATCTCTTCTTTTTCATTTCCTCCAACCCAGCTTTTACCTCTCTTCATACAAATCAGGTAGTTCTCTCCTCCCTTCCAACATGGTGTCTGAGGGAGAGGCAAGCTGGAGAATTTGGCAGAGAACATGAGAATCAACACCCCTGCTTTTCATTCTAACCCTAGCTGAGGGCAGCTGGAGTAAATCATTTATAGGGTGGATCCTTTACATCCCCTATTGCTCATAGCAGCACATGATCTGTGAATGTAGCCCCAGACAAGGCAGATGTGTCTGAAGAAGGGAGATATTCACAGTAATATATTGGGATATTTTTAATGGCTAAAATTGGCATCTCTACTGAACTGCTTACTTACTAGGAACAGCAAAAAGTACCATTATTTCTTTCTAGAGTAGCCACCCTTCCACAAGTTTTCAAATATTGGGCCTTGAAGATAGAACTGTTGAAAAATCACCCAAAGCTGTTACAGTGGACACACATACTTTCCTCAAGCCTCGTTGCTGAAAACACTACAGGTATTCGGATGAACTCTTTAAAATCATCCATCTGAGGGCAGGAACTGCTGAGGGTATAAAACAAGCTCAACAGTTTTCTTTTGGCTGTGTTCTAATTAGTAGAGAACAGGGTCTTACAACGGAAAGAATCAAGAAATAAGTCACTGTAACTGCTTACAGCACTGTAATAAATGGGCTAACAAAAGAAAGAACTGTGAAAAGAATATGAATAATGTGTAAACCTAACCAATTTTTATCACTTACTCTTCTCCCAGAGTTTCCCCCTAACTCCAAAATAAGTTTCTTCTGCTGCCTTCCTCAGGTGTTATTGAGTACCTGACAAAACCCAAAGAAATGAATGAAAACACTGATTACACTGGAAAATCTCCCTCGATGTTGTGCTGCAGGTTAAGGGGAACAGCTGGAGCAGGGTGACAGGCTGATGGGAACAGTCAGTCAGTGCAAGGCACTATGGAATTATTACAGATCAAAATGTAAAGAGACAGTAGTACTGACGGGGTATACAGACACCATGTTTTTAAAAAATCGCCTTACTTCTCAGGCACAGTCATCTCCACAACATAAGGCATGATATTTGTCTGAGGTTAAACTGCTCTAGATCCTGCAAACCAAATTTCAACCCTCCTTGCAGAGAAGTGAGCCCTATAATACTGTCCTGAATTCACCAATGCTGGCTGGCACCTTCACAGACCTGGTAAGAGGAAACAAAAGCCATGGTTTATGTAGTCAATTTAATATGCAGAATAAGTTTTCTTCTTAGCATCAATTGCTAATTAAAAAATCGTCAGCTGGGCACAGCAAATGAGAACAATCAAACCAAAAGCTCCCTTCTCTGTAGAGTTAACTAAGTAAGTGTATCAAAGCTGCTTAGAGTGCCATGTTACTGAAGTTTCAGCTAGCCAGCCTTTAAACCCAGCTGATGGATCATGGTTGATCCAGCTACCTCCTACAGCTTCTTTCTGAACTGGAGAATGCTAGTACACTAACTTGAATTCATGTTCTGGTGAGAAAGGTGCTGAGCTGCTAATGTCTTCATAGGCCTGACATCTCTTGTCACAGGCAACAAAAAATCAGTGAGAGTACAGGTGATGATCTTTACAGAGAACCATACCCACCTTTCTTTTTGAGGTGTTCGTGAAAAGAAGATTCTGTCTTAAAAAGGTTACTGGCCTGATCCTGGTGACAGCTATTTTTCCCCCCAAACAGTCAAGTGGAAAAGCATCCTGTGTCAGAGAATCTCTTCATTGTAAAAAGGCATATAATTTACAGAGAACGCTACCCACAAATTCGTGGAGTCACAGTCAGTTTGGTAACTGTTACCAGTGTCTGCACTAGAGCAATTTCAGATCTCTGGTTCATCCAAGATGTTTAGGCCCACGTCCCCACACATGAATCTGAAGCAGCTTTGTGACAGAGCATCCAAAGAAGTTTTCTCCAATTTGGTCTTTTCTGATCATTAACTCACATATACCGTTTCACTCTCATTTCAGGTAACAAGAAACTTTAGGTAAGCTGACTAATTTTGCCTGGATTTGGCAGATGTCTGTAGGCAGCAGACCTACGAGGCAGGCAGTTTAGGCAGACAGGTGGAGGGAGGAGGACTAACACTCCTTAAAGCAGTTTCCATTGGGTTTATCTGCCTTCAAACCTTGGTGGTTACATGGAGGTTGCTCAGTTGCCTGTGTAATCTAGCAAAGATGGCCTTGACTTTACTTTAAGGACAGACTTTGCTTTTGGTTTAGACAGCAAGAATGCTTTATGGCCACAGGGAAGGCTCCCTCAGTTGGTTAACATCTGGATAGTATTCACGAAGGGTAGCTGGCAGTCAGCTATCCAGTGAAGGAGAACATGTGTTTATGGCCACTGACAGTGACTGCTCAGTCATATTAGTGCAGACACAACAGATTTCTTGGGAACAACACAGCATACCATGCAAAAAATACCATGCACTAAAATTCTTTATATGAGGCTGAGTAGGAATTCTTGTCAGCAGTCTATGTAACTTGAAATTGATCTGACAATGATCTGAAATTTGGTCAGGAAAACTGGAATTTCTATATGTGGAGAAGAACACTATAGCATCCAGAGTGTATTTTTGTCCTGGTGGTACTGTAATAACAACCTTTCAGGTTTCTGTTGATTGCATAGTTCTCCAAAAATTATCTTTTTTTTTTTTTGATAAAATTTCTCTTGCTTGATGTCAGACAGAAAGTGAACAGTTTGGTCATTTTTAAATGATCAATGAATTGCCAAAACTTAGGCTGACTTTGAAGCATGTTATATGCATATGTCCATGAGGAATTTACTAGGACAATACATCTTTTATACTCCAGTTATTTTATTGACTTTATTTTTATAGGAAAGAAAATCAGATAAAGTAGTAATGGTTTACTGACTATAATTGACTAAAACCCCACAATCAAACAAAGCCAGACTCCAAAAGCATTGAAATTTTCTCATTTATCTTAAGGAAAAAAAAGGCAAAAGCACAAAAAGCATTTTGGTCAAATTCAATGTTACAAAACATTTTGATATTTATTTAATATCATGTTCTCCTACTTTTTACTTATACCCTATATTTTCTGAAAAAATAATATGCAAACAGATTATTGCATAACACATCTCTTCAAATTAGCCCAGAAATATTCACTAAATTAATTTTTTAACACAATAAGAAAAGTGTTTTAATATTTTACGTTTAAATTCCAGAGATTTTTATCACATAAGATATTCTGTGGAAAGCAGCACCTATTTACTTCTTTGTAAGCCATTATAAAGATGGAACTAGCCTCTCAGACAAAATAACAGAGGTGATTAAAACACAAGCTGAATAAAGAAGCTCACCAAGTGGGTTCTTGCAGAGTGAGTATTTCATTTGGCTGTGTGGAATATTTTGCATAATGGTCTACAGACCTCCTAGGATTTTGCTATTACAGAATATACATATACATAGTGCTGAGACACAGAGAAATGGTATTTCACATTATGTCTATGCTTGTTTAGGGCTCACTGTCTATGTGGAATGAGTAAAAATAATACTAAAATAAAAGTAATATTAAACAGAAAATATTTCATTATGCAAACAAAGAAAAATACTGTATTTTAGTTTAGAGACAGTTCAAGCGTATACAGCATATATATAATAAAGCTTAGGCATTTCTTTTTTTGTATTAGCTAAAGAAGCAGTCATGAAACTTGTATATTGGCTTAAAACTCAACAACCACCTAGTGCATTCTTCTTGCTCACCTTTTAAAAAATACACAATCTGAGATGGATACATTGCACTGCTGGAGTTTACAATATATATTTCAAATTTACAAAAATACAGAAAAACAAGATTTCTTGCACTCAGATACTGAGCATTAACCCTTTGAGTACTAATTCCCACCTGCAACACTGCAGAACACATTCATCTAACTCACGTGTTTTTATAACATTCTAACAATTATAATTATCATCTTTATGTACAGTATTAGGAAATGTATTCCTACATATTAAAAAAAAAAGGTAGAGACTAATAAACTGCCAATAACAGAAAAATAATGGACGTATGTAAAGATTTCTGCAACATACACACAGAGAATTGCAGACTGATGACCTCTCAAGGGAATTCTCTATTTCCTTTCTGCAGCAATGTAGCAATTACAGAAGCCTGTGTTAAGACATGACAGCATTCTTTCTCATGTGGCCAAAGAGAATTGTGCTTTTTCTCTTATTTATGGATGCAGTGCTGACTTTCCACTGTAGACATTCTTCTCTCAGCTCTATGCTCCTATTATCCATTATTATTCTGCACTCTTCCTATCTGAAAAAAAAAAGGTTTTATTTCATATAGGGATAATTATGATGGAGTTCTCTACTGTGAATTGATGCTTTGTGTCCAGATGTTCATAGAAACATGAAAACATTTCTTGCCAAGAGCCTTGTTAATAAAGAATGGTACTGACCCTGGAGTGCCCTACAGTTCAGCAGAAATCATGAACAAAAAGAAATTCTCTGAAGGTCAAATTTGCATTATAGAATGAAGACAATTTGAAATTTGCTACGGGAGGAAATGGGTTTTCAGAAAGTAAGTAGTGAAATTAATAGATGAACTCTAAGGTATGTTTTTGGAAAATGACTGAACTTCCGTAACAACTCTGGACTACATTTATCGTGTAACTAAATAAACAATATCATATATACAGTGTCTCTGAACTAGAATAACCTATTTTAAGAAAATAACTGTAGTCCTCAAAGAGTTAATGATAAAACTGGTTTGCTTTAACAGATGTGGAAAGGTTATCATGAAACAGCTTGCAGGTTTGTTCAAACGGCATACTTTACAAAGAAGTGTAAAACTTGTTGAGACAATTGCTATTACACCGCACAGTGTCACATACAATGGGTAGTGCATGCTCTGTAAAGATATTAGAGTGGACCCTTATCAAAGCTATCATATAACCTTATACAAAGGATTGTGCCACTTAAACTAGCGCAGAGTGACTTTTTTTCTGTAGATTTATAATGCTCTAGGTTAATATCAATAGGGTTTTTCACAGCCTTGTACAATACTTTTTTTGTTCTTTTTTAAACACATGTAACACTAGAAAACAGCAAATGGTATATCCTGACATATGGCATGCAAAATACAACCAATACAGCACCATAGATGTAACAGACATTAACTAGCACTTCTCTCCAACAAGAAAAAGGACAGAACAGAGACTGTACATTACACGACTTTACAGCCCATATGCTACAGAAGATCTTTAGAGGCAGTATCACTTTTGTAGATCTAAAAACTTTAATTTTATAAAATCCTGTTTAGTTTTTCTACCATAGTCCCTTCCCATTAAAATCCATGGCACAGTAACAATATTTTACTACAAAAATAAATAAGTAGAAGTTCAAGATGCTGATATGTTTATAAAAAATGTCTGAGGTCACTACAGAACAAAACTGAAAACAATGAATTTAAAAGGATGTATTTCTAAAGAAATATCGTTCTGTGTAACAAAAGGATATTGCCTCTCATATTCAACTGTCTAGACTTCATTTTCTAATTATCTTTCAGTATAATTTTATAGCTTCCTTTTAAAAAATAACTTCTTTAAAACTATCACTATTTCTCTCTCATAGACTCTTAATAAGAAAGTGGAAATAAAGATGGAAAAGCTGTACAATTTACAGAAGAGCTACACAAATTTGTCATATCATTTAGTCTGGAATGAAACAGAGATAATGATGGTTTAGGGGGAAAAAACACATTATGATGGCCGATGAACTACACAGTAGTTTCATTTTTCCAAGGGCCAGTTTTGATATTTCCTGTACTATCCGAGCTGTATATCATGGCTTCATGCATGTTTCCCTTGAGAATTCCATTGTGATTTGTTGTATTGTACGGCAATGACTGTGTCCGTGGGTGCATTTCAAAATGAGCTGGATGGTGCACAGTGTCACTTTCTGTCATTTTAGCACAACTATATATTACAGTACTTGCGTCGCTACTTTCGGGCTGGTTGACAGTTGGATATGGATCACTTTTTGAGCAGCAGGCCCGTCTGTGGCCTGACTGGCTATCATGCGTACTGTGGGGACTGTCTGTGTGTGAACTGTGGATGCTGCCATCAATACTTGAAGGAATGTGATAGGCATATTCTCTTTCACCTGCAGACCTATGCCGACTAAAATAACGTGGCTTAGTTCTGCTTTTCAGACATCTATGAATGTGCATATTGGGTCTGAAGGATCCCTCGTTGTGGACGTGGATGTGAGCTTCATCGTCAAGTAGCTGATCACAGTGCATTTTTGCACAGCATGGTGTCACAGGAGAAAGGCAGTTAACATGATTTTGAACTGCTTGCAGGTTAGTAAGTTTGCAGTGGCTAGCTGCTGGATGATTAAACACAGCTGATTTGTTGGGACACGGTGATTCCTGAAGACAAGGTGCGTGAGCTTGCGTGTCACCATTGACATTAACTTTTGGGCGCACATTAACTTGGACGGAATAGGTGTTTCTTCTGGATGGGCAACATGACCACCAGCAATGCCACACATCATCTCGCTTTGCACAGTGATGGATCAGGATGAAAAGCCCCAAGGTCACACAGAAGGCTCCATAAAGGCAGCTAAATATCATATCCAAGAAATGACCTTGAGATACTGCAAGTGCTCCAAAGGTCCAAGTGGCAGTAAACAGGAACAAAGTGAATGCTGCGGCTCGAAGCTGAGCCTTAAATGAATGCTCATTTTCCAATAAGGAAGAAGAAATCATGGAGCAGGTTGCTTGAGGAACTGACACGGGGTCTGTAATATGACCATGGCCCACTTCAGTACTTGGCATTCTCTGTGGATCTTCTTTCTTTTCCTTTAACTCATATTTGCGTTCAGGATGGCGCTTCAGTTGCACATACGTGCAGAGAAAGTAAACACAGGTGACTAGCACAATGAAAGCTACTGGACCATAGAAAGCACCGAGACTAGGCTCCCATGCCATCCAACAACTGAAAACAACAGAAAAAGAGAGTCAAGAACATTTTATAGCGCACATTAGATGTAATAGACAACTGACACAAAACTGGGCTTTCTGACTAACTTGCATGACCCAAGAGTGTCTCAGAAGTTTGGATATGTTTATTGTGGAGAAAGGGACTGTCTTTAATATCAAAGCTGAGGCATCACTTCCACGTTTTTTTTCATAGAATAAAATGTACAGTATAAGTTACAGGATATTAAAGCTGAAAATTTACGAGAAATGTAGGTCAGTTTAGAATCTAGAACTGCAGTGAAGTGTAAGATCATTTATGTCAACCCTTTTTTCTACTGTTAAAAATGTCAGCACTAATATTTTGATTAAAAAGCAAATGAGGCATAGTTTAAACAATCTGTGTGAGCAATAGAAATGTACAGATTTCAGTGGTTTGTATCAATGAACTTTGATACAAACTCTTAAGCCTGAAGATTGTTCTTACAGAATTTTCTTGTTGCCAAGCAGAGAACAGCCTGAGTAATAAGAGAGACTGAAAAAAAGACTTCCAGTTGAACAGTTATACCTTTGTGCAGCGAGTGGACCCAAAAGATATATCCCATTTCTGAATCCTTTGCTGTTTCTAAAATTCCTGGGAGTTAATTTACATCAATTTGAATGTCCTCAGGAAAATTAAGGAAATTGATAGTCTCTTTGTGATACACTGGTAGCATAATATTATTGTAGCATGGATCATTATTTGCCAGGCTCTAAATAATATAACCATAAGTGGTTTAGAGCAGCTTAAAGTAGTTCACAGGCCAGTATGAGCTGAATAAGCCTCAGTCAGCTGCATAATTTAGTAGCAGTCTAACAGGACTTTCTTGTGGATGAATGATCTAATCAAATAAACATGGGCAAAGATAACATTTCTGGCTAATGAAATCCCAGATGGAAACCGAGAGAACTTGGGTTCAGGGGAGAATGAATATTTGCCTAGTTTTTACTCTTCTCTATGATCTGCTTTTAGCTACAGTTACAGAAAGGCTACTGAATTGACGGTATAAGCTAGGGCAACTGCTATTAGATTCTTATATTCTAAATATTGCATGGATTTCTAGAAAGAGGAATAAGTTACTTTCCTTATCTGTTAGACTAGGACATGAAGTAATGGACTTAAACTACAGCAAGAAAGATTAAATCAGGTTTTTCAAAAAGTTTTCTTGTTGTTAAGATAATTAGGATAATATGCTGATGGAATAAAGTGTGGTATATCCATTATTGAAGCATTTAAAGCACCTCGGTTGAATAACTGTCAGGAATGGCTTGGATGTAGCTAATTTCCCACTGGGTTAGAAAGACAGACCAGGTGATCTGTCATGATTCATTCTAGCTCTAAAAGTGACACTGTGCGACCCTTCATACTCATTTAGGCATGTGTGATTGGTTGCAATCCCTCCAAAACAGTGAGGAACCTTCTGATACCACATTCTTGTCAAGCCAGGAATCGTCTACTGCTTACTATAAAAAAAGGGCAGAATGAATTTTTCTCCAAGGCTGTGAACCTTTCAGCTAAAAAAAGGCAGTCCCACTGGCTACTCATCACAAGAAACTGCAGCATAACTACTTTAAAATTTTAAAATTGGAAGTTTAACAAATACATACACACATTTATTAATGAATGTAGAAACATGCCAAGAAGTATATATCTTGCTCTTTCCCCAGATGTAGGAAATCAGGTAGGGACGAGACCAGTGTGGCTGAGTCAAGACCTGCTGGTCAAACTGAAGAACAAGAGGCAACTGCACAGGCAGTGCAAGCAGCAACAGGTAACCTGGGAAGAGTATAAGGACGCTGCTTGGTTGTGAAGGGATGGGTCAGGAAGGTCAAGGCACAGCTGGAGCTGAATCTGGCAAGGAAAGCAAACACTAACAAGGACTTCCTTCTACTGATGTGTCAACCAGAAAAGGAGGGTTAAAGCAAGCATACCCTGAGTGATGAACAAAAATGGTGACCTCATACCAACAGATGAGGAGAAGACTGTGGTACTCAACAACTCTTTTGTCTCAGTCTTCACTGACAACCTCTCTGCTCAACCCGCCTGGGTCAATAGACAAGATGGCGATAAGGGGAATAAAGCCCCACCCACTAGAGGGGAAGATCAGATTTGTGACCAAATGACAAACATAAACATATATAAGTCTATGGGACCTGAAGAGATGCCTCCCAGAGTCCTGAGGGAATTTGTTGATATGGCGGCCAAACCAACTTCCATGATATATGAAAAATCATGGCAGTCAAGAGAAGTCCCTGATGACTGGAAGAAGGGCAATGTTGTGCCTGTTTTAAAAAAGGGTAGAAAAGATGACCCTGGGAACTATTGACCTGTCAGCCTCACCTCTGTGCCTGGGAATTTTGTGGAAAAGATTCTCCTAGAAGCTATGATAAAGCACATGGAGGTCACAGAGGTGATTCTGCCCCTCTACTCTGCTCTCAGGAGACCCCACCTGGAGTACTATGTCCAGTTCTAGAATCCTCAATATAAGAATTATATGGACCTGTTGGAATGGGTCCAGAGGAGAGCTTCAAAGATTATCAGTGGGCTGGAGCACCTCTGCCATTAGGACAGGCTGAGAGAGTTGGGGCTGTTGAGCCTCAACAACAGAAAGCTCAAAAGACTTTATAGTGGCCTTCCAGTACCTGCAAGAGCTCCAGTAAAGCTGGGGAGGGACTTCTTACAAGGGCATGTAGTGACAGGATGAGAGGGTATGGCTTTAAATTGGAGGGGGAAAGATTTAGATTAGGTACATTAGGGAGAAATTCTTCCCTATGAGGGTGGTAAGGCACTGGAACAGGTTGCTCAGGAAAATTGTGGATGCCCCATCCCTCGAAGTGCTGAACCCCAGGCTGGATGGGGCCTTGAGCAGCCTGGTCTACTGGCAGATGACCCTGCCCATGGCAGGGGGTTGGAACTGGATGATTTTTAAGGTCCCTTTCAACCCAAACCATTCTATAATTCTTTGATTTCATACATTTGAATAATGCATATTTGATGCAATGTGGAGAATGGAGCACTCCTCAGTGGAACAGTCTCTTGGGATGCTCTTATTTCAAGTGTAATCTCAGTGTGGATCACTTAAAAAATCAGTTCTGTGAAAAAAAAGTTCAAGTATTGCATCTACATTTACTGTACTAATACTATTAAAAATGAATAAGGCATTTAACTCATGATGCTGTTGTTTAGCTGTCTTTTTACTCCGTCTAATAACCATCCCTCACCTATGCCTTGTTTTCTGTACAGACTGTGGTACTATATATGGAGTTGCTATGATTAACATGACTGAAGATGTACAACCTTTGTAACTGTGCCAAAATGAAAAAATGTCTTACATATATGAACATAAATAATTGAGTCTTTTAATATACTGTTGATTATAAGTGATTATCTAATTGGATAAGTTTGAATAAATATATGCAAATGAGTTGGGCCCTATGCAGAGCAAACAATTAGCCATGGTATGTACTAATTTATTGCCAGAATTTAAATTTCAATTACCTATAAAAATGCCTTTAACGACCCAAATGTTTACTTACAAACCATTCTCCTTTGTTTCTACTTTTCTTACCCAGAATGTAACTGGTTTCAGACATATTACAATAGATCCTCAAAGCAGTGACAAAGAGTGATGTTCTCCAGAGTACTAGTGCTGGCAGTAGTAATATATCTATCAGTGTGCCAGTCATTGCCATCCTGTTAATTTACACAGAGTGTATTTAACTTTACAGTCTTGATTCACTTTCTGCTACACTTTTAGGGGAAGATCTATTGTATTTTACTGATATCTCATGCTTTGTACCAAGAAGTAATAACAATGTGATGCCTGAAAAACTTGTGGAAGTATATTGAACACAGTGGTACACTAAAAACTATGGCAGGCTTGCAAGACACTGGGATTGGAATGTTTCCAGGTGTTAAGAATCCAAAAGAATTGGTTTTTAAGGGAGGGATGGGAGTGGAGGAGGTATTTTCAGTTGTCTTTTTGTCACATAATTATTTGTAAATTACTTTAAATAAGTCAGCTGAAGAATATAAATTCAAGGTAGATAATGAATTGAAAGTATTTAATTCATTAGCAGCTCCATTAAATAAAACATCCATTAGCTATTGTTAATATCCTTTCACTTATTCAGATGTAAATGAGGAGTAATTCTGTAAATGAAAAGTGATTCTATTGACCGTAATGGAGTCAGATCGGTAGAGGTGAAGCAGCAAGCCTCATATTAAGGCAGTGATCTTTCATAGCTATTATTGAACAAAATTTCATATTAAATGTCATCCTAAATTGTATGACTGTACCCTTTACAATGTCAGTTACATTTATCAACATAAGAAAAAGAGTATGCTTTCTTTAAAAGTTTTATAAGAATAATTTATACTTACTATGGTGCATTGCCTTCAATCCCATAATTATTGATATTGGTTGCTGCTGTAATCCCACATATAATAAAAGGAACACCACCGCTAATCAGATAAAATCTGTTGAGAGATATTAACAGATATTTTAATTTGCCTGGTTTGTAGTCAAACACTGCTTTTTAATAATTGTCACTACTTGAAGTATGAGTATGTAATATTGCTTTAACATTAAACCCATCCCTGAAACCAGAAAAGCAAAGAATGAAGTATTGTTGAAATAAACACTGTGCTTTATGAAGAAAAGAGCAGAAAGTTTATTATTTAATGATAAGCCCACTTAATAAGACCCACTTTTAACATCTCAATTTACGTCTTTAGTAAGTTTAGTCAATATTACAGTCATAAGAATAAAACCTTGTTTAATGAAAGAACCTACATGCCAAATAAAATTATTCCACTCACCTAGATATTTATATTTAATGGTTATTAACTATGTAAGGATCATAAATTAAAAATATTCAGACAAAGCAGCTGTATTCACATTAACCTGAAAACGTTCCCAGGGAAATTCAGTGAAATCACAGAAACATTTTCCTAACTCCTGGCTGACCAAAGAAATGGAGTTCAGCTAAGCAAAGAGAAAAGGGGCAGTCCACTTGGCAATTTTTAAATTTTTAAATTTTTCTGCATGGAGGAGCAATCTGGAGAAATCAGAAGGATTAAATATCCCTTTTCATATACCACACTTTTCTTCATTCATTAAACACCCAGCCTTGAAGTGCACTAAAATGTGAGGACCTCAGACTTCAGCAAGATCTCATAAATATCCAAGAGTGTTAACATAAGTGTTAATCTTTCTGTAAAGACTTGTATTAGATGTCTGAAAGACATTCCTTTAACCATTTAAATGCCATTGAACTGCTTGGAAGCAGCATTCTTTACAATGTAGGATCATCAGGCTACATTGATGTCTTACCGAAGATAGCATCCTGCATACCTGTGTCCAAACTCATCAAAATAAACCATCAGCACATTTTCCATTTATATAAGCAAACCACAAAATTATACATGGAGCACAGCACTTCCACTGCTGCAGTCTTTGAGGTGCAGAGGACCAGCCCCATGCACGTGAGGCTACAGCTGCTGCTCAGTAACAAAAGGGAAAATGTTCCACCACAACTAGAAGCTCAGCTGGTTCTCTGACCACCCTGACTGACTTCCTGCTTTAACCAATTCCCTTCTGTCAGTAGACAAAATTAGTTTCTTTTCAAGCCACTCCTTTGGTGTGGGAAACAGTAAGGGGGGGTTACAGATCCTTCCCAACCACTGCTATTAAATTGTTCATCAGGACTAAGAAGAATCTGATAATGCATGGCACATTCTCACTAGAATCATAGAATCACCAGGTTGGAAGAGACCCATCAGATCGTCGAGTCCAACCATTCCTATCAAACACTAAACCATGTATCTCAGCACCTCGTCTGCCTGTGCCTTAAACACCTCCAGGGAAGGTGAATCAACCACCTCCC
>WAAB01024948.1:175045-220915 GCA_013389865.1 Piaya cayana
AGGAAGTTTTTTACGGAAAGGGTCATTAGGCACTGGAATATGCTGCCCAGGGAGGTGGTTGATTCACCTTCCCTGGAGGCGTTTAAGTTACGAGTAGATGAGGTCCTGAGGGACATGGTTTAGTGTTTGGTGGGAGTGGTTGGACTCGATGATCCGATGGGTCTCTTCCAACCCGGTGATTCTGTGATTCTGTATAAACTAAACACAATGCTTTTTCATTTTTTGTATTTCTGTCCTTAAAACATCTGTATTGAGAAATACTTGCTGATAAAAACTATCTCAGTACTAATACAGAGCAACAGAAATGAAAAAGGTCCTTGACTCAAGAATTAACTTGCACTCCACAAAAGACTAGAGTTACTGAAAATCTATGAATGAGAAATTTAAACTGGAAAGCTGCAAAATATATCTCAGGTAAAAATCCCAAACTATGAAGATGAAATATTTATATTTATTTCCAACCAGAAATTCTTCTGAATATTTATTACCTAATCACTTCTAAATATTGACTTTACCGTCCTTTTCAGAATAAGAAGTCATAAAAAATGTTGTCATCTCCTATACATGATATTTCAGTTTTACAGCTGGTCATATTTGGAACATGTACTTACACCTCAATGCACTCACAGAGAAAGAAAACATTAGAAATCCAAAACCTATTAATTTGATTAATTGTAAATAACTACTCTCCTTGACTTGGTAATTAGATGGTATTCCAACATTTTTTAGAGAATATTTTATTAGTTCCTGTCATTTTTCACTTAGGAATCCTTAGTAATTACAGCTTCATTTTCACATATTTCAACATTGAAGTATATTCCCCAGTTTTGCTGTTTGAAAGAAAGCTGCATTTCCTTTCCTTCATGGCTTAAGTATAAGCTGGACCAAGTAATTTTAAACCCATGTAACAGCAATATTTTTCTAGAACAATAACAATAGCCTGCACATAATTGAAGACTTACTATTTGTAACAACATGCCCGGAGGCAGGAAACAATTTAAAGTTTACTTTGGTGCAGTGAACTGTTATATCAAGGGAACCTACTACTGTAAGTGATACTGAGAGAAAACCATTAGTGAGCACTCAGTAGTCAGGTGCCTGGACTCTCTTCCGTGATGAGAAAGACAGATTCTCTTTGTTTGAACTAGAGAGTCAAGGGTCAGCCATCGCATCGAAGTGCTATGAGCACTGGGCATTTGGTATTCCAGTACTAGCATAAACAGTGCTATTCCTTATGAGACAGAGATACTTTCAATTTGCAGGAATGGAAAATAACTTATATCACAATTCTGTTTTATTCTTACTTCTGCAGATTCCTAGATGCTTGTTAAACTTCTTGTTAAAATGCTGAAGGAATAAGGACTAGAGAATCAGAATCAAAGTCCTCTGTGGCAGAATGAAGTGGCCATCACATGTTCCTTTTTTGTTCTTTTGCTATCCTTTATATTCTGTCATCAATAGTTTAGATATACTATGTGCAATTTTATAAGAATTACTTTTATTCACAAACATGATATTTATATGTTTTAAATTATGTAGTAATGAATTTTAATGATGTTCTGTTAAATAGGAATAAGAGTGATCTGCTTTGTGCTTTATCTCAGACTAGACTTCACGTTTGCATTCCATTCAAGACAAAAGGTAAATATAAACAGAACTAGGATGGGAGGAAAAAATAAGGTCCTTGTTGATTTTCAAAACTTGACTGGATGAGGACCTGAGCTAGCTCTGAGTAGGGAGTTAAACTACAAGACTTACAAATGTTTATTTCAAAATTATTATTTTCATGATTCAATGACTAACTTATTATTCATTGTTATGTTTTTAGTCTTACAAGGGTCCATCCATACCAGCTATCAGTGCTGAGAAATGGGCTCTTTAGACCTACTACTCTTCTAGTATACATCACTCCATAAATTTAAACATATGCACTACTCAGAGTAGACTGATTCACATGTGAATAAGCATAGCTCGAAAATTCCTATAATTAGAAGGCTATATGCCTAAAGCTAGACAGTTTTTCAGAAGAGTAGAGCAAATTATTAAAACGTAACTGAGATAGGACAGGATAGAGATCAGAAAAAGCCCCCACTTCATATTCCATCAACAATGTCTACAGCTGTAACTGTAGCCAAGAATAGTTACAACAAAAGAAAAATGTAGGCTATATATAAAATCTATTATTGTATTAGATAAGTTGTGCGTCCATTATTTATGTATGTGTTCCCACTGACTTTGGTCAAGTTCAGTATGAATGAGATGAAGACTTCCATGATTTTGCACACAATTGCACTATTCTTTTGCAGAAACTAATCTACTCTCTAAAGAATCTTAGAAAATTTAACCCCTACAGTTTGCAAAAGGGGAAAAGCTCATTTTCCATGTTTTTTTCCCATGGAGAGAATCTTACATTAGGATTTATGCAATGTTATCCTCTTCTTCAACTTCCAGTTTATCATCTTGTCAGATAACCAGGTAGTCAAGAACATAAAATCTTAACAAGTAGGTGTTACTAAGTGTAACAAGTAGCAGTGAAGCATTAACTCATGATGGAAATAACATCCCCTCATGGTTTTAGAATTTTAGCTTCCTTCTGGAACATTTTCTTCTTCATATCCCATAGGATGTAATTCAATCTGCTAATCTAGAAGCAGCAAAAATAATTCCCTTTTAAAGCTATACATAAAAGAATTATTATGGATTACCCTGCTATTAAATCATAGACAAACTGTATGCAAAGAATGACTTGACTCCACAGAACCATGGAAATTTAAATATATTGGTAAAAATTCAGGTTGACATTTTTTCCTTAATTCACCCTTTTGAAAAATAAGAAACAAAGGTACAATTGCTTAAATTCATGAGTGTCAACCCCAATTTTTAGCTTTAATGTTGAGGTTTTTTGCTGTTGTCGGTTTTAGTCTTACAAAGTTGAGCTATAGAAAATATTATATATATGATGATGGCAAGAACATTTGCTTTTTCCTGTTGTTTAAAAACTGACATACACAGAAATCTATTTTTGGTGATCCCTATCCCACATTTTAACCAGAAGCAAAAACAAAACTCTTCCACCATTTATAAAAAGGTCAAAGGGTAAGTTTCTAAAAAATCTCTGTTTCTTGGAGAACTCAGACAGAAGTGATCATGAAATTTTGAAAGAAAGGACAAGCAGAGATAGAGGATAGTTATCACTATAAATGAATAATAGAGAAACATTAATTAAAAGCTAGAAATTACATGCCATTTCCAGAATGTTATTGTGTTATTAATGTGAAAAAAGGAGATCTGAAAATGAGTGGACAATAATCATTGCCATTTTACAAAGCTATAAGAGCATCTCGTTGCTCAGCTTTCCAGGTCAAAAGGCTGCCTAGCTTTGCTAGGTATAATAATTGTTATCAGATTTGGCAATGCTAGAACCTCAGAAAGAAGTAATGATTTCTCTAGTTGGAAAACACTCTCAAATGCATGATGAGGCAATGTAGCTTATTGGTTGTTGCTTCAATATCACTAAACGAAGACTAAGAGTCTGTATGAGCTGCCACCTTTAATCTCATTCTTATACAATGACAGAAGTATGATATGCCACATTAAATAGTCCAAAATGCCATACACATGAATAATAGCCAGCATGCCTGTAATTACAGCTATTCTGAAAATAACAGTTGTAGTAATTTGTCCTTCTTTCTTGCTCCGTATCTTTTTGGTTCATGAGAAGAGCTTTAGTGGTATCAGTAATCCCAGAAAAGAAATTAACAGTGGTAAGTATAAATACTTCTTGGAAATGAACTCTGCCTGTGTAGGCATTTTTTCCTTTTAATGTCTGTAAACTCAACTAATATGAAGAAGCAAGATCCTATGACCGAACACTCATGACTAAAATAGTTAGCAAATACCACAAATTCAGGGACTCTCCGTAATTAATCTATAAAACAAATGATTGCAAAAGTAAAAGAATGGGAGATAAATTAAAGCAATAATTATAAGTGGAGAAATTTTTATCTGCTCAGAGATTTGTAGGCATAAATTTGTGGATAATGATCTTGGTCAATCACCTATATCTACTGCTCTAACTACTTGTAATAAGCATAGCTACTACTCAAGGCACCTTGGAGCAGGGAACTACTTATATTTCATATATTTTCCACAGAAATCATAAAGAGTCTTTGAAACTAAATTTCTGAAATCTCCAATGTCTTGGCACTACTTATAAATACAAACATTCTTCAGTAATCATAGTTCTCCCACCTCCTAATCAACAGAAATACAAATAACTAGGTGTCTTTTACAACCAATAGATAAACAAGTCAGGTATCTCATGGATTCTGGCTTTCTTTCACAGGAAAGCTAGGCCAACGTTCACTTTTAGATAAACTGTTAAAATCTTGAATGATTCCCTCAGTACCAATTGTGATCCAATAATAATGGCATCACTCCTTTACCTGGGTGAGTGACTGATCAATATAAGCATAAAGTTTAATCTGGACATTCTATTTTGCTAAGGTATATTAAGTACTATGTATTTTACTCTGTATCATTAAAATTCCAGGGAATTTACTGAATTTTATTTGTAAGTAGCAATAAGCAATAATTTCTATCTATGAACCAAAACCTTCCTGTAATTATTTGTATGTAACTCTTAGTGATTCACTGAAAACCAGTTGTGGGTGTGGACATTTCAGAGCAGAAGCTGGCCTAATTTTTTGTTATGTTTTATATAGCAACATAGTACCTGAATAAAAATACCTGGAGGATCAGCAGCCAGTTTCTGCAAGACTCATAACATTTCCAAACACTGAAGGCATATTTGGAACACATTAGTTTCAAAGTCTCTTCTGTCAGAATTCACTTGCATAATAAAACACAAGAGTTCTTACAAGACCCACAAGTCTGTAGGAATTCAGCAGTAACTAAAGGTTTGAAAACTGCTGTTAGGAAAAATGCTTATATTAAGAATAATAGAATTATAGGGAGGGAATGAATAGCAAGAGGTCATCTAGTCCACGAAAATCTCTAAGACAAGGTCACATTAAACATTCATCACAACTGGGTTGAGTTTATCTAATCTAGGTTAACAAATTGCTTATGACAGTTTCCACAGTCTCCAAGGTAATCTGTTTTAATTGTCAACTATTCTCATAGTTTGAATGTTTGGGGTATTTTTTATTTAATATCAACCTGTTTACCCCTTTCTGCAACTTATGCTCATTAGTTATTGTCCTGACTTCAATAATTTCAAGGAGCTTTGTTACTAATACATTTTAAACCCCTTATAAATGTTGGCATTAACAATCATTACTAGCAGTTAGGGTCCATAACTTTTGAGCAATTTGAGTTCATGCAATCCTTCTTTAATGACATTTACAACTGTCATTCCAAATAAGGAGTTAGAAGGTTCCTTTTAAAAGTTTATGTTGACAGTTTCAAACACAATCACACCAGTCCAGAAAACCACTAAGTGCGTTATGAATTATCATGATTTTTCTGATGGTACCGCACAGATATCATTTCCTGCTCTTTCATCTGTGGAATACAAGGGGTGTGTCTCACCAAACCCGAGGTGATTTACTATCCCATTAAGAAAGATCAGGAATTACTATCCCCATAAGAAAGATTAAGAATAGGCTTTGAACAGATGCTGCAGAAGGCAACTAAAGATAGATATGGACTTTTAAAATACTTGACAATTTTTTAACCTAAGTTGAGTTTTCCTGCCTCTTACCTTGCTGTAGGCTGGTGTTGCCTCTATTATTGCCTCTATTAATATTATCACTATTTTATATATCCTCATGACGTATTTCTGTGTTAGAGTCTGACTGATCTCTCTGAGACTTTATACAGTTCTCCTAAAGTCTGTATGTTGGTCTGCAATTTGTTTCAAGACCCATCCTTTGCTTAGTTTTCTTTAAAGCTTTCTTTGGGAACATTTTTTCTGTAATTTTTACACTGACGTCCTGGTTTTTTTATCTCCTGATGCACCTCTTGAACTCTTCTACTTCCCAGTGTCTATACTTTCAATCATTCCACTGAGGTTTTCTCATTTACAATGTATGTTGTTCTGCATAAACAATTATTCAACTTGCTCTGCAAAACACAACATATACTCATAACACTTTATAACAGTGCAAAAGAGATACCGAATCCAGAAGTTTCAGAACTCAAATTCTGAATACCCTGGCTGTACCAGAAGTGTAATTTATCCATGGAAAAATATAAAGTTTAAAGCATTCAGTACAAACAGCAGAGAAAATACTACGTATGTATGAATCTGCCCTACAGATATGACCTTCCTTCTCTCTGCTATAATTTAAGAACCCCTATAGGGAATTCCACAGTATATAATTCTGAAGTAACTGATCCTGAAAATATTATTTTCAACATAACAGTCAATGGTTGCCTTTAATCTAGTGTATGAGGGCTCTATCTAGAAGTGATTCTTAGTACATACCTTATTCTTTATTTAGAATACTAAAATCAGAAAAATTATATAGGAGAACCTTATTTCCCAATCTGCATTAACCTAGCTGCTGTTATTCATTTTTCTGTTTATGTTAAAAGCACAAGTGACGATAAAAGCAAAAGACAAAAATCTGAGGTACTGATGTATGAAATGTAGCCTTTGAACATTTTTGAGGAGGTTGGAGAACAAGTCTTATGAGGAGTGGCTGAGAGAGCTTGGGTTGTTTAGCCTGGAGAAGAGAAGGCTGAGGGGAGACCTCATTGCTCTACAGCTACCTGAAAGGAGGTTGTGGAGAGGAGGGAGCTGGGCTCTTCTCTCAAGTGATAGAGGATAGGACAAGAGAGAATGGCCTCAAGCTCCGCCAGGGGAGATTTAGGCTAGACATTAGGAGGAAGTTTTTCACAGAAAGGGTCATTGGGCATTGGAACAGGCTGCCCAGGGAGGTGGTTGAGTCACCTCCCCTGGAAGTGTTTAGGGGATGGGTGGACGAGGTCCTGAGGGACATGGTTTAGTGTTTGATAGGAATGGTTGGACTCGATGATCCGGTGGGTCTTTTCCCACCTGGTGATTCTATGATTCCATGAACCATGAGATGCCTTTCATCCTACAACTTAAGCATCTTGCTCCTGAAGACTGTTTCACTGCTTACAGCTTTAGAGGTGAAGTACAACAAAAATTGGTCCAAAGCTCACTCAAAGTTCTAAACTGGTCTACTTTTATAGCATTTTGAAGATTGAATTAAAAATACTCAGTCATGCCCCAGGAGGATGCTAACTTATGTGTTTTGGAGTTTTTAATGAAGACTAAGTTGAAAAGAAAAGAATCATTTACACTTCCAGTAATGGGCTTAAGCTATTTAGGATGCACGAGGTCAAAGAGATCAACAGAAATATACGTATATTTTTCCAACTCACATCCAAATGAATGAATCTAATGCAGTATTTCCTCCCAAGACTTTTAAGCCCTCTTTCCAAACAGGCAGAAAAGAGAGATTCTCACATATTTGGCAGGAAGTATTCAATGAATGAGTCAAGTCTGAAGCTGAATTTACAACATTTGCAGCTAAATATGTTGCAGCATATTTAATTTAATATATGTATCTGTAGATTTCACCAGTCTTGTTTGTCCAATAATATATTTTTATTTCTTTGATCTTTTTCATCTATTAAGGGAGAAAAATATTCTGGAATTTTAAAATAATGCATTTTGTTATTACTAAAAACAGTTATATGTGTACAAAAAGATATATTTGGTTTTCCTTACTAGTTTAATATAGATAACTCACATACTTTTTATTATTATTACTTGGGTTTGGAATCTAATAATATCTTTAGGCCAAAATAGTGGCAATGTGTTGGTAAATCCAGTAGCCTAATATGACCTATGCCAGGCTATAATTTAAATCCATAATGGTTATACTACACTGGAGTTATTATAGACTAGTGAACAACTTTATATTAGTTGCTTGTCTGCAGTGTTTTAGTTTCTATGACATTCATCAGTCTGCATGACGTACTTTATGATTCTTCATGTCTTATGTTTTCTTGCAATGTCGCTGTTTTCATTAGTTAAGCTGAATATAAATCTTTCTCAACAATTTTCCTAAGAATTTTTATCTAATGTGATTCTGGCTTTATTGATTTTTACATTTTCTTAATAATAAATGAGTACAATCATTCACAATTAAAAGTCAGATAGACTTTTTTGTAATTATGGTGACTATTATTTCATGCAGATGGGAATGCTTAGTTCTTGGTCCCTACTAGACATATGAGACACATCTGAAATTAACTTACATATTTCTCTTTAGAGTTTTTTACATAATCAAGTTTAATCTATATGACACCAGAGAATCACCCAAGAAAATATTTAGCTGTCTCAAATCTGATAAAGTTTTCTACAAAGCCCCCATTGGAGTTTGAATATATTATCTTCAAGGATTTTTTAGAACTTGTAAAATTTCCAATCAGCGTTTTACATTTTGCCTGGAGCAGCATATCAAAGCATGGAACATTTTATCAAGCTTACTCTACCTTCAAACTTATCCTTTACAATTATCTATATGACTAGCTCACATTCTAGAAAGTGTTGAGGCAAGGAATAATGTGACAAGAATTCCGAATTTCCAGGAAATACCTAGATGTGAACTCATGATAAAAGCAGCTGAAAAATTCAACCTAATACAGTTCTGCAGATCAGCATGTTGCAGTTACAGCCTTTCAAATCTGAAAATATCATAGGAATCATTATAAGTCTCCCTGAAGCTCCCAGCTTTGCAAGCTTGCAAATGGCATATCTCATGTTGTTAATAATTTCTTAGTCGCAAGACCATAATTCCCTCATTAAATGACCAGGTCTCACTCAAATGTAATTTTTTTTCTGGCTGTGTTTGTCAATAGCTTTACAACTGGGGAGAGTTTCAGCTGGAAATCTTGATGTGTGACTTGCTATGCTGTTTAACAGCTTGTTTATGAGTAATAAATTGACATACTTTTCTTCTGCAATAACAATAAACCATTTCTTTTAATCTATACTAGGTAACTCAGACATTTTTCTTTAAATAAAGAAGATTATACTTCACCTTCTACCTTGACATCTCTTACAGATTTGATATGGATTTCTATGCTGGAAAGTGTCAACATTGTGTTTATCTTGTGTGTACCTTTATTTTTCTACTTTGATGGTAACATCCTCTTGAAACAAGATCAAATCAAAGAAGAACCTCTGTTCGAGGTATCATTCACTTAAAGCATTTGGTAGTGCATTCAGGTCAGATTTGAAGAATAATTCTGCCAACTAGAAAATGAGACTTTCTGAAATGCTTTCAGTTTGAAGCTTGATTCATAAGCCAGATGAAAAGTAAAACTGGGGGTTCTGTTACCATTTTGGTCTTGATAACATGGTACTTCAGTCAGTCACCTTGCTGGTGTAGAAGGAAAGTTCTAATAACTTCTCATGTTTGATTCAGAGTAGGCAGGAAAACATCTCCACACTATGACATCATACACTGGCAATCCAATGCCACCTGCACTGAATATTTACATTGCCTATGCGAAGTGCAACAGCTTTCTTCAGTTACCAGTGACAATATATTGCCACTGTGAATCTGCTTAATATTTTAATATTTTGTTTTTACTGAAAATGTTCTTGTGTGGAACAATTAATTCAAAGCTGAATTTCTTTGACCTTAAGATAATTTTCCTCCATATAATGGAAGTGCATTTAACTTCAGGCTGAAATTGAGGATGAAGATTTAATGAAAATGTTTCCCTTGTCATCATTTTATACCTTTTTCCACTGCATATCCCTCAGTCATACTGTTAGCTGGCAATAAAATTGCTCTGGCTATAACCCATGACTCCATCTGATCATATATCAGCCTTTTACAAGTGATCATATTAAATAGCTTCTAATGTCAAGAACTTTTCTGTTTCAGGTGGCAGAATCTCCCTGGTCATTCTGGCTGAAGTTTAAATATTACCTTTTTGTTCTGGTTTTTTTTGTGTGTTTGTGGTGTTTGTTTTCAGTTGAGGAATTGCCTAGATTTGTAGGCTGATAAGACACAGTATAGCCTGATAAGTTCAGCATTTCTCATTGTGTCATTAGCTGTGTCATCTTTGACTGTTAGTTATTAATATTGTTGTCAGAATACAGCACTGTTCAAAAGGTTAACTCTATAATTATACCACACTAAATATTTGTAACGGCTCTTATCCTTAGATTATTTTAATATACAATATAATAATATACTAGTTTACTTTGATGTTGAAGAAAACTAAAACAAATTTTGATGAATAAAACTAAAACAATAGCTAGAAGGAAAACATGACTTCTCTTAGGTTCAATTTTTACCAAATATGGCCTTTCTCCTTCCTGGAAAATACAATAAATATTGAAAGAATAGTAATTTGCAGGTGATATGTATGAAAACAGCTGTTAAACACTATTTTCTTTTTAGGAATCTATGGTATTGAAGCTATAAGCAGCCTTGCAAATAAATGAGGACTGCAAAAATTTCCACTGTACAACAATGAATCAAACGAATTATAGTACAATTTGAAAATGATCAAAAAATACATTGGAAAATATAATTTTTTAGTCTTAACTTCTAATAACTAAAATAGGAAGTGTGAATGATAATATCAGAGACATTAGTTAAACTTCCTGATGACTGACTGCCCACATCAAAATATTCTGTCTTCTAAGCAAATCATGCAATTGCGTAGTTAAATTATGGTAAACTTCCTTGATCACAGTGTAGCAGACTTTCAGTGAGACTGTCAGCTTCCTATGCTGTGGTACATCCAGCTAGTGAAAAACTTACTCACAGGGAGACATCACTTTCATTTACTCTCCAATGACAGAACTGTGTCTATTCTAATAGTGAAGAGTGAACTACAGACATCTCATCAGGGCTTCTGATTATTCTGCCCCGTGGCATTTCCTATTTATTTCAACATATACAAACTGCAGAGAGTCGTTAAGGAAAAGGTAGATAATCCCTTGGGATAATTAGGTCTAAATTTAAAGTTTATAGAGGAGGTTTTCACTGTGGCAAGGAAAAATAAGCTTCCATGGATGAAGATTACAGAAATTAGTATTTAAGGTCATACCATAAAAAAGAAAACAATGGACTGTAATTGATGATTTTCATCTGACCTCCTACTCTCTCCTTCTCTCTCAATCATTATTTCATACATGAAAACATGAATTCATAAGAGCCAGTGCTAATGAAAAATGCACTAGAACTTAACTGCATTTCAGAGCTCCTAGTGTCAAGGGGATAAGTAATGTCTGTGTCTGTCAGAATGTAAATTAAGTTGCTTCACATGATTCACAATCAAAATCCAGAAAGAACATGGCCAAGAAAATGGTGTGACGTATTTGGCAAACTCGAGGTTTAATAGAGAATTTGTTTTCTTGGTCAAATTTTGATTTCCCATTACATTACTATTGTGCTGCAATGAATTACAGGCAACTTGTTATAACTGATAGCGGAAATTTTCTAGACCCTGACAGTAACAAAGATAATTATCTGATCTCAACCCTTTCAACCTCAGGAATATAAGAAATCACTAGTTCTTTTTGTTCTAGGATTTTCCTCTGGTGAAGTACACAATCATTCTTTAAAAGCCTAAATATAAGAAGTCTTTAGTCTTTATTACTGGAGTGCTTTTAGTACCTCCATTGTGGTGCATAAACATCATATGCCAATTTTCAATGACATCATGAAAATTGTTATGTGCAATTCAAATTGGGGAAATATCTTGCCTTATCGGTAACCTATTCAGTAAAAATTGCTACATCATCAGTTCACAGAATCACAGAATCACTGGGTTGGAAGAGACCCATCGGATCATCGTGTCCAACCATTCCCACCAAACACTAAACCGTGTCCCTCAGAACCTCGTCTACTTGTGCCTTAAACACCCCCAGGGAAGGCGAATCAACCACCTCCCTGGGCAGCATATTCCAATGCCTAATGACCCTTTCTGTGAAAAACTTCCTCCTAATCTTTAGCCTAAATCTCCCCTGGTGGAGCTTGAGGCCATTCCCCCTTGTCCTGTCCCCTGTCACTTAGGAGAAGACGCCAGCTCNGATGCCATTGGCCTTCTTGGCCACCTGGGCACACTGCTGGCTCATGTTCAGTCGCTGTCGACCAACACCCCCAGGTCCTTCTCCTCCTGGCAGCTTTCTAGACAGACTTCTCCCAG
This sequence comes from Piaya cayana, assembly GCA_013389865.1. Classification (NCBI taxonomy): domain Eukaryota; kingdom Metazoa; phylum Chordata; class Aves; order Cuculiformes; family Coccyzidae; genus Piaya; species Piaya cayana. The sequence goes on from WAAB01024948.1 coordinate 187,223, forward strand.
TCTGTAGCTCTGCATAGGGTTGTTGTGCCCCAAGTGCAGGACCCGGCATTTGGCCGTGATGGAAGTCTCAACACTTCTAGCCAGACCCTCTTGAGACCTGCAGTTAGGCAAACATAGCAGTAGGTCCATTTGTGCCTATGAGATGAAGCATCCAAATGTTCTTCATGACACAAGCAGGGTTAACGCTGTGAATAATGCACTAAGCAGATGTCATGACCCCTGTGATCTCACACAAGTGATTTGTCTACACAAACCAAAGGAGAGAGTTTTCCTGGACATGGATGTGAAAGTTTAGCACTATTTCTCCTTTTTTTTTTTTTTTCCCAGTGAATTTAACACAATTCAACATCACAAAGATACTTTGGTACTGTTAGTTGGATTCTACTGATTAATGTTTGAATGACTGAGAAAAAATAATGAGTCAAGGAATGACTGTGAAGGACTGCTGACATTGACAAGAAAGGGGGAGGATGGAAGTGGAGCACTTTTACACGCATGTGATCAGAATGTGGGTTACTAGTCATAACTACACCATAAATACAGCCCTCAAGGAAGACCCTTTGTTGCTGTTACTTCCAAGACATCACTCAGTATTCTCTGAGTCTATGGATGATGTACAGATACTTGCCCATATGCAAACTCATACAGGATACCAGACACGCACACAAACACATCCATTAACAGTCATTACAGTTCCACTGAATCTCCAGTTCTTATCTACTATTTCTGTGTCTGCTCTGTGTGCCGGTTAAAGGACAGTTTCTAAAGAACAGTTAAGACATTTCAAAACATACCAAATATGCAAATGGCTTTCTCATTCTAAAAATGGTTCTTAACTTTTGAAATTATTTAGAGTTTAAAACGAGAAGAGAATGGAATTGAAACCAGTGGTATTGATTGTAGGTGCTCTAAGTGTGCTGCTGAAAACTGATTAAGTTTGCCTGAGTTATTATATTCCCCAAATTCTCTATGTTTGTTTTTAATAGGATATTTATTCATGACAGATGTAGGTCACTGGATTCCCTGTAACCTGAAGTTTGCCATCTTACCTTGCTGGACACTCACTGAATAAAAGAGGATGGAGGAAATTAGGAGACATGTTTGTACCTAATCCAGGATAAAAGGTAACTTAATTACCTGTCTCCTTAACATCTGGTGCAGCTGGCAGTTTATTTTGTTATTTTAAATGTTTATAGTGCAATTGTGCCTACTACTTATCTTAGTAAAAATGATAATAGTCTATTTTTTTCCCCTCTCTCTTTCTGGAAAGGAATGATTTCAACAGAATACTTTTCAAAAATATTTTCTGCTGGTCTGGTACTCCTGTCTAATCTGTACGTGCACACAGCATCACATGAAAAATATATGCATGTACCATGTTTAAAAGTAATACTATCTTTGCCCCATCTTGGTCTGACAAGAAGTTTAGTACATTGCAAGTAATAGCTGAGTCTTGCATACCCCTTTGTCCTTGCCGGCAAAATCTGACTTCACATGAGTCAGAAACCAAAACTCTGCCAGGTTTAAGCAGTGTCCACTGAGAATAAGCAGACAGGATTGTTTATTTCTATTAAGAATACCAGACAGCATATTTTACAGGAAGTAATTTCATTATCTGTTGAGGTACTAGGGTTTAGCTTTTCAATACACAAAATCCAATGATGCATTAATTTGATCTACCTCATCCAGGTACATTTACTGAAAAATACCTGAATTGTTACTGTTGATTCAGGTTAAAGTGATAGGCCTTGAGAGCTTTAACCCTATAATTAACAGATAACATACATCTTGTATTATATATATATATATAAAAAAAAAATGCATCAAGTATAACATATGTAATGTATCCTATGTTAAAGTGTAAAACCAGACAATATTCAAAATAATACTGCCATGAAGAACAAGTTTTAGTTACATTACACTGCAAAAAGATCTCAAATTTGATCACTTTATCTAGGAGCAGAGAAAACCAATAGAGATCAACAACTTTAAATAATACAATTCATCTTGTTCAAGGAAAACTAGGAGGAAAAGATATGTCTGTCTTCTGCAAATGCATGTACAAATTGCAGGCAGAGAAACTGAAGCAACACTTACAAGCAAACACCTTTTTTCTACTAACAGGTTAGGTCTCCTTTTAGATGTTTTGGTATTTATTTTCACGATCTCAGATAATTTTTAGAGTGGATCAAGCTCCTTGAAAAAAATGTGGTGAGAGAATTCTTTAATTTCTTGGTAAATTCCATGTCATAGATTTACATACTGATTTTTGGTAGTAGTTCCACTTACTGACTCACAAATGATAACCTTATGTCTCATATAGCAAGTGCATATAAAAGGAATATAAAAACACCACTCATATGTGAACTGAAAACCCAGTCTATCATATACACCCAGTACCAGAAAAGAATGGAGAAGACCAGTAAAGCGTACAGTTCTTGCCAAACATGTTCTTATATTAGTTTACAACAAAACCTGACCACAAGCCAAACTAGGGATTACTGACAAATTACCTCTTGTTTAAAAGTGTCTTGCAAACCATATAATATGCTTCCTAGCACTGAGAGCCCTGACTTATAGAAAAGCTTAACTCAATCTCCGTTTCAACATACTTTACATTACTTAGCTATCTACTGGTGTCAAAAGGAGACAAAATTTAACACTCCTTCCCCCAAACCCAGACTAGGACAAACTGTGATGTTCTCTCTTATATACCTGTGGCATAATACATATAGAGACTGGCATCAGCATATAGATACAAGAACACTACCTACTCAAATATTTCTTATAAATGGCTGCACTGAATTGTAAGTGTCTTAAATGGATTTTATGGAAATAGTATGATGTGGAATAATTCTGATTTTAATATTTTTAAAACCAGTAAAGTTAAAACACCTGTAAAAATTATTATCTTTCTAAGTGAACAACAATTACTAATTGCGAGTTTGTAATTTTCTTTCTTAAAGCAATTTTTAATTTTCTATATACTATGCCCATTTTCTACATGAAATGAAATTGATCCTTACTGCTTTGAATCTAGTACTAACCACTATGAAATCATATTAGACATTTCAGTGCCTGTGTCTCTAAGACATACTGTGCCCTGAGTAAGTAAAATAACTTAGAATTATTTTACTTAGCTATTAAAAATTATATTCATGTTCTTTTCCAGCTAAAAGGAAGTTTATCATTTCTATTACTAAAGTTAAAACATCCACTATTAATTTTCGCCACGTGAGAACCTAAACATGACTGGTACAAGAATTCTAATTATTGTAATCTTTTCTGTAATCTGTTTCTCTATGGTTTTCCAACTCAAACAAGATTTGAATTTGAAGAATATATACTACTCTAGGTCTGAGCAACCTGTAACAATTTTCTACCTTCATAGCCACACTGCAGCATTTAAAAGTTGGCAATTATTCATTTTGCCATGAGCTAGTAACTGAAAGAGTGAAATTCTTATCCATGAAGAGTGGTGTGGTAAATCATGGATTAGCAAAGTCAGGCGCTTTCAGTAAAAGTATGTCCTATTGCTTACACCTTTCAAAGCTGATATTCAATATGGCTCTTCTTCTCTTCACTATATAAATTTTATGTTATCTTTAATCAATTTCCTCTCTAGAAACAAAATGTTTGAAACAGCAGAAAACTAATCATATTTATAAAGATTTCACTCAGCACAGTCAGACAGCAAAACAAAATTCATCTTCCTATAGACTTCTAATAAGTTGCGACAGCCCCACACAGCCTCATCTATGCTATTTAATACACATCTGGTGTTCAAAATAAAATAAGGCTGATTAAAAGAATATGCTAATTTGGATTTTTCACAGCAAAACCATAAAAAGCAGAACTTGTATTTCTTGCCCTTCACTGTAAAACTGAGGTCGTTAGTCTGAATTGACCCTTCATATTTTACCATGTTCTGTAAGGAAAGACAGGTGACTCCATAAGATGATTCATCCTGTTTAAGACAGACGGGAGGAACTGTTCTCTGAAATGTCCTCTCTGTCTCAGTCTCCCTCCAAAATCTATACAGGGACACTAGATTTTCTTTTGGTTGGAAATCCTAGTTTGTGATAAGTTGTTTTATTTTTCCAATGCAGACTGACTATTTTGGCTTGAAGTTTAAGCTCATAGGTCTCTGATTAAATGACTTACTGCATTACACCTGCCACTGTCAGAGATATGTCTATTAGTCTGCTCCATCTAGAAACTGATAGGGAATCCAGAATGTCAGTCCTTCCTATAATAGTATTAGATCTCTGATGTGGAATGAGGAAGGTTTCTATCAGTTTCTGAGGCATTCAATACAAGTATGGGCAAGATTTACAGTAGAATAGATAAGGGTGAGGGGAGACTTATTCTGTTGTAGTTTCTGAAGATTAAATAAAGTCTTAACCCAGAAGCAAGCCAGTTTTTCTTTCCTCCATAAGAAACCAAAAGGAACATTCCCATTTTTTCTGTTCAGATAAGGCATCTGAGCATAGCCAAGACCAGTTCTGCATTTTTCCATCCCCTGATTAGCATACCAAAAATATTCAGATTTTTACATACACCTAGGTGACTCAAATCATTATGGATCCTATTTATAGTCTGAAAAAAAGTAAAGAATACAGCAATAAGAGGGAGAGCTTGTTTAAAATCTATATACATGTTTAAGGAATACTTAAAAAAAAAAATTAAAGTTAACATTCCATACCTGAGCAGTGGTTGCTTTGGATAAGAAGGTTGGTCACTGTTTTGGCATGGCTGAGGTTTTTTTGTGACTTGCTTATAAATATTCCTAGCAGTTACTCCAATCCATAGCATAGTAGAGAGCGTAGAATAATGTAGTACTATACCAACCTAAAAAAAAAAAGAGGGAATCATTAGATGTAAATGGTAAGTAAAACAAGAGTTTGGAAGAATTTTACTTAAGTGCACAAGCAAACAGATTTTTTGAAACTGACTTTGTATCAATTTTTTCTTTCTATCTAGTTATTTCTAACCAGGGAAATCACTTTTAAAAAGCAGATGGAATCTGTTATTTAATCAATCATTGATAATATCAGTGATATCAGCTGTTACATTATGTCTGTAAAGACATTTGTTTTCTAAGAACCTGACTAATGAAAATCTTTTACACCTGGATTTAAAGTAATGTGATGCTTAGTTTGTGCTTCAAGCTTTGTTACCTTATCAGGACAATGCAATTTAAAAATTAATGAGAGGTCAGCCTTTTTCCTTGCTATTATGCTCTTACTTCTTTTCGTTTTTCAGAAATACCCTGCTGTAGTTGCCTGTCAGCTTTACATAGCCAAGGCTGACTTCTTGTAATGGGATCAGTGCTATTTGCCTAAAACCAGATTATTTTCAGACATATTTTAAGGAACTTGACCATACAATTTTTAAAATCAAATGGCAGATTTTGGCTTTCTCCCTTAAAAGGAAGCAAGGCCTTACAATAGTGTTACTCTTATTTTGTCTCCAAGAAACTGGTGAGTTTATCATTGAAAGTAACATCAAGTACAAACATCTCTAAAATACTAACATGTTTGTTATGTTAGTAATTGTTACTCATTACTATGGAAACAGTAATTGGAATTTTATCCAATCTCCGATGTATTATTACATCAGTTAAGTCTCCATCTGATTATATAAAATAAGGTTACCTTTAAAACAATAACCTGACATTTTGCAGTGACGAGTAAAATATTCTTATACTTGGAAAGAATGTTTAAGGAATACAAAGAACTGCTGAATAAAGCCAACACAAATCCATTATAATAATTCATTTGAACCAGTGTTCATTTTCACTCAACCTAAAACAAAGTAATTCATAGCTAAAGAAAAAAAAATCCATGAATTTTGTTTAGGTTTAGCAATATAGCACAAAACTTGAAGATAGCAGCAAATATCACCACAGAAAACCCTTTGTAATTTTCTCCGGGACTTGTCTGACACATTAGACAAAGGAATATAAAGCCTTCCTAGCTGTTGTCACTTGAGGTTAAAGAAGCAGAAATAAAAGAATGAGACAACTTTGTACCATCAGCTGGCCGACATTGCCAGTTCAGTGGCTAGTGCTGTCTGGACTTAGTTCATATGCAGCTTACAGCATTTCTGTAGGGACACAGTGGATACGACTATGAGCTGGGGGGGAAGTGAAGGACTAAGGCAGAAGGGAGAAGAGCGGGAGGAGAAATGAGGAGAAAAAGGAGGTGGGAACCATAAGAAGGAACTGGAAAAATTCTAGACATTTGGTTCATAACCTCTTTCTCATTTCAGCATAGCACTGCTACTATATATTCTGTAATTATTCTACACAAGCATGCCAAAGAGTCCATAAGAATACGAACAGCAGGGATTAATTCCATGTGACAAGGCACCTAGATGTGACATTTTGACAACATATATGGGCATGTATATAGGAGTGATTAGCCACTTAAGTGAATGAGATTTCTAAAAATAGTACAACGAAAAATCTTATTGAACTTTCAAGGAGAAAACTGAACTGAAAATATTGTTGCTATGCCACACCTTAGTCACATTACTTTTCTTCACAGTGTGTTCATATTTCAGCCACTTCGTTCCTTCTGATGTACAGACAAATTGAACAAATGTAAGTAAGAGACAGAAATGTTATCATCTTCTGTACTAACTCTTTAATAATATGCCTTTTTCTCTCTCTTAACAAAGAACACCATTTGCATTTCTTGCTTAAAGGAGAAGAGGATATATCCTGATAATACAAGACTTCCTCGTGACTGACATCTCTGAAAGACAATAGTGACAATCTGGAGATACAATATATGATACAACAAAAACGTGGAATTTGGAAGGGTGCACTGAGTTGTTACACTGGATTACAAAGAAAAGGGTACCCTTTTCTCTTTGTGGTGATTTTGTTTCTCACTCCCCATCATAAAATATGCTTCTGGACTAAAAATTTTGCTTTCATTCATCTGCTAATAATAATTAGCAAAGAAATGATTGTCACATCTCATCTTGAAAATGCCGTATTTCAAAGTGGAGGGCTTTGCTTTCTACCTCTTCCCCCTACCTTCATGCTGACAGTCATACCACAGACGTGCATTTTCCTCAGTGATGCACTTAAGGGCTGAGGTTGCATGCTCCTTTGTCCCCTTCAGTGGGATGACCTCTTTCTAGCTCTCTTAAGCTAGGAAGACAAAAACATCTGAGCCCTATGCTAGAAATAGATGAGATACCAGCTCATGACATAGATGGAGAAGACAGGGCTCAACAGGAAGAACAACAGAACAAAGATAATTTCATTCAGTAAACTCTCACTTAACTCTGTTGATAAATTTAAACCTTAGCCCTATGGACTAAAGGTTGAGGGTATGCATTCTCCTGTCTATATCTTCCTACTGAATTTATGCCTCTGTAAAGCTTAAGAAGCTAATAAATAGATAGAAATAAGTGAAATACCAAGTTGTTCACTTAAAACTATTTTCACTATAAGTGGAACTTCTATATTTCATACAAAATCATGTGGGAAGGGTCAATTTTTCTGTACAGAACAAAGGATTATGATTGAATATATTAAAGCGATGACTCTTATTCGTAAGAAGGTTTTCCACTGACCAGCTAAATGGTACACAAAGAATTTGTCAGGACATATGCATTGAAGCTAACATGGCACCTAAAGCTATTTAGTAACCACAGGAATATGGCAAAAATTTTCTTATTTCCTTGAACTCATTTTTTCATCTCCTGTGCTCTTAGAACCCTTATCTTTGGGAATAAGCAACAGTCAATGGAATAGAAGATTGTGCTATTCTACAGTAAAAAGATGCTGCCTGTACATGCTCATTCAATAAATCTCAGTACCTTGGAGGTAAATTAAGTTCCACATCATGGAATTACCATGATAATGACCAAAATACATATTTATGCAAAGAATTTTGGCACAAACCCCTCTATTGATTGGCTTTAACTTGCACACAGATTTTTTTGTTTTCCCCTGCTTCTCATTTCTTTTTTTTTCCAATTATAATTATACAAGTTTCAAGCCACCTAAAGTCTTGCATGTGCATATAACTAGCTCTGTTTCTGTCTCTGTAGAGCTGAACTGTGCAGTACCTCTCTCAACAAAGACCACTCAAGAGCTATTAGATAGCAGTCTTCTCTTCAGACACTTTACCTCTCAAACTTCATCACTGTACATTAATTTCACACCCATTCTTTCAAAAAAAATAGCTAGAGCAGAAAGAATTGCTCTTTTCCTCCTCTTTCTATAATATTTTTGCATTAACAGCTCCTACCCGAGATGCAGCACATAGCTGTAGGACCCCCTTAAGTTTAAGAGGATTCAAATCCAGATGTTGGATTTCCAAGGGTAGCATTCTAACTTCCAGGGCTACTGGCTAGTATGCATTCGGCTTCACCTTTCTTGTGGAAGACATACTGCCCTACAGAAAGGAATTCACAAGCAGCTTCACATGTAACACTCACCAGGGAGGAGGAAGATCCGAGCCTTGGCAAATTTTACATGTAAGTTGATAAGCCACATAGGGGGTTCTTGAAGATGTAACCAAAATGATCATATCACTCAGTGACTGCCCACGAGGATAAAAACTATGATTTTGTCTCTAATTTTTCTGTTTCTGGAATCTTGTGCCCCTAATCCTATTTTAAATGCTTCAGCATGTTGAACAGACAATTTCACCTCCTAGCATCCGTAGCCTCATGGCTATCATAATCATCTCAAAATTAGGGACCATGAGGTGGAAATCTTTAAGACTGAGGGTACAGAATCAATTCCTTCCGTGCACGGGGAGTGATCCAGCTACAGTGGTGTCTTCTTTCATTTAATTCCTTACATGAAAGCAATAAACTTTCTCCTGCCCTTTGAAGGAAAGTAACTGGAGACCCCAACTTGGCAAGACTGCCTCATATATTGGCTGGCTCAAGAACCTTTCTGGCTAGTGTACTGGCTCAAATTAATCCCGCTTTGCCATTCCTGAAACAGCCTTTGCCTTGCATGAAAGATTTTGCCATCAGTTCAAGATTCTGGATCCTACATCAACAGCCAGCATTCAGTAAAACCCAGAATCAGATTTGTGAGTAATGTATACAGCCTGTAGATATAACCTAATTCACACAGGAAATCTGTGAAGATGCAATCAGCTCTTCCTGACCAGCACTCTAACATCGGTTTTCTTTATAAATCATAAAGACTGCATAGCACAAATGCAAGTGAGCCTGCCTGTAGAAAATTTTCTCTGACAGGTATGCAGGTTTAAAAGGGAGTTTTAGATTTTTAGATTCCAGATAAAAATAAACTCCTTACACTGAAAAACATACTTTTGTGCAGTTACTTTACTTTCAGAGAGATATGAAGGTTCTTCCAAGTATCTATGGCAGAAAATAGGTTCATTTCCATAGCATTAATTCCTGCTGCTTTAAATTAGCCTAGGATACCTAATTTAGAGGGAGAAAGTGGTCCAAGTGAAGTTATTTTAGAACTACACTGTTTAATTATGAAGGATAAAATTTAACTCAGTCTGTTATTTCAGTTGGGTAAGGATGTTGCAGTGAAATTTGTGTGAAAGTTGTAGGTGGAGATTCATTGGCTTTGACACCACATTTCAGTCACTAGAACAGAAAATGCTTGCACTTTGAATTTTCCCCCGTGCACTCTGGAAATAAAAAGGGCAGATTAAGTTGCTATAGGGTGAAGCTGTATACAGAATTGGAGCAGATGGAAAGATACCTGTGCTACAGCAACATTGAAGGTGTTACACATGGAGTATAACTAATATTTTAGTGCTGCTTGAAGCAGTAATATTTTCACAAATATATTTTTATATCCTAATTTAGCTTTTTTTCCATAACTGCAAAAAGAGAAAAAAAGAGAGGACAAAGAGATAAAACATAAGCTTGAGAGACACACAAGCCCATAATAGCTATATGAATATACTTTTCATTAGGCTGAGTAATTTAAAGAATTACTATATTCCATACACAGAGAAAAGGAGTGCTGCACGCCCCACCACTGCTTACACAAGCTGCGGGAAATGTTCAAATATGTAAGCTTCTTGGGAAATCATTAGTAGGTCTGACCTCCTACCTCCTAGCATTGGAACCCTGAATATTAATAGAGTGATCTTCTCAGGGCTGTCACAGGAGGAAACATGCAATGAGACTTAGAGAAGTCTGGAAGATGTTTCTGTCAGTAGGAAAGAAAGGGTCCATGGTGATGTACAACATTTGTTCAGCCTGTGTTACCAGCTACAGGAGTTTTATCTTAGATTGTTTGAATTGTTGCATCTGTTATCCCTCCCTAATTACATCAGATAATTTCTACCAGGAACCAGAGGGCTGTGCAAGTCTTATGTGTCTTGTATCTTTCCTACAATATAACTGCTGATCATCGTCTGATGAAGCAGCATGGTAAATAATGAACGTTATGAAACTGATTAGAAAGTATATGCATATGGATCCATTCTCTAAGTGTCCATGTTTCTTAGTAGTTCAGGGTCTGGGCCTATACCTTAGCAAAAGAGCTGCTGCTAATAATGCACGTTATAACAGATTATTAATAACTCATTTATCTCAATCAATTTTTCATTATCACAGTTAATACTGCATTGTTACTGTGTAATCTGCAAAGTAAATAACCGGACAATGATTGTAACAACAGATGGTCATTTCTGACCATGTAATTACGTGGCCATGGCTGCCCTACAAACTAATCTGCTACTCTCACTTGTAAACTGCAAATAAAGACAATGGTAAATTATATTTCAATTTGCTAGAACTCACTGATTAATTATGACAGAATACACTAGATATTATGAGTTGTTTATCTCAGAATAATCTAGCAAACAACTGCCAGTTAAATGATTACCGTGTAACCTCTGTAGGTGGACTTTGCGCATAGAACGTAATATGTACTAACAGATCTACAAGTTCAGTTTATCGATGGTCATGCTCAAGTACACACAAAAGTCTTCCAAATCATCTCAATCAAAGTTAGTGTGATAACTCTTACACTAGTCATGCAAGTATTACAGCGGCTGTACTGTTGGCCACTTGTTATTTACATCAATTGAAGACAATCAGAAGAACCAGTACAGTGACAGGCAAAATATCTGGGAGAATATTGGCTTAATAAAGTGCTTTACTACAGGTAAATACCAACAACATTCAGGAGGTCTGGAGCTCTGCTACAAAATTTGAGAGGAAGAAATATTTGAGACACACAAACTGCAACAAGCCCTCATCAGGTGTTACGAAAGGTAACTGAAATGACTCTCTTCACACACTGTACAGGCTCTGCCTCTATATTCAGAGCAGCTGAAGCCATGCTCTCCCTGTCCATCTCACAGTTGCTGGTGAGTCCCATTGAATCCTTCCTGGATGGCAGCTAGACTACATGCCAGCCAGTTCTCCTCTTTAATAAATATTAGTTTTTTAGCTTAAACAAATAAACTTTAAGTAGAAAAAATAGTTTAGAGTTCTCATATTGTGTTCACCTAGCTTTCTTAGCAGGAATAGCAAGACTTGCTGTGAAAGAGTAGGCTTCAAGATCGGAATTTTTCATTAAAAACGTTCCCAATGCATACAACCTGTTCAGTCAAAACATGGCCTCTGGAGTCAACAGAAGATACTGAGGCCTCAAGGATGCAGATCATCAACACCAGCTTCACTAAGACAAGAGAACAACCTGTCTGAAACACAGTGAAGGAGTCCAGTGGGGAACAAGAAGACCTTAGACCAAACTATTACTACTAGACTGAACCATCACATGAGGGGTGGATGAGGGTATAATTGCTCAGGGATTTTATTGTTCACCTTGGCCTCTTTCCCCAGATTCAACCATGCTGCTATATTCCTCTATTAAATTATTTATTTTATAAAATCTGATGCCTGAGAGTCTGTTTTGTGAAACCTTTGATTCTAATCTTGGCACAGACTAATGGTGGACATCCAGACAGAAAGGTCTGATGACTGAGAGTCTGCTCAAAACCTTGGATTTGAGTTCTAGAACAAACTCATGCCAGATGCCTAGATGGGAGGTAAATGAAGTGGGGATAAGCATGATGAAACCATGAAACCTTAGCTAAGTGACATCAGGTGTGCACATGTAATTCTTTAGGTATAAACACATATAACCTGATTTCCCCTCTGTATGTTTTCTCCATGCAGTAATAGTGTGACCTTATCATTGAACTCTATTAAGTCATACTGTTATTTAAATATGAGTTTTTTCTAAAAAAACCCTTATTCATGACAATATATGAAAAGAGAACTATCAATATTATGTTAAAAGATACAGTTTCTGATTTTCATTATATTAGTAAGAATTACTAAGGCAGATACTTACAGCTTGGCATATAATTGGATATTTAATGCGATTGATTCCACCAGCAAAAACAGCAAATGTGAGAGCAGTATGGAAACAAAAGTTGAGAAGCATGTGCCATCCTTTTCTACTTATTCGGATTGTGCTGTTGAAAATCACATTTTAAAATTAAAAAACAATGTATCCATTATGAAAATTATGCTTTTGAAAAAAATGCTTCATATAATAGGATTCTTGAAGATGTACATAACAATATAACTACAGGACAGAGTCTGATTTATACAGCATTGAAATCAATGGTAAAAAGGTAAATCCAACGATAAAAATTGTAAAAGGAGTCTATTGACTTAAAGTTTCCTCACTCAAATCAAGCATTTAAAGTAGAGTAATAAAAGCAAAAGGCTTATTGCATAGCTCCAGATATGCTTAACTTTAACAAGACATCTCTAAAGGATTAAATGGAAGCTGAAGATCAGAAGTCATTGCATTAAGTTCATTTAATTAATATTTAGCAGCCTCTACAGTACAATACATTCGTACACTTTTGAATTGCTAATGGTCTTTAACAGAAGTATGCAGTTAAAATGGTATTTATATAAATCTTACATATAAAGGAAAACACAAATTTTCTAAATCAAAGAAAATTTAGAAATCAAAAGAAGTTTCATCTATTCAATGACAGTTGCCAAGTCTTTGGATCAAACTGGCATTTAGAAGCCAGCACTGTCACTGTCACTATCCAATCGGCTGCTCTTTGACTGGGATTTTCCAGACAGCAATTTGATAGTGCTCGTGGTTTTATATTGAACTGCCAAATTAGAAATCTTAGGAAATCTGGTGTGTAGACCATTTATACATACATACATCTCAAAGCTTGAGAATGGTTGACATATAACTTTTTTTATTATTATTTCTCTGGTGTAAACAATATTGCAGATATTACTATCCAACAGTAATTCAGATAATTTATAGTATTCTCAGTTATAGTCAGAAAAACTGAAGTATGTCAGCATAATTCTGACCATTTGACACAAGAGCTTAAAATTGAATTCTTACCTGTGATGGACAATGTAGGTGATGATGGAAGCAAACAGGCACAACAACATAACTGCGGTACATGCATATACCACAGGGTGCAGAAACTCCCCTGGGTATTGGGGGAAAGACAGCACTGTCTTAAAATCCTATGGAGAAAGCAAAATGATTTAACATTGTTAGGCATGTGTGAAATTCTGAGACTTCATTTCAATATGTCCTGTCGTTTCTAGCTGTTCCCTCTCAAGAGCAGGAAATTAAGATGATGAACTTTTTATGTAGATATAGTTCATGAATTTTCAATAACCTCAGACTGCTCTTTCCTCATCTGCATACACTTTTCAAGACAGAAATTAACCTTTTTTGAACAAGCAGACATATCCTAACTAAAAAAGGCCTGAAAAAATACATAGACTATTATATCTTCCAGGCATTAACAATATCTGTTCCTTCTGATAATATGAACTTTATCCATGTATTTTACTATGATATTAAGTACAAAATATCAAATTACCATAAAGTTCTCAAAATGGCATACACATGGCTGCAGAAGAACCACTCAAAGAAACAGAAGTCATGAGAATACACCCAGAACACTGACTCGCTCCTGTATTCAAATATAATTCCCAATTGCTACACATCCTCTGACCCAGTGACCTTCACACTTAATTGTAAATACTCTGCTACCTATATCAATTCAAAAGCAACTTGACAGCTGTACTAACAGTGAAGTTCTGTGCATTCTTTTTGGACCTGCTAGTGCCTACTGACAAAATTCTTCCTGAAAAATGTAATGAGAAACTATTAATATCTTTGTAAAACTGGTCATATTGAATTCCCATTCAATTATAAATCACTGGATCTTACAAGTAAGAAATAATAGGAGAGCTAAATCTGCAGTTTTCTTGGATAGAAAGGGAAAGGAGCCTGTTACAGTGTCTTCAGACTATATGAATTAAATAAAACATCAGAAGTTCACTGTAAGACATTGTCACATCTGTTTGTGGCAGTACATTTCTGCAAACAAAAGCTATAAATTAGACATACACTATCATCTGAGTGCAAACAAAGTCCTGTCTATGTGCCAGTTTCTGTGTGCAAAGGCACTAACTGTGCACACAAAAATGAATATACATCACAGCACAGAAAAAGCTGGAATCTGAAAAAGTACTGAATACAACAATCCAGCAAACTCTAAATCTGAAAATATTGGCATACTTTTTAAATTATTTGTCAGTTTTAGGCTTCTCTGGAAGAATATTCAATACATTATTTTCCTGAGGTGAAATCTCCCCCTCCGGAGACTGGGACTGTAATGCTAATACACTTTTTAATCACATTTGCATGCAGAGAGCTGATTTCCAGCACTATTATTTATGTATGTGAACTTGTACACGTAGAAGGAGTTAATGTTCATGAGTATATTCAATTATTAAATCGGGAGAAAGTTTCTGTTCCATTTACCTTCCAGAAAAGTCCTTACGAGTAACAGATGCCTTAGTAGTCATTATTTTTCTTCACACTAGCTTTAAAGTTCCTAAGATTGATTGTACTAGTTTCTCCAGATGCATATTAATGTCAGTCCTAAAACAGAGCACCTTCCAACTTGTGTAAAGGAAACCGTAAAAATGAACAAGTAACATGCACACAATGGCAAATACCTATCATCACATCTCATTTCTCTTCACATACTTCCTCAGCTTGCGTGTGCACCTCAATTAAATTTGGTCAGTCACCACTTGTCCTTGACACAGGTACTCCCTCAGCCCTGCTCAGTTCTCCAAGGCTCAAAGTCAGAGCTGGAATAACTCATCAAAGGGGTAAACTTAGGCAGTCTCCTAACATCTGCTACTCTTAACTCAACCACAAGTGGAACAGAAGAGAAAAGAACTCTGACTTTTGACTTGGTAGCTTTTTAATGTGACAGACCTATGGTCTTGAGGCCTTCTCTTGATTTTTTTTTTAACAAGCATGAATATACTTTCAGGATATACTGAATTCACAAATTTCCAATTTCTTTAAAAGTCTGTTGGCTCAGAAATACCACTGAATCTCCACTCAAACACCCTTTTTTGACCATCTTTTCCCCCACATGTTTATTTGCATCATCTCCTTTTTAATTCTTTTACAGCGTAATTTCTTGAGGTAGATCATTATTTACCAGAAATTTTTAGTACAATTATGGCTCATATTACTACAGCAGTAATATAATTACTGCATAACTTAAATAGAAATAATCTTCTGAAAATGATATAATATTTACTTCTAGCTCTTACTGATATAGCCATGTTTTGGTATAACAATAGTACACTTTGTCATAATTTTATGTATACACTTCCTTCACTTCCATGTATTAAGAAAACTGTTACTGTAACTAGCATAGTAGTAACAATGCAGTTATTTAATGAAATAAATATATTTGCTGTTTGTGGAAAAAATACTCTGAAGTTTCAAAGTTTGAAAAAGAAACCACAGTGAATTTATGTAGCAACAAATGAAAGTCATTTTACTTGAGGTGACATCATTCAGTGAACTAAAGAACTAGGTTTTAGTAGTGCAAATGCCAAGGATCAACCCATCACTATGTTTGAACATCAGTATAAAAGGAAATGCCATGTTTTTTACAGGAGTACAGCCATTTGGCCTGCAGAAGAATCAAGAACAATCAGCATCTTAAAGCTAATTGAATCTAAAAATATTAATATTTTCAAATTATTATATCTTTTTTAATCTTGCACAGCAAAAAAAGTAAACATCTTGTACTTAAAACTTTTGAGTCTCATAATACATTATTGCCAATGTAGAACAGTTTTGTACATTGAAAACTGATTTCATTATAGATACACAATAAATTTATCTTCTCTGTTTTTTGATTATAATTGTATATTGCAATTTAAAAAGGTAGGTTTGAGTTTACCTCTTAGAGGGGATTCAAATTATATCTAAAAATGAGAGGAATTATCTGTAGGAAAATTAATGGACTTTGACCATAGCAAACTGCTTTCTACAGCTGCACAACTAGTAAAATGTTGTCTAATGAGAAACTGTCGCTCATCTTTTAAGGTGTGAAACTAGCTTCTTTCAGTCATAAATGCCACCATTGTATATAAAGCACAATAGAAATTAGTGACAGAAGACTTCTAATCAGCTATTTTATCCAAAAATCTGAATGATAAAACCATCAGTGGGCAAATGGGACTGTTTCATTTTTACTTGAGACTTAATATCATAAATCACCAGGAACAGACTGGTCAGTCAAAAGTCAGTATGAAAGTATAAAAATGTATAGGGAAATTACATACCAAAGGCAGCCCTGAGACATCTAGGAGTAGACACTGAGAAAGCTGAGGGGAAGATACATGGAACTTATACTAAATATCTCATACTTTAACAAAATCACAGCTGCCAAACCCAGCCTAGTTTGTGTTGTAAAGTTTTGTAAATCATTAACTTATACTGGCAAATTAAACATTTATTTTTAATATAATGCTTGCAATAGTATGACTTTAGAAAGTATAGACTAATGGATTTCTGCATTTAAAGCAGGACACCTGAAATTGTTTTCCCTAATGAAGTGATATCCAAGTACCACAGAGATTTAGAAACACAAATGCATTTGAACAATCAGTTATGGTAAGATTTAGATTGCTGTTTGTATTTAGATCCCTCCTACTTAAACAAAACAAAACTTAAAAAGTAGGTGCCAAATATTAGGATGTTCAGGAGCATTACAATATGGTAATTATCCACAGAGCTGGGTCTTCATGGAAAGCTAAAAACACTGCAGCACACATTGAGTGCAGTAATTGATGTACTGAAGGCAGGATGCCATTTGGAAAGATCTCAGCAGGCTGGAGGATTGGGCTTAGAGGAACCTCATGAAGTTCAGTTAAGAAAAATTCAAAGATTCCTGTCTCTGGGGCAGAGTAACCCTGAAAGCAGTACAGGCTGGAGCAACTGACTGGAAAGAAGTTTTGCAGAAAAGGATCAGAGGGTCCTTGTGGAAAGTGAAATTGAGCCAGTGGTGAGCCTTTGTGCCCAACAGAAACCACCAAGACTGCAAGACAGCTTGCAACGTAGATTCTAGGTTTTTAACTTGCATCTCTAGTGTCCCAAGAGTTGCCCCATTTTACTGAGCTCCTTTATATTCTGGATCCCTTTAACTTATTTGGCTGAAGTTGCATCATCAAGAATGCAAGGCCTGTTAAGCCAATAGAAAGCAACAGCAAATAGAAAGAGCCTAAGCCACAGGCTTGATTTGTTATAAAGTTAGTTCATTTTGAAAGAGACAAGTCTGGATTTTTGTTCCCAGTACCAAGTCAGTTTATGCATTTTACAGAGCAAATAATACATGCCATTAAGTGTAATTTAATAAAAAGCAGATGTAATCCAAGGAGAAAGGAGTAAAAGCCAGGTCTTGCTCTTATACGTACTCTGATTCCAAGGCTTTATGCAGAAGATGGACACATTCAGAAATATTCTGAAAAAAATAGCCTTCTCGGGGAAACTAAACTCAACACTGTCTACATGGGCTAAGCATTCTCTGTTAGGTGAGCATTACATGCCAGCTGAGGACTTACATGAAGAGTATGTGCATCTAGACCAGGCCTCTGATTGACAGCAGAGCTTAGAAATACAGCTCTTTACACTGGGAAGCAGATATGCACATGAAGACAAATCTAATTCCAGAGAATTTTGCCATTCCTTCTAAAACAAATGTTAATTTCAGAGGTAGCAGGCACACTTCCTGGATCACTTTCATAGTCTGGTAAATTTGGTACTTAAACCCTGCTAAGGTCTATTTTGTATGTGTGAAAGTAGGTGTTTAAACACAAAATATTTTTTTTTAAAGTTCATTCTTAAACCTGTCTTTATAAGCAGTCTGATTTTTCAAGGTACCAAACCACATTTCCACAGCCTTTTACGAGAAAACCCTGTGTTCTCTATGGGGAAAATGTCAAATACTGCAGTTATGTTGACCTTCTAAATGACATCTCTGTAATACTTCCTCAACACATGAATTAATTTCCAAAAGGCTTAGACAGTCTGTTTCATTTGGAGAAGATCTGAAACATGGAAGTTTAAAAGACTGTTTTAAGAACTGAACTTCATGGATAAGCCAAAGAAATTTTTGCAATTTTCTGTAGCCACACTGCAAATATTGAAAATGTATTTTTTGTGATACTGTGATCCTACCAACTTGTAAAGACTTAAAAGATTCAGGCAACACTTGTAAAACAGGAGAAAAGTTCTGTAATTCTTAGCATGATTTGTTCCCAGTATCTTGCCTCCCCTCAATTTCTCATATACACAGTTTTCTAATGTTTGTTTCAAGAATAGTTTCAAAATTTCTGGGTTTTTTTAGCTCAGTCTCCTCAGCCTTAATTGTCTAAAGTAACCATCCACTGAACGTATGCTACTTTTGCAAATAATGACTCCTTACACTCAGAAAAAAATCCACCTATGTTGTTGGAATAATGAGCTCCTTTGTGGCAAAAAAGAGTTGTTTATGATTTTATGTTCATTTAACCTATCTTCAGGTTTACAATTAAAACTGCTAACAATATTTCTTAATCCATTTTATATTAATTGAGATGTAGAAAAGTAGAATACTTAGATTTAAGAATTTTACTAGTGTTTGTTTGGCAGATTTGAGGAAATTACTATTGACAAAACAGTCAGAGAGGGAAAGGGAAATGCTGTGTACAATTACAGTAATATCCATCACTATTGAATTGCCATTTTATTCTAAGAAATGTGAAAGGAAGAACAAAGGACAAAGTATACCAAAGCATATTTAACAAATTTTGAAATTCAATGTTGGTGTTGGATATTTTTGTTACCTGCTGAAGAGCTTTTACTCAGATACACAATGGCTACAAGGCACTAGATTGGTCATAACATACACAAACATTTTCTTGAAAAATTAAAACATGACTATACAGTTTTGTTTACAGAAGAGCACAAATACTAAAACAATTTCTAATAGAGTAAACCACACTGCAGAATTTCATAGTTCAAGACCCTACACAGCTTTGGCCACCTCAAAAAGAAGCTAGAGTGAGACTATATCTCTTTTGCCTGCAGACAACAGAAGAAACAGCAAAATAGAGGACTAGTCTAAACACACGCTATATGAAAGGAAAGGCAGGTATATAACTCAGAAGTTTAGTTCAGATTAATTTACTCACTCTTAGGATGCACCATTTAAAAGTTAATCAGAAAAAGATGATGCTGTATTACATCTGACACCACTGTTTTATTTCCATTCACTGGCCTGACCCAGAACAGAGTGAAAATGTAAGAGCAGTGTGAGGGAAGGAGCTTGCAACTCCCTTTCAACCCAGCCTCCAAACTGCACTCTCTCTCTCATTGACATCACTTGAACAACTGTCACAGAAAGAAACAAAATGGCTCTAGATGAATCCTCTCTCTTGAAGTATGCTCATGCTTATTAATTATCAATCATAGTTGATAAATCCTTGATTACTGCCTTTCTAAAAAAAGAACTCTGTGAAACTTTTACTTTAACCCTTTTGCGGTACATAGGTCGAAGCAACTTTTCATAAAAGCCGTTCAGACAAGTTTGTCTTACTAGCCAAATAGATGACAAATCTGAACATGTGCTGTACTAACTGTAAAATGGACAGTTGGATTAACTGAGGCTTCTATTTAATCTTCTTCAACAGGAAGATATACATTATTCTGGTGGTAACATAAACTTTCATCCCTATTGCTTTATTGCCGCTCTTCAGTTTACAGATGCTGCTTCAGTTTTCTGCTATTACGCCAAAACAGCATAACCAATTATGAATTTTTATGGTTTAATTGATTAGGAAATTATAGATTAATAACATGTACCATGATATTGTAGCCTAACACTGCCTACATACCATATGCTAGCTATTTTGAATTTGTTAGGATTTTAAAATATATTTGGCACTCGTGTGTGAATTAAGAAGATACATTTAGACACTTTAAATTGTTCATAATATAAATTAGTAGATAAGTAGAACAATTAAATATTTTTCATTTCTGGTATGAGAACTGAACTGCCTAGAAATGCATAGTCTCTATCAAACAGAACAATCTCTGACTTTATGCCACAAAACACTGATTAAGCAGTGGCACTTGAATGAAAATGGTTGCACATAGTGAAGCTACAATAGGTTTCCAATAACTCTTTAGAAAGACATATTTGTGTGTGTATATATACATACAGATATTAAAATGACTTGAGGTCAGGCATCTTTTTTCTTAAAAGTGACTGTGATACACGAGCTGAGGAACACATGACATTGATGCTACCGTATCAATTGCAAAGCAAAGGTGAGTCTAAGATACTGTTTTCTTATCTTGCACAGATAAGAATGGAAAATACACATAGGATCTAAACTGGAACTACATACTAGATGCAAAAGCAACAATAAAAGGTGCCTCTGTTGCATTTATGGTTGTCAAAAACCCAATTAGCTACATCTTACCAAAGGTAAATGTGCATTTGGCTTTACACACAAAAAAATAACTATAGCCTTCAGGTCGCTGTATGACTTTTATAAACAGAATGAAACCACAGAAGTGGTTGTGTGCAATCAATTAGTTAACATTTAACAAATACCCAAAGTTTAAGAAGAACAGGCTGAACCCAAGCAACTGAAGGAAGAAGCCATTTTGGGTGTGGCACCTGCAAAGTCAACAGGTGCTTTCTTTAATAAATTTAGAAAATCATCCTCAAAGTAAAATTACGCATCACATTTGGGGAATAAGCGGCTGGGTGAAAAAGGAAAACTCATAGAAGCTGTAGAAAATGACGAATATTTGATGTCATCAGATCTTAGGAACAGCTCTTTAATTCTGAAGGATTCTGGAATGGGTGAAAAAATGTTGAAGTAACTCAAAGGGAAATTGGTTCTTAGGAAGTGGACGATAATATCCGCATTTAACTCGTGGGTGCCACTGCCTTGTGCTATGATTGGCTGCCATCTGGGTTCCATCTGACAGCAGCAGATTGGTATTCTCAGCACACGTCCTTGCAATTCCTGTCGCCTATGTTTGCTGTCCCTTACACATACACACAATACATTGTTTACTCAACTATAAACATTTCTGTAATGTACACAAGCAGCAGCTACAGTGCAATCACGCACCAGCATTCAGGATCAATCTGGTATTAATAGTGCACATCTGGCTAATATTTTTACAACTGGCTTATAATAAATATTTTTAATGGTGCAAACATTTGTACACCTATATATGCTAGAAAGCTCTAATTTTTTGTTTCCTTTCCTTAATTCCCTGAATAATAATGTCATTATTGCACGCATGATATTTTTGCTTTCAAGAACATAACTTTCTGTTAAGCAGGATAGTTAAATAACTGCAATGGGAACTGTTAAGTGTGACTGAGAGCAGACCAAAGCAGGCTGATGTGTAGCACTGCACAGAAATATTTTTCTTCGTGAACAGCAATCTCACAAGAAGGCTATTGACACTAGTATACAAACTAAAACTCCTACAAGATCAACAAGGACAGCACTGTCCTTACTTTAAAAAAGCAGATGTTACTCCTCTCCATTTATTAAATGATTCAACATTGCGGTATGCCTGCAACTAATTAGTATGATCAACACAGTGCAGGGCAGGAACAAAAGCAGACCAGCCTCTGAGATGTGCTGATGTAAAAGCACACAGAAGTGTATATTTTTAAACACTGTCATATAATTTATAACCATTATATACTAATTCTTTCTTGACAGAACTTTCATTTGTAAGACTGAATTTAATGTCATTTCTCATTAGGCCTGTCTCTAGATATTAAAGCTGACCACCAGGTTTATTCACTTACTAGCAGTTAAATAACTTACTTTCATTAAGACTGTCTTATACTAAACATTATAGAAAACAGAAAGTCAGTTACTGACAATTAAGAATGGTACAGGTGCACATAAAAAGAACATAGATGTATGCCAAAAGAGAGAGAAATATAGGTATATTTGCTAAGTCATATACTTACCATTAGCACTGCAAAGTTACTGAAGTGTGTGCTCTGAATGGTGGTAATATTGCCTGCAGAACTAATTATGTGGCACCCTTCTCCCCACCAGCCTCCATGTCCATCTAGAAGGTCAAAATCCCAGAAGGCTGCAATGGGGTCTATACCCTGTGCAAAGTGCCTCAACCCTATAGTTAGAGGGCTGGTGAGGTTTCCAAAACTGCACCCATCTGCAAAAGCAACAAACTGAATCAGAGAGATGGAGTGGAAAACCCTTTATTAATGAATGCTGTGTAAAGAGATCTCATACACTAAACTATGGGGAAAAAAGCAATAGACATACACTCTCAATGGTCAAAATCAAAGGTAGTGCTCACATTCAGAAAAGTTTGCAATAGTATAAATAAATCTGAATATTTCAGTCCCATAATGTGTCCAAAAAAAAACAAAGCAGATTTTCTATAATCTCAGATTCTTCAGTTATGACCAGTGTTATACTATTGCCCATGTAATGGCAGAAACAGCTGATTTTCATGGTATGATTAATAGCAAAGGCAATTCTGCACTTTGAAAATCAGATTTAAACATTTAAAAAATGTTAATAGAAATGAGAGCACTATTTAGTATCAAATAAAATTAGTAAAAGTGCCTAGGTGAATAATTAATCTAAATAATGACTCACTAGCACATATAATATTTCACATTTAGACAAAGCCTTTAACAACAACTGTTTTACATCCATCGTATCAGAAAGTATACTGGTGAGTATCGATACGTGCAACAGGGCACTACTCTCACTCCAAATGCCTTATTTTTATCAGTGTCTAGGACATTAACATTGCAGTTTTCCTTGTAAAGATTAAAACAAGGTTCTTTCCTATAGCATCATTCTTTAAGAATCAAGCATCCATAACAACACTTTCAAAAAAAGAGTAGTCCAAAACTTGCATTGTAGTCATACATCAAATGCATTTATTTATTTGTAGGATAATTTGAATAAAATCATGCAGACAGAAACAAATGCAAACATTAGTACTAAAGAGAGAGACTGTTTCCAGCCTCTCGGCACACTGTATACTCTGCTCCCCTGTTCTCTACATAATCAAGTATACCACAGCTTTTAGATTAAAAGACATAATGCATAACAACTCCTCACCTATTTTAGCAAAAACAGCTGGTGTGGCAACCGTCCTACGTTTCCCATCATCTGCAAGATTTGATGAGTTTCCTGTGTTAGGAAAGAGTTTCCCATTCCGAAAGACAATAAACTGTAGCTTGCAAGTGGAGTTATCAACAGATTGCCAGGCTGAAGACTGAGAGAAGACAGACTGTGGCAAATGAACTGAAGCTACTGCTACAGCATTCTGTACAATGAGAAAAAAAAGGAAACATTTAAAATGCAAATCACAACAGGGTTGCTTTCATGATGTTTTAAACTCCTGTACAAGAAATGTATGCTGCCTTCCTTTTCCAACAGACTGGAAGCAACCAAAGAAGCACGAGCTGTAACCATGGGAATAGGATTGGTACAGTGCATATTAAAAGGGAAAACGTTTTGATTGAATGTGAGAGTCTATATGGTCAAGCTCCCTGCTGCAGAGGTGAGAATGGTTCTTACCGTGCTTGCTAGAGGGTCCATCAACACTGCAGATCTGATTTAAAGAGACAACCTCTACCAGGTTTTCTCCTTCACTTAAAATAGAATCAGACAACTTACATTAAAACATTTCTCCGAAAGGGTACTTAAAGAGTATAAAAATAATTTTATTAATACAAAAAATTACATCAGCAGAGAACTGCAAGGAGTAAACAGCACATTTTGTGAATATTTTTTTCTTGCTTCATATAAGGAAAATCAGTTAACTCTGTGTTTTAGTAACGCAGGATTAAAAATATTACAAGCCCTAACATAGCAGAAGAAAACAAGTCAGCACTAGGAGAAAATGAATGAAGACTGTCAGATCACTACAATGGCTTTGAGTTGCGAGTGTGTTATACACCCTTTTACAAGCAGATAATTCCCTTACAGCAGAGCTATAAAATACACCAAACATTATGTTCTCAGGACTTAACTCATCAAGCATTTTTTCCTGCCACAGCAGCAAAGTAATCATGTAAGACTGAGATATTGAAAAGAAAAAAATGATGAGCAATGGGAAAATAAACAGGGAGTCTGTCCTGAGCCTTGAAGTGAAAAGTGTATGTATTTAAAAACAAACAAACTACAAAATGTTCTAATTTGCATTTCCCTCAAGGGCAAAGTATAGCTTCTGTGCACATAATTTACATAGATTATCACACAGTTTACTCATAGCACATGTGCACTACCTCTTTGAGAAGTAAAACAATCTTCACAATCAGGTAAACAAACATGACATTAGTGTATGTCCATGTGCTCAAAGAATATGCATGTAAGAGTTAAAAGGTACAACAGAGATCAGTGAACTGAAATGAGTATTAGAATCATCTAGGACTTCACAATAAATACAGGAGAAAAGCATGAGTAGCATGTGATGTCATTGGGATGCTTTAAAAAAAAACATATAAAGAGTTCTGTGTGATTTTCTTTTTTATTACCATGTATATTTTGGAAAGATTTTGCAATTTTGCTGACAAAAACACCCAAAATTCATTTTAAAAAGAAGTACTCAATCTAGGTTATACAATAGGAATGGTTGGACCCGATGATCCTGTGGGTCTTTTCCAACCTAGTGGTTGTGTGATTCTGTGATTCATTAAAAACACTCATGATAAAACAGAGCAAATAGCAACAGGATGCTTCTACATGAGATTTTAAAATTACTTATGAAGGTTTTTATCAGAATTAACTGAGTTAAGCATCAAGCATTCTTCCTTAGATTGTTTCCACTGTCTATTCACTAAAGCTGTCATAATTGGCTTCATCGCATGCTTCTGAAAAAGATGTATTTTACTCTATGATATCCCAGAGTATCTATAAATACTGAACCTTTGATAATACCACTTTGGCCATAAAATTGTTATCAATAAATACAAACAGGATTTTTTTTTTAAATGTCATTTGTCAAACCCCAGATCCCTATTGAGGACTTATCCAAGATGTACCAAAGTGTAAGAGAAGTTACAGTGTGATTATATTTATGTTGGATTTTTATTATTATTCTATGCAGTAAAAAGCAACAACAATTACCTATTAAATTACACTAATTACTTATTATACACAAAAAGAGAAAGCTAGAAGCATCCGAATAAGCTTATGATAATGAAACCAACAGCTAAAGGCACTGGGATAAGCAGCAATGTGCAATGACTTGACAAAGGAGTCCTACACAAGGCAAAGAAAACAACAGGTTTATAGCACTTTTGCTAAGAGGGGAAATTGTCTAATTCCTCATGGTTCTCTAATGTTCTTCTCCCTTGTGACTTACTGATACCAATGAGAAGAAGCAATAGCATAGACAGAGCTTGGCCATGAGGCTGGGGAGGTGCAGAGAAGTGCCAAGAGCTGGTGTGCAGGTCTGCTGACAGGTCACGCAGCTGGGAAAAGATGAAGGTGATACCACCCATCACTGCCTCACTATTGCCTTGCCTCTGCCCATGCAGAGACCCTTCACTATGTAGTGTGAAAGAAAGGATCCCTAGCACTGTGCCCCAAGTCTTAGCCACATACTACAGCTTTGCCTTACAGGGGCCAAGTCCAATGCAGTGAAGAAAATGTGTTCACATGCTACAAAAGGTTTTAATGAAGACTGGTCACCCTCCTCAAGCTGACTGAGCAAATCGCACACAGGCAGCAACATCAAATTACTTGCACGACAAACACATTTACAGAAAATTATTTCCTCATTAGATTTCAGGGGTGGTTTTAGCTATTTATATCCTCAAAACGTACCAAAAATATGAATACTTATAACATTTGCTATTTAATAATCTTTGCCAAATAGCATTGACGGTCAATTTCTGGGATACAATTTAATTGTGAATACTACCTTACGTATACCTCTTATTTCAAACAATTTCTTTTGAGTGAAAGCAGTCTAGTGGAGCCAAGGGCAAAGGGACAAGGCTGTTCCTCATCTGGACAAATGCACATGCAAAGTCGAACTACTCGCTGCACATCAAATATTTACTTTACACAGAAATTCCTCAAAATTAAACATCAAACTGTCTGCTATAGCAACATGCTTGCCAACAAGATCCTGTGCTAGGATATTAATGACAAGCGCACACCTTGAGAGTGCCCACACATTCACAATGGTGTTTAAAAATATGAATAAATATTTTTGAAAAATTTTTACATCTAAGATATGTGAGATTATTTTCAACAGAATTAGTCATTATTCATATGAATCTGAGCACTCAGGCAATCCCTGTTATTGTAGTAGAGTATGGCTGGAGCCTGACTGGATGCTCAGTCTTGGATTCTCCTGATCTCATGTGTGGTAATGAATAAGTCAGTTCCTCTCTCTTGCCTCAGTTTCCCTCTCACATGGTGAAATAAAAATGGTGATATTTCTTCCTCTGCAAGGTGCTCCATTGTCCAGAGATGAAACACAACATGGGAACAGATTCTTACTACACCAGACAACAGTAAGATAAAATTTTGATTGAATGACTGTGCTTCAGATGTTTCAAAATCCACATAAATCACCTCATTTTAAAAAATGTTGTTTGGACACCATATCACCACATCACATAAAAATTGGCTTTTCTGAGTGTGCCAGTAGCAGCAGCTCAGGAAGCTGCTCCACCTCTAAGAGGGGAGAAACAGCGGAGAAAGAACCACCATCAAAGGTCCTGCATAGAAGCCGCAGCTTTGCAATGCACAGGTCAGCACTGGCCTATTATATTTTCCCTGAAAAAGCTTAGAGTCTGTGTCAGCAATTTACTAGTTAGGATTTAGAAATTCTGTGAGCGTTTTCAAAACAGAATGTCAATAATCCCCTCACGACTCCATTTCTCTTTTAGTCCTATTAACTGGATTGGCCTGGCATTCATTAGAAAAAGGAAATCTTGAATGTACTGTGGATTTTTCTAAGGAATATTTTTCTCCTGCAAAATGCTAGTGTTTTAAAATGAAAGCTATTCAAAGTGATCCACCCATTGGTGCATAAATATGACAGAAACAATGCAAATTCCCAAACCTCCAGGTTATCTTTCATGTAATCTGCTCAGGTATTAAAAAATCTAAGTGATCTGCAGGCAGGGAAAGAGGGCTTAGCAGCTCTAAAGCAGCTCTGAGGATTTTCTAGGAGGGCTCCTAGGACTCTTGGCTTCCAAGACTTCTTGGAACCTGGGAACCTTTCCAAGGAGTCAAATGCAAGGTTGTTTTGAACACTCTCGCATTTGGGAAGTACCATTTTGTAAATACAGTGCTTTTGAAGTCTCGTTTTTTGTTTTCATTTCAGAACCAATCTTTTGTGTGTGTGGAAATTTTCAAAATATCTGAGGAACAGAAACAGCACAAATAAATCCAACTGGAACTCAGAAGTTTTAAATTTGAATAGAAAATCTCATTCTAAAGAGGAAATGGTCCTCAGGATATTGAGAGCTATGGACTCTTGACATTTTTGCAGCTCATGCATGTGTGACCCTTATTAAAAATGTTTTAAGGAAAAAAAGAAAGATTTAAAGTGAAGTTCTTCCCCCGGCAATTTTATTCTGGTCAGCAGTCCATTCCTCATAATCAATGCTAGCATTTACAAGCAGTTTTTAAGTGTTCAGGGAAGACAGCCTCTTGCCTAAGGTGTCTTAGTGATATGTTGGCCATTCTACTTTCACAATTCTTTAAAGAGACCTGTTCCCACTTTCAACAAAGCTTCCTCATGATCTTGTTCTACTTGTC
This sequence comes from Piaya cayana, assembly GCA_013389865.1. Lineage (NCBI taxonomy): Eukaryota > Metazoa > Chordata > Aves > Cuculiformes > Coccyzidae > Piaya > Piaya cayana. The sequence continues at coordinate 215,393 of WAAB01024948.1, forward strand.
TAAAATTTAGCATGATACTGAGAGATGATACTTATTATTAGACAATCCTTATCAAGGAAGATACTTTATAACCAATGTGAAACAACATACATCAAATTATTTTCTGTAGCTCTTCTTTGCATATGCCTTGATAGTAGCTTGACATTGAGTTCAAGCACAGTATTGCTGTTTGAGATAAAATACACTTCATAGGAAAGCCTCCAATTTTGAGTTCTCAGAACAGTCATAAGGTATATTTTTCCAGCTGGCAAGTTCCCTAAATTAAAAAACCAGCACCTTAAGAAGAGGTCAGAGGAAAACTGGAGGAGGAAAAAACAGAAGGGTAAATTAAATCACTTGAAAACCTAGCAGAGAACTGGAAAAGCAGCTCCAGTGCTTCCAGATGTTAAAGAAATTGATGAGGTGTTTTATAGATTCAGATGTAAGACACCATATTATATTGTTAAAGACACAAGGACATTGCCAAAATAGGCACGAGCTATATGAAGTTACAGTAGCAGTAAACAAAGTGTAGAATCTAAGCTTTACAGGTAATAGCCTATATTACTAAACATGTACTGACTCAATTAACAGTTTGGTCACCATAATAACATTAAGCAAATAAATTATTTATACATATACAATACATTTTATTTAGGCCCTTAAACAAGACAGTAGCTCCTTAGAAGGAACTAAAGATTTCAGTTTGTAGTTTATGTTAAAGGCTTGGTGGTCAACATAACAAAAAAAAGTGCAAAAAAGTATTTTTATTTCAGCTGTTTCTGCTAATAGATATTTAAATAAAACTCTTTCGGAAATATCTCAGCACATGGTATGTGAGATAAGGATAAGCATACTTCCTAGTGGTGTGAGTGAGACTTTAGGAAGACTGTATATGAGTAATGTTTTCTTTTCTGTTATGAAAAGTATAAACAAAATCACCCCAAAGTTTTGACTATCTGGGAAACTGCCAAGTAATTGTTTTGTAAAAAGAATGGAAAGAGTGCCACTTTGAAGGAATATGGCTTTACAATACACATGTACAATAGCAAACTAAAGAGAAAATTGGGTTTTTTTGTTTTTTAAATGTGAGGACACCAAGCAAGGAAAGTCAGAGATTCCCAGCCATATTTTCTATATAACCTTGCGCCTGATTTTTCAGTTTAACTACCCTTTTTAGATTGATGTTTAAACACAATTCTGGAAAGGGTCAGGGATGACTACCAAGTCAAAAGCAAGATTTATATAGATTTCTAGACAGAAAAGAAGAGGCGTCTCCAAAAATGCAACATGAAATCAGTTGGCTACTGAGATGAAATTGCTAAACGCATTAGGATTATAATCTGATAAAGTCACTATGTAATAATGCTGCAGTCTATATCCATCTCAATATCTGGAAACCTAAATTCAGGGTCCATGATAACTTTGTTAAAGCCAAGCATAAACACTGCTTTAATGCATAGTGAAAATGTGGCATCAACAAGTATAAGGGAACTGTATGAAAATGTCCAAAACCATCTTAAGGTGTGTTTAAAGTTCTCACTAATTAATAAATGGAGGTTTTTCTAGAGTCATGCTGTAAAAATGTCAGATTTAGCAAACAGCATGGAAATTTTAGAAAAGCTGGTAATACAAAATAATCTTGGAAAACCTGTTTATCAGTAATCCTTAAATAATCCAATAAATGTAGCCTCCACATCAAGATTTTGTATATCAAATTTGAAAAGTTGGCAAACTTGGGAAATTAATTGACAACAGTTACTGGTACAAGATTAGGAGTGCATCAGCAGACCAAAAAGGACAATGTGTATAATCAAAAAACCTATGAAAATGAAAAAAAAAAGTTTCAAGAAATGAGTGGATACAGTGATAATTGCCAAAAGTATTTTACATGCAGCAGTAAGTTATTCAGATCTATATTTTTTAAAAAGGATAAGGAAAGAAGTAGAGCTGCCATATAGAAAGAAACAGGTAGAGATAAAACTAACCAGGAAAAAAACCTGATAATATATTTTTTTTTATTTAACCTCAGTAAAAGTGTTGACGTTTACATGGAGACAATGTTAGGATCAATAATGAGAACAAGTATATAAAAATTACCACAAATGTCAAAGTAAAATTCAATGAGTCATGCAAACCTTTGAAAGAACAGACACACAAAATCAAAGTACAATTATAGTTGGGTTTTTTATGAATCTACGAAGTTGGTCACAAAGCAATGATGGCTGCTTGCAAACTGTCTACGGTTAGGGTGAAGGAGTTAATGGAGTTTGGTCTGCAGATAATGATATAGATCTATGTATGAAATAACACCTTTACTGCACAGTTCACAGAATCACTAACAGCTGCTGCTGCCATATTTATCTGCTGCTATGTCCAAAGAGAGGCTTCTTTTAATGAGTTTGAAAGAGCTGGCTGGTAAATGGCAAGAAAATGTGGTGTCTCTTATGCACTTCTATAGGGACTGCTGTGTCGTTGTTTCTGCATTCCGGTGTGTTGCATTGAAGTTGCTTATGCATTCATGCATTATACCTTCAAATCACAGGTCAGCATTTAGGACTTCATTATTAATGCATCCACAGAAATACAGCCATAAAATTTAATACTGTTTCTGAAAAAAGGGAAATGTGTGAAATTCAAGTAACAACTAAGCTGTTACTCTCATATTGTGAGGGGAAAAACAGAAAGTGGAAAAAAACCCAAAAAGATAACACAAAGAGAGACAGAGTAAGTAAAGGTAAATAATGCCAGACCCACATTATAGTCCTCAATAACTTTTTTTCTAGACAAGGGAATACAATTCACCTAATTTCTTTGCTCTTCAATAAAATATTGGATGCTACATAGAAAACTCTTAGCTGAGATGAGACACCGAGTATTAGTAAGAAATAGTGCCAGGAGAATAAGGAAAAAAGCTAAAATTGATAGTATGATTATTTACTTTGAAAAGGGAAGACAAACTGAAGTGGACATATTCAAAGTTTCTATGAAAATCAGTTTGAGGACTACTAATTTTATTTACTGATCCTGAAACACAGAGGAACGTCACCTAAGACAATGTTAAAGACCACATGTTTTACAGATTTATAAGCTGGTGAAACAGACTACTTCAGAAAGCAACAGACAAGAAAAAGGACCTGAAAGCATTGGTTGATCAGAGGATGACTCAGCCACTATGATTTAACAATTAAAAAAATACAAATGCAGTCCAGAATGTACAATATGACACATTTCCATTAGACTGGGAAATACTCGGATTCTACTGGCGTAATCAGAAATATGCTATCCAATTTTAGTAAATTGAGCTCAGGAAAAATCAGTCCAGAATATAACAGGAATAGAGGATGGATAATAGGATCACCATTAGAACAAATTATTTGTTTTACAAGTGCAGAGTAAGAGAGTTTAGCTTTGTTAGCCTAGCAAACTGAAAGAGGAGGCTGTCTGCTGTCTTTAAAAATACCAGAGGAATAGCATCTAGGGAGGAAGGAGTCATGCGAGCAAATACTCAGCTTGAGCGCAAGGACAAATACATTAATCAAGAGAAAAAATATGGACTTAAAAATATGAAAAGGCACTCTAGCCTTTATAACAGAGAAGACAGGGTAGCTTTCAAGGTTTATGGACACACAAAAAATATTACCTACTCTTAAGAGAGTATTTGAAAAATTTATGACAGAATTACACGGTGCAATTAGAGAAGTTTTGGTTTATTTTTCTGTTTTACAAGTCTCTAAAATGCCTTTTGAGAACTCATGAATTCCCTGAATAAAGGAATTCCTGAACTTCCTACTTCTAATTATATCCCCAGTACACAGTTAACAGAGTTGGTAATAAACTCACTAAGAAGAAAAGAATTTAAAAAACTCTTCAGTCAAGGTAGGTTCAAGTGACTCACATCTGTGATAAAAGAACACTGAACATGGAAATGATACTATCATTTTTGAGAAACACACAAAAAAAATTTGCATACCTGTAAGAGCTGCAGACAGTCTGCAAGTTTGAATACTGAGTCACTTATTAAATGGAGACACCTATTTTAGAAATGTTAAGATAACGTCTAAAAATAGAAAAATTAAACACATACCACACAAGAGTAAAAAATTAAAACATAGGCATATTTCTTTTACTTATTTTCCTACTATATATCCTTATAATTGAAAATATCTTTAGCACCTAAGTTACCAGAGCTCAGTCACCTATACTCTGTGATGGTCAGACAGCAAATATCTGCACAGGTAACTGTTAAATACTGACACTCAGCTGAACGTGTCTAATATAGAATCACATACACATTTTTTAAAAAAAAAGGTTCTGGCAGTGTCCTCTACAGGAAGACTCACCTTCTTGGGAGTTTGGTTTGCTAGGCCCTTCAGGGACGCATTAGCTCCTAGAAACACTACATTTTCCTTCAAGCAGCCTGGGATGAAGGAGTATTTTTCCTTTTTATTTAGAAGCCCAGTTTAACTTCATGCACTAAATATATGAGAACTTTCTGGAATGATGATAAGCATATTTGATTTTATTATTACACTGATGAGCCTGTGGTTTCAATTGTTGCAGATGCACTCAGAGGATGGGGTGAGCATATGCTAAATTGTTAGAATTTTAAAATATGAAGTCATAATAAATAACTTCGAGAGCTGTCTAGGTGGAACAATCAGCTACATAATTGCAAACCTATCACCATGGATCTTAGGAAGGGCATCATAATTACACAGAATACCTAATACCCAAATAGCTCTTGCAGCTCATTGACAACTAAATTAAATTATACATAAGAGTTACCAGTTTGGAAGAAGGAATCTTGTGAATTATAGCTTTGGTGTGCTGGCGTACATGAGCCTTTTTTTGCCACGACCACATTTAATTTATTTTTTGGACTAGGTGAACTGTGTTAATGCAGGCCTCATAACAGTCCTACATTCTGCATGGTCCATATCTTAGTAATTATCATACCTAAAATTATTAGAAATGGGAACAAAAAGAATACTTTCCACTCAGACATAGTGTGTTAACATGCACTTTTCTAAAGTGGGAGAAACACAACTGCAGTTAAAAGAAGAAGGAATAACAGGTGGATGGTATGCATAAGAAAATCCCTTCTGTACCAAGCAAAATTCATGTATTAATGTAAAAAAAAATTCATGTATTTTAATTACAGATTTTATGATTTTTCTAAAGTTTTAGATAATTTGTTTATATCCATTCATTGAGTATGAGTACACAGTGATGTAACCATTAGTCAATACCATAGTCTTTAATTGTAAAGAAAGCTGTTCCCTCTGTGTACAAACCCCGGAACTAGAGGAGCAAAACAAGGTTCCCATGGTCCAAGAGGAGGTGGTCGGAGCCTTGCTTGCCCAACTAGAAACCCACAAGTCTATGGGGCCAGATGGGATTCACCCAAGGGTATTGAGGGAGCTGGCAGATGTACTGGCCAAACCCCTTTCCATCATCTTCCAACAGTCCTGGAACACTGGGGAGGTTCCACTGGACTGGAGGTTGGCTGATGTTGTGCCCATCTACAAGAAGGGTCGCAGG
>WAAB01024948.1:221797-236443 GCA_013389865.1 Piaya cayana
GGGAGGTGGTTGATTCACCTTCCCTGGAGGTGTTCAAGGCACGGGTAGATGAGGCTGTGGGGCACATGGTTTAGTGTTTGATAGGAATGGTTGGTCTCGATGATTCAATGGGTCTCTTCCAACCTGGTGATTCTATGATTCTATAATACAGTAATTCAAATGACTTAATATTGCAACTGTTTAATCATACTAGATTTCTAGTATGATAGGATTTCTAGTACCACTGATGTGGTATTCACAGTTAAGCTAGATAAGTATATAGTTCATTTAGTATTGTGAGAATATAGTGAAAAAAAACCCAGAAATTTTTATTAAACTATTTTAACTTCCATAAAATCATAGACTCATAGGACTGTTTGAGTCATGGAAGGGACCTTAAATATCATCTAATTGCAACCCCCCTGACATGGGCAGGGACACCCCCACCAGACTAGGCTGCTTAAGGCCCCATCCAACTTGGCTTTAGACACCTCCAGGGATGGGGCAGCCACAGCTTCCCTGGGCAACCTAGGCCAGTGCCTCACCACCCATATTGTGAAGAAATTCCCTCTTATGTCTAGTCTAAATTTCCCCCCCTCCAATATCCATTCCCCTTCATGCTATCACTACACTCCTTTGAAAAACAACCCTTCTCTGTGTTCTTCTACCCCTCTCCAGGTACTGGAAGGCTGCTATAAGGTCTCCTCAGAGCCTTCTCTTCTCCAGTCTTAACAACCACAACTCTCCTTGTATGGGAGGTGCTCCAGTCCTCTGATCATCTTTGTAGCCCTCCTCTGGATTTGTCACAGAGTTATGTGAATAGCAAAATTTTTTCTAGCATTATCCACAGTAAAAATGAATAACAATCCCAATAGAAGTAAGTTCAGAGTGAAACTTCAATGAAATCATTTCTCCACCAATCTAGTGATCACCTTATACAGTGCTATTAGCTGAAACAGTTTAGAACAAACCTAACTCTCAACATTTCACAGATGCTAATAAAGGACATAGGCATGTGTGCAAATTTTTCATTGTTGCTGCAAAAATAGTCACTCAACATAGTCAATATTAGGCATTTCATTTCTCAAAGCTGACTGAATTAAATCTTAATCCTCTAGTCAAATCAAGTTTTGTAACTCAGCAGCTCTGAAACACTGAAGTATTTCTGATTAAGATTTTAAAATTCTAGCATGTATTATCAGTTCTTGTCATCAGTCATCACTACTTGAAAACTCATGGTTTATATTAGGTAAGGACGGTTTTATATTTCTGAGGCAATATGCACTGTATTGCTCTCATTCAAGTGAGCACCTTTTGAGTTGAGATGCCAAAGGTCACTTGAGAGTTCTTTTATAGTGTAGGGACCCAACTGACATTTGAATGAACTCCAGGAGCACCCCTTCATTCCTATTTAGTGACTGTTGAGAATGAAGATTTGTAATATGGCAGAATATATTTCTTATATATTAGACACCTTTAAATACACGGATAGATACACCTATCTGACTATTTAAAGCTGAAATTAGATGGGATGAAAACTGTATAGTAATAAATGAAGGCTGAGAACTAAGCATTTCCATCAGTCTACACCCCCGATTTCTTAGATCAAACAAAAGGGAATAAGATCTTAATTCTTCCAAATGCAGAGCTGCTTTCAATTTGCAATGTATGACCGGACCAGATGGGGAACACAGATTTTTTTGTTTTTTCATGGCTTTTGAATTAATACTAGTTTTCAATATTAGTGCTGCAGGGCCTATATACTGAAAAAGCAACAGCAACATGTTCATTCAAAATAGTGGTCTATATGCCATAGTATTCATCTTTTAAATCTTGTAAATTAGTTATATAAGCAGCAAATTTGCAATTTATTCGGTAGAAAATAAATTGGCTTACATTGCTGTATGTAAGCATTCACGATGGTTTGAATCATAGAATCATATAATCACCAGGTTGGAAGAGACCCACGGGATCATTGAGTCCAACCATTCCTATCAAACACTAATGGTTTAAATATTTTTGGTCTTCCCCTCTTGGCCTACTGATTTTATAATCTTTTCCAGTAAAGGTCAGTTCTTCTGGCATCAGTATATTTAATGTGTTCACAAATCTGTACCAAAGGCCTTTATTCTAAAGGGCTTAATTTTATCAGTCAGATGCATCAGCAGTGTGTATAACTCAGACTTTCTCAAGAGTTTCCACTGCCAAATTTGACTGATTTTTTTTTTCAAGAGTGTTATCATTTTTGCTGCATCACTTCCAGTCTCCTATTAAACTGATATGCCTCTAGTTTAGTCAGTAGGAATGTTCATTTTCTAACATAAAATCTTAATATGCTCACCATTTCACTATCTTTTTCTTCTAGACTCCTGACTTTCACTTCCTGCATTAAGTAGGATGGGAGTGCTTTGCTGAATCCTGCCCGTGTGTTTCTAGAATCTTACTACTGCTTCTACTAGATGATGATAGCAGCACCTGAGTGTATGAATTAATTATTTAGGAGCAAGGATCTGAAAGAAACGTGCTCAAGGAGGAAAAAGGAAAGAAAATCAATACAGAAAAAAATTGAGTCCCTCGTGCCAACTGAAGGACTAACATCATGTACAAAATTAATAACTAACATTATTAACTGAAAGACAGTGTAGTTGAGAAAAACTGGCAGCGTCCCAAACTACCTAAGTAAAGAAAAAGACATAGGATTTCTTTTATCATCAGGAACTCTGAGCCCTGGAAGCTCTATATATCTGCAGTGATATGAAAACACTGCTGCTAAGGACACAGACTCTACTAAAAACTGTATCCCCATTTTTCTCTGACTGATGTCTAACATAAGGAAGAGGTATTTTTATAGCAAGAATGAGGTTCTATATAAAACTAGAAAAGACTAATTTAGCAAAGTAATGAATGGATTTTGGTCCTACTTCCCCAAAACACCCAGACTTAATGTCTTTTGTTGATTGCATACAGGATATGTTATCTGAAAAACATTTTTTTTGAAAGGAACACTAAGTAAATCCTTATACTTTAACAAAATGAAATAACTTAATATCCTATTTTCTTTCATACAAAAATAAAAAATAAAAACTCATTGGCCACTTTGTGTTCTTCCGCCATTCTAAATATTGATATTCCCACATTCCATCAGTAGATCCACATTAAAAACACAGTGACAAATACATTCATACAAAAATGAAACCGTATTCACTTGTTACACACATCTTACAATCCATCTCCTAATTTTGTCACCTTGTTGGGGCTTTTTGAGTGACATCAAAAACATTCTTTCTATAGTTTTGATATCCTGCAGTTTTTAAATATTTTTTTTTCTTTTAATATCTCTGTTCAGAAGCAATGAGTCAAAAATGATGCAGTCTGAACATCTGCACAACAGCATTTTCTTTCTTTGTAACCTTGACATGGAGAAAGCAAGATACTTGTACTTGCTAAGCCATGGTCTATTCAGCATCATTGTGTTAGCATTACTCACCAAGTGGAATTAAAAGCTGCACTACAGTTACCATGACAACCAGCTGTCTCCCACATACAGCATCAGTTTGAATTTGTGCAGACCATTTCTAACAATGATTTAAGTCAACAAATTCAGTATTACCCTAAGGTAAAAATCTGGTTTAAGAACAAATAAATATTTTCAGTTTCATATTACTTAGCTCAATACCTCAATACCAAGAATGACCTGAGAGATCTTCAGAGAGCTGCAGTGACTTTTCTGAGAAATTAAAGGTGAATAGTAATCTTCTGGTCAATGTACAGTTGCAGACCACTGAAATTCTTGACACAATAAACATATAAGAAATATATGAAGAAGAGAGGGAATAACATTCATGGAAGAAATTGTGGGAAAAATGCATTAGAATATTTGTTTAATCATTTTATAAAATTTACATTTGAATGATGCTGTTGATTACCTCAGCTAGTATCACTAAAATCATCGGTGTATGCTCACTACACAGACTCTTATTAACAAAGAAAGTGTAATCTATGTTCGCCCAGAAGTATCAGTCATCAGTTCTCCACTGTGAAAATAACCTGAAAGTTGGAATATAATTTCTGGCTATGGAATTCTAAAATAAGTTCCTTTCCCAGTAAACTTGCAGGGGTTTGTTGAGATACTTTTAATAATCAACTTACATGCAAAGAGAAGGCTCAATTGCTTTTCAAACAGCTGAGCTATAGAGGAGAGATACAACAGAAATATATAAAATCTATATCATATCTACAGTGTGTGGTGAAATATCATAAAATTGCATGCCTGATCACCAGTATGAAGCAGCCACCTAGCAGTTTCCAGATCCCTTTGATGACCAAGCATGCTTTCATGCTTTCAGTAGAGAACTACCTGTTTTGTTTGTCATTGCACAAACACATAATGGCAACTATGACCTGGTCTGCTTACAGAACAATAGGATGTATCCTCATTTTTTTCTGGAATCAAGTACCATGACTAAACATTACAGCAGATTTCCCACTTGGTATATGATATAGCACTTGTTGCATCACAGAACTTGGAAACATGTCAGAAAAGAAAACTGGACAAATAAATGTAAGGCATTTAAAATTAAAACATTCAGAGGCTATAAGGAATCTGACGCTATTACAAGTATTTTTAATCTATGATTGAGAATTATTGAATTCTAATTCTGAGGAAAATCGTAACATAAAAAATTTTAGTTTAAACATAATGCTTTCAGTTTTAAAGAATTTCATTTATGTAGGAATGCCATTCAGAGAACAAAGGAAAATAAGTATAATTATAGAGTTGCATCTAAAAGACTGAGGAAAGAAGTAGCACAGAAATGTATTCAGTCCTGGATCACTGTGGACACATTTGTTATCAGTGACAGACAATGCGAATTCAAGCACAAACTGAAATCAAACCCTTCTTTAAGATTACACTAAACTGAACTGACAGGAATGCTACATGCAAGCAAAAAAAAAAGAAATGGACTTCTGTATAGCACTTCGATCTTCAACAATGGGAGTGGATTATGTTGAAATGTAAAACCAGAAAAATCCAAGGCAGAAAAGAGGCTGAAAGCAAAAGAAGGAATAAAATAAAACACGAGGTTCTAAATCCACAAACCCAGGCAGAAACAATTTTTTTTTCCCACAAAAAACCTGCACCATCAAAGGTAACTGACAATGGGAAAACAAACATGATTGTTACTGGAATTTAACAGATCTGTAACAATCCATTAACTCCTAGATTGGGCTGAAATGTAATATCATAAAATAAAATACAAATTAAAAGTAAATCAAGATGACAATACAGGCGGGTGTGAATCATTTTGCCCTAAGGCTGAATCTATACCCTTGTGTCAGATGCTTTAATGGGGTTAAAGTACCATTGCTAAGAATTAATGGATGTTTTCTTGTTACATTTCAAAAAACTATTGGCACTGCCATTAAAAAAATTGAAGATGATTATTCTAAAGTCAGGGGAAAGGTTTTCACACAGCAATTTAAAAACCAGGAAAAAACTGTGTTCCTCTAAAGGAGGACTCAAGAACATTTTTTTAATAAGCTTACCAGAGCCATGCTTCTTGAACACAGTAAACGTATGTTTAGGTTTGGAGGCTGGTCTGATATGCAGATATTATTTTCGTTCTATCACATTCATCTCTGAATGCCAGTTTCAAGAAGAATTTCTTGATAGGATCACTATAGCGATGCTATCACAGATGTGCATGATGTGGATTTTTTTAGATGAAACGGTCACAAAATGTAACTGATGAGTTACACAGGTCCAGACTAGATCTAATTTGAAACAAACACCTTCAAACATACATAATGGTTATGTTGGATTCTCAGTACCACCTGTTTTAATCCAAAGTTTTGCACCCATTGCATTTCACCACTTAGTAAGATGGCATTAAACAATTTTCACTTTTTTACCAATTTCTTTTTCCCTTCTGTGCTTCTGGTCTCTTCTGGTTCTCTTTATCCTAAGAGTAACTGATGTCTGTCTTCTCCTAAGCCTCAAGAGCAGCTGAAGTGCAGCTCCTGCTCTTCCCTACACCATAACCCTTCTCTTTTTCTCATTTCTAAAACTGTGGATAGCTCTGCAATCCCTACAATCACGTCAACTTCCACATACACCAACTAGAACTTCTATAAACTTGTCCTTATGGTTTGTAACAGGTAACTTCACCTGTTGTCTCATTCAAGGACAACTAACTTAACTGGAATTGATTGGCTTTTCAAAATCAAAGGTAGTCAACAAACCTAAACTGAGATGGAAATCTCCATCTCTAAGCATTACTCTCCACTAGTAAATGTCCTGAAATAGATACCAATCAGGCACTTTAAAACATTGAAAAAAGCAACAGGAGAAAGAAATGGGGGGAAACAGGAAACAATCAAAATGTGGGTTCTCAAATGGCAGAGGGACAGGTGATCTGACCCATACTGCCTGTGAGAATGATTTGTTTTAAAATAATGGCATTATGACACAAAATTTTGTGCCTTTCCAATTCGGTTGGCTAATGGAATACTGGCTTGTTTAAGAAAAGTGCCATACTGATTTCATTTAAGCTCTCACTTCTGAACAAATTCAGCTTCCATGGGGCCCTGAAGTTAAGGAAGTGTGCTCTAACCGCTATGTTTAGCTTTAAATGGAGAACTTGGATGAGAGAAGAGCAAGCTCGCCATTCTCTAGAAGTAACATCACAATATCGGATATTAAGATATCTGCAGGATAACATTTTAAAAGGCAAGGTTAAAAGCTGGAGACAAACCCTAAAGGTAGCTTCATCTTGTTACTCCTGATTTAGATCTGCAAAAACAAAGAAAAGGGTTTCCCCTTTCCCCAGAATACATACTTCAATAAGAAGATACAATTAGTTTATTTGAATGATAAGGAAAGGAAAGCTACTGTTTGATGTGCCAGCAGTTTCACCTTCTAGGAAAGTTCTGGATTTGTTCTGAGGCTGAAATGCACTCCAGCCACCCTTGCAAACCCAAAAGCTGAATAAACTTGAGATGACTTGAGTTTATGTTGTCACCCTATTCCCTCTGCTATTGTTATGGCAGCTTCAGCAAGCAGAGATTTGAATAACCCTCTTTTATTTACACAGTTTGGCATTTCCTCTCCAAATATAAATATTCTATTAAAAAATACATTGCTATTTTCATTGCTGAATAACTGCTGAATATAGAGTGCCTTAATTCTACTGTCAGCCTCATGGTCCTTAAAAAGCAATAAACTTTTAAATGTTTCAAATATGTAGTTATTTAGTCACATTTTAAACTAATCCTGAACTATATTTTCATCTGAAGCAAGGGAATGTCAATAACTTAAAACCACACATTTTGAACAAAGTTTCAATGCCTGACTAGTTAGTGGACTGAATCAATGAACTGAGTAAAACAAAAATGTTTATTTTATTCTGATAATTTAACCTCTTCTCTGATATAGATAAAGGAATTGATACAATTTTGACTGGCACTTCCACTCACGCAGTGAAAAGTTCTGAAGATAATAAAATGGGATATTTTTAAGACTTGCCTGGCTGAGGCAATTAAGCCAATTCAAACTTTGCATTTTAGGTAGGTGAGTACATAATGAACTGAGAGCTCTTGAGAGAGGTCCATAATTATCTGGAGGTGGAGAGAAGTGGACAGTAAAATTGAGTCAGCATGTTGTATGTACCAATTTGAATATCTAAAGCAAAACTGTTTCATTTATTTTCTTTATACATTTCACAGATGGTTTATAACAGAATGTTATAAGGGGCTACAAAGGTTTTCTAAAAGTGCCTTTTTTTCTACTTAGGCCTCTATATTCTTTTTTCATTTATGATTTTAAGAAGAGGTACCAGAATTTGTCCCCTTTTCAAAAGCTTTATCAGTCTCTACAATCTAATATAGTACACAATACTTTCCCACTACTTAACACACTTAGTAATACTTTTGTTGGTTGTGGTTAGCATAAAATTCCCACCAAGATGGACATTTGTCTTCGGTGCAGCCCAGAGACACCTGATCCATAGGTTGCTGTCTTGCAAGGATCCTCTCCAAAGAAAGGTGCTGCAACAAATGAGGATCAATAACAAATTCCATTTATCTCTTCTTTTTCTCAAATGTATTACCTCTGTTTCTTCCTCTAAAATAAAGTCAGACGTATGTCCAATACTATAGCTGTATACTCAGGTTTTAATTCTGAAGCACTAAAAAACATTAGTATCCAAGACCTTTACTTTTTAGGAAAGAAGGAGAGAAAGTCTCAAACCAGTGAGAACTGTTTTATGAAATCTTTGATCTGATTATCCAACGGGTTAAGCACCCACCTTTGTATTTCTGCAATGACTCTTTGCAAATCAGTCATCTCTGTACTGGGCAGCAAACTAGTATTTTGGCCTTTTAAGGCTGTATCACGGTGTTCAGGCCTGCAGAATCATTAATGTAGTTAGTATATTTTTCCGAGTTATTTAATTATGTATCTTGACAGAGATTAATCTTGTCACATTGTTAAGTACATACATGAATAATATGATTATATTTCTATTTAAATTGATTTCCATAGTCATTTTTGTTAAGTGTATAGGTACAATTTATACTACTAACTCATAATTCCATGGCGCTTACTACAACAATTTTGAAAGCTGCAATAAAATTTGTACTTTCTTTTCAGAGAGTATTGCTTCATGGGATACAATTCAATGAATAAAACAATTAGTTATGAAGATAACACAGTATTATTTAACAATAGACTTCACCTGAAATTTTAAAAAAGTTCCATGTAAAGCCCTAGTCTATCTCCTTAAAATGCATATAAGTAAACATTTGTATAAAATTACATATTAAATTAAAAATTAAACAATTAAAAAAACCAAGAAAAACTTGGAGCCATTTTTTTAAATTTTAAAGTAGTTTTCTAGAATAGCTGAGGAAGTACTTTTTCAAACACTCAGTTTAAAAGAGCAACAGAGAAAGATCCTGTATATACAAGGCATGAACAATATACATTTTGCAGTAACTTGATAACCTGCTGAAAATAGAATCATAGAATAGTTTGGATTGGAAGGGACCTTAAAGACCATCTAGTTCCAACCCCCCCATGATATGCAGGGACTGTAAACTTTAGTCAAATAATATAGCTGGACTTACACCAAGCCAAAGCTTCAGTTAGATGTAGTTCCTGCAGAATCTGATTCACCAAAACTTTAATTGTGTAGTTTGCTGTACAGCAGAGACCCTTTCTGTTTGGTGTGAAGGAGAGTTAGCAATTTCACATTGTGAACATTAATTATCATTTGCTTGTATATACCCTGTGGAAACAAAATAATCTGACAGAATGAGGGCAAGTTAATACCTACCCATTGTTCTAAAGAAAGAGAAATCATGTACTGTTCACCCAGGAAATACTGATAAATTGCACCTATATAATATAAACAGTACAAGAAAGAGTGCAGCAGACTGAAATCTACACTACTACACTAAATTACAATAGTTAAAGATTTGCTGCAGCCTCTTTTCTGCTTCTCAGGGAACATAGGGGAGTAAAAAATTGTAAAAATGTTGCATGATACCAAACCCAGAGTCTGTACTTTCACTTACTGCAATTTTCAGCTACAAGTAGGATTGCTTAGCCTAAGCATTGAGGGTTTTTCCTGTTTAATCAATGAGCTACTTCCACTGGTATTGAAAAAGCCAAAAACACTGAGTGTAGGCCAAAGTTTGTGTATCGGTAGCATCAACTCTTGTTGAATCATAGAATCACCAGGTTGGAAGAGACCCATTGGATCATCAAGTCCAACCATTCCTATCAAACACTAAACCATGTCCCTCAGGACCTCGTCTACCCATGCCTTAAACACCTCCAGGGAAGGTGAATCAACCACCTCCCTGGGCAGCCTGTTCCAATGCCTAATGACCCTTTCCATGAAAAACTTCTACCTAATCTCTAGCCTAAATCTCCCCTGGCAGAGCTTGAGGCCATTCCCTCTTGTCCTNGCACACAGGATTCAAGGAGCGGTCTCACCAGTGGCGAGTACAGAGGGAGAATAACCTCCCTGGACCTGCTGGTCACACCATTTCTGATCCAAGCCAGGATGCCATTGGCCTTCTTGGCCACCTGGGCACACTGCTGGCTCATGTTCAGTCGGCTGTCAACCAACACCCCCAGGTCCCTCTCCTTCTGGCAGCTTTCTAGACAGACTTCTCCCAGTCTGTAGCTGGGAGAAACCCACATATAGTTTACATTGATATTGAAATCCACAATATTTTACACTGGCAAAACAGTGATGGAGAGGATGCTTACATGGATTACAACAGGCCACAGACTAGATTAGTTATATATGTTTCAATCCAGAAGAACCTCTGGTGTGCAACCCTTTGCTTGCATGACAATTTTTTTTTTTTCTTCTCTATTCAGGCAGACATCCAGAAAGACACATTTTTGCACAGATATTTGTGTTTACTTCTTAGTAACCAGGTGTCAGTGTCACACCCTGAGGAAAAGAAAGAACTCAGGAGTGCAGGCTTCCTTTCAGTACTGCAGTGGGGTAGGGATACAAAATGTCTCTGATAACAAATAAACTTGCTTTTGAAATTTTTTTTTACACAGATCTAAAAAGGTTTTCATTTCCATGTAGATACCTTCTATCATATTTGATGTACACATTGGTTCTGCTAGCCTTTATACTGTCACTAGATCAATTCACTGCAGATCATATCAACACATATCAGTATTACAGAGCTTTCACAAGCAATTAAGCCCCTCATCCTTTAGCTCCCATAAGCTAAACAAATGAATATTGTAAAAAGAAACCAAACAAATCACACTGAATTTAACTGGTAAGTTAAGGCCAAAATTTTAACGTCTTTTTTTTCAAATCTGTGCTCCAGACAACACGTTATGTGCTTTATCAGCTCTTTAAAAATGGATCTGTTAAAAGGGAAAACTGCTCCCATATTTATAAATGGTCTCACGATATTCTAATTTGCTGAAAACAGGGATAAAAGGATCACAATTCTCACAGGAATACACAATATTGAAGCTCAAATTCATGGGGTAGATGTCAGAGAAGAATTTTGTCCACTGCTCTGGCACAGTATTTAATGTGTTGCACAGAGAATTATATGACAAGAGATAAAAGAGAAGGACCATCTCTATGGAAATAGTATGGTCTGCTTCAGTAATGGACAGTTCAGAAATTAACTATGTGAACATTACAAGGCAGTCCAGTAATGCAATGATTTGAAACTAGTGCCCACATAACCCAAATGGAACTATTAAATGGTTTACACAAATTGCCTGGGAGATTTTACCAACCATAACCACCACAGAGGTGATTAAACCTTTAATTGTTCCTGGCCCCACAGTGCATTAAGTCCCCCATGTTCCTTTCACTATACTCTTTGTTTCAAGAATTAGAAGTAAACTGCCATAACCTAATTTTTCACAGATTACTTAATTTAAACATTTAGTACAGTCTTAGTAGCTGACCAGCTAATTTCAGCTTTTAATTATGAGTATTTGAAATTAAACTGCACTAAAAAATATATGCTAAAATGGCATTGCTTTGATCAACAGCTTGACTCTTAATCATGTTTATTCAGGATAATATAGCAAAAGACAAAGTCCCACAGAAGCAATAAAAACACATGTAATAAATTGTCTTATTAGAAAAAGCTGTGTTCCTATACTACAATGTCAAAATTACAGAATTATGCTCTTTAAAAAAGTTAATTGGAAATAGAAAAGACAGGTGAAACTAACTGATTTACTTAGCCGCCAATGCTGAAATTTGTCTTTCAGCAAAGGGAAAGTCACAGATCAGAATATAAATTTCATGCTGTGAATTTTGCTATGCCCTCCTTGCTAGTGGGAAACAAAGCCACTTAAATTTGGAAGTTTTACTTCATGGATATTTTGGCATTTTTAAAATTCTTTTGATTCTTTGTCATGAAAGTCTTATTTTCTTCTTTCCTTAAAGATTTCCAAAACTAAACATAGGTCTAAGCAGCCACAAACAGTACAGAGATCATAAAGATTTAGGACAAGATGGAGAAAAAACACTGATAAACTGATCACTCACATGAGTACAAATGTATAGTTCTAATATGGAGCTAAAGATGGTATATTTGTGAAGAGCCAGGAAACCAATCTACAAATAGATCTTTATAATAGCGGGTTTGGCCCTACTCCAAATCTGTAGTGTTCTCACTGAGTAGCTGTTAAAGAAATACATGAAGCACTTCATGATGAAATCTCCCAATTCAGAAAGCACAGAGGGAGAAGACAGAAGCTGAACTTCAGAATTTACATCATCATGTTGCTGTGTTCAGCACTCATGACTACAGGGGAACAAAATGTCCAGCCCTTTCTGGGGACAGGGAAATGCAGATAAAGGATTAATCTCCCAACAACACTTTAAAAAGCCCACTTTTATTGCACCAATTAGACGATGCTAGCATAAAATCAGATAGCTTCCCTTGGGAGCTATCATTAATCACCAGAGAGAAAAGATCAGAGCCTGTTCCTCCTCCTTCCCTTGTGAGGAAGCAGCGAACTGGTATGAGATTCCTACCTCAGCCTCATGTTCTGCAGTTTGAACATGCCAAGTGGCTTGAGCTGCTCTTCATACAACTTACCCTCTAGAACCAAACTTGTGATATCCCATCTGTCTTTTTGCTGACATTATGAGACCAATGTCATAGACAGTGATTCTGACATTGGCAGAGTAGACATAGGTAGCAACATTGCTATTAAAAAACACAGGTGAAGGAAATCTGCACATAATATCAGGAATATGTTGATCCTTCAAGCAGAAATATCCCCCAAATATATCAGGTTTATATTCTAGATGGGTTTAGAAAAAGGAAAAAACAGTCCTAAAGATCAGGGAAGATCACAAGCTCTCTGTTAGATTCAGACTGAACAGGATGCACATACTCTAATGTATGAATGAGCAGAAAAAAATTCTTAATTCACTATAACATAACAATAATAGCATTCTGCTGAGTGAGGCATATATTCTTTCAATTCACGCTTCTTTTTAGTGGAGAGAATTTACAACTTGAGGTCTCATACTTAACAAAAGTCATGCAAAGTAATTCACACCCCTGTATCTTGCTATCTAAAGATAACCACTGGCAACAGTATTTATGGGGAAAAAAAAGTAATACCATTCAGTCTGGGAACAAGCACAGTACAAATATGGACAGAAAACAAATCCTCACCTAACAAAAAAGTGACCAAATACAAAAGCAAAATTTCTATTAGACAACTTTTACATGCCTAATATAACCATTTGCCTTGAAATCTTGTACTTGTCAGAGAGCATAATTTTATGTAATTATTTGAATTACTGTAGTTGTTCTTATAGTAAAGATAAGGAAGTTCATATTATATATTCTAAAGTTAAATTATTTACATATTTTTTACAAAGTTTTGCAAGATTGGCAAGCATGATCTTGTAAATTGCTTTATAAAAATATTTCTGTCATGAACTCATGGATTTGTCCAGCTTCTCAATTAGTCACTTCACAATCAAATGCAACGAGATCTGAACATTGTAGTAAACTTCAGCAAAACAAAAAATCTATTGTTAATAAAATAACACTTTCCATCTCTATACAGTATCCTAGTCAAGCATTTGAAAGTGCTTAATTAACATTTTTAGATAATCATACAAAGTAGTAATTATCTCTTAATTTCTCAGTTTGTAGAACCGAGTCTGAAAGAATTCAGGTGATTTAAGCATAATCAGGCAGAAAATGATATAAAGGCCAAAATACAACCCAGCTTAGCTGTATGCAGATATGTCAAGACCTGGACATAGCACTACAGCTGTGGGCTGACCAGTGCTGAGTAGGTCATACGATGGAGACAGACTGCAGTATCTAACTGGGGCACTCATGATCTGTCATACAGTTCAGTGATCTTAGTCCTGGTAAAGTGCTGAGCACACTAAAAAAACTTCTACAAGCCTCCTTAGGGAGAAAAATGACTAGACAATGGGAAATTTAAGAGGTAAATGCAACTAATGCTACNGGGAGCTATCATTAATCACCAGAGAGAAAAGATCAGAGCCTGTTCCTCCTCCTTCCCTTGTGAGGAAGCAGCGAACTGGTATGAGATTCCTACCTCAGCCTCATGTTCTGCAGTTTGAACATGCCAAGTGGCTTGAGCTGCTCTTCATACAACTTACCCTCTAGAACCAAACTTGTGATATCCCATCTGTCTTTTTGCTGACATTATGAGACCAATGTCATAGACAGTGATTCTGACATTGGCAGAGTAGACATAGATAGCAACATTGCTATTAAGAAACACAGGTGAAGGAAATCTGCACATAATATCAGGAATATGTTGATCCTTCAAGCAGAAATATCCCCCAAATATATCAGGTTTATATTCTAGATGGGTTTAGAAAAAGGAAAAAACAGTCCTAAAGATCAGGGAAGATCACAAGCTCTCTGTTAGATTCAGACTGAACAGGATGCACATACTCTAATGTATGAATGAGCAGAAAAAAATTCTTAATTCACTATAACATAACAATAATAGCATTCTGCTGAGTGAGGCATATATTCTTTCAATTCACGCTTCTTTTTAGTGGAGAGAATTTACAACTTGAGGTCTCATACTTAACAAAAGTCATGCAAAGTAATTCACACCCCTGTATCTTGCTATCTAAAGAT
>WAAB01024948.1:237024-257678 GCA_013389865.1 Piaya cayana
AAAAAAATGACTAAAAAAAGGGAAATTTAAGAGATAAATGAAAATAATGATAAAAAAAAAAAAAGCACTAGTATTCAAGCACTGAACTTCATACTGTGTTCATGAAAAAGTATTGGAATGCACCTGAGGGCTGTTTCTACTTCAAAGGCTGTAGATAAAACAGTAAACTTCTACTCTTCTGGTTGTCATAGTTGAATCACAGGATTTAGTGATATTTTTGTCATTGATCTTTTAAATGATGAATGTAGATCAAAGACCACCTTCAGTCCTCATACTCTGGAATCTTGTAATAACTTTGCAATAACTATCAAATATACACTCAGATCTGGAGGGAAATGGATGACTGTAAATGTACTCTACATAGGTTTACTCTCAGTTCCAGAAGTTTGAGAACACATCCTGTCATTTCTTCTTGTTCATTGTCTATCCACTGTTCAGTGCTATTTGTTAAACTGTCGCTTAAACAATAAAGTTAAAATATTGTGAAATGACAGTTGTACCACTGAAAAATGCATAATAAATGCAGTGGAAAGAAACATCAGATTTTTTTTTAATAAATACTTTGAATATACAGCTATTTGGTGAATGCTGATATGCTTTTTCATAATTATTTATATCAGACAATATTTTCCCCTAACAGGTTTTAAGAAAACCAACTCATCTCTCCAACCCCCCACTGCATAAAAGACTCTAGCCTGGAAGCCTATGTTTCAACTGAAAAATTATCTCTTTGAATACGGAAATAACTATGAACATTCATACTGAATTCACTGGGTAGTATACATTTGTAATGAAAATGCAGGATGACCACTAATATGCAAAGGAAACAACATTATTAGAAATATTTTTCAGTTCTTAGGAATTTAAAATCCTGTAAATGTAAAAGAAAGGAAGTAGAGAATGGTAGCAGCAAGGATATTCAAGTCTCCTATAAAATCAAAGTGTGCACTTTATATTTAATATAAAAAACCCAAATAATAACCCAAAAGCCTAGATAGCTTCTTATCTGATCAGGTGTACAACACAGTTAATACGAAATGCCACATACATGTTATTATTCTTGAATAGTATGTTCTGCGTAGTGAGATTTTCACAGACTGAGTAACAGTATGAAGTAGTATACATGTTATTACGTAACAAGCCCTTGAACTGTTATTGCTAAAGAGACAGGTAATTCTTGGGAAGTACTTCAGAGAAGTAATGAAGGCAATAAAAAGTCAGGCTTTTCACTACAGTCAAAACACACCTATCTGTTTCAGAGAGATTAAATAAAACCACAAAACTATAAGAGAATACTTTTACAACCTTATAAAACACAGGTTTACACTTCAAAGAATAGTAATGGAAAGAAACAACCATCAATACAACCAAATAAATAATTTTGAATGGCTACAACAAATGTATATGATATGTATATAGATGTACAAACTTCTAGTTAATTTTCTGTTCATAAGAGAAATTTCATTTTCAAGTAAGTATGTAGAAGCAAATACTCTATAGCCTTGCAGTCCTAGTAAATTAGCTCTACATACTGCAGAGTAAAAGGAGAGAGCAAATTCCTCCCCTAGGCTTCATAGCAGTAGAGCAGCTGTTCTGCAGTCACTACTGCAGACCACAGGCAGTAGAAGCCACAGCTGTTATACACTGCCCTAAACAGGCCTCTTGGACACAAGATTCATGTAATCAGACTTAATGGTCATCTTCCCTCCCCTCGAATACATGAACTCCTCATCGCTGTTACGGGGGAATGGGACACAGCTTGGAAGGAACAGCACTTGGAGGATTTCCCAATATGAACAAAGAATGCAGAATTCCTCATATGCTTGTGACATCTTTTTCCTTAGCCAAAATATTCCATACGTAATGCCACGTGCATTGCACAGAATAATGGAAATTTGCCTCCTAAGCAACATCTTGAGTCTATTTCATCTTCATTTTCCCTTTATTTTTTTCTGTACAAGAAAACCAGTTTTTTGAAGCATACAAACATTTTCTTCATTATATTAGGGACTTATTTGAAATGTGCGCTCTAATCTGCTCAATAAATGTAATAATTATCCAAAATTTACCGCTAATCTGCACATGCAATTCATACCCAATTCTATTTTAAATTTCAATTAACAAAAAACTTGTTTCAAATATCAATTTTATTATTTAATTATTCATTATAATAATCTCCAATAATTTAATGCCCCACGTTCAGAATCTTCCTAGCTGATCTTACAATTTGTAAGCAGTATCTCAGTATGTTTCCAGATTCCACCCTTTATTCAGCATTGGACATGCCCTTAAAAGACTAATGACATTTCCTTTTCTCATTCAGACTTTTCTCTTCAACCTGTCATAAATACTGTACTCAACACATCGATCGTGACATACTTCCCAGTCATTTAACACAGTTCATTAAAGTCACTAAATTTCAGTTTATGAGCTCAGATTTTTTTTAAATAAAATGAAATAGTATTCTATCAGTATATTACTATGACACAATGTCTTCTCAATCTATAAATAAAACACTCCTTAGGAAAGAATGTACAGGTGAAGAATGGAGTCAGTGATGCACCATATAGCTACAATGAAAATCCTTTCTCTGCTGTTCATGAACAGGTAGGTGGCTTAAGACCTAGTAGAGGGAAGGAAGGCTGGACCAGTCTCATGACAGGGATGAGTGATATATCAAATCCAGTTGGATGGTGAATGACTTTTTCCAGAGCAATTAACAGAAGCAATCAAAGCATAGGAAGTGGTAATGATGGCAAACCGACTACCCCAGCTCTGCTAGGTAAGTAATGCTGGAAGATATGTATTGTCTAACAATTTCTTGTTGTTTGCTGGAAATAGCCTCAGAGACCTAAACAAGTCACATAAGGACTGCTGTTTGAATTTCTATTTAATATAGAGAAATTGGCCAAGAGTACAAGAAACCAGGTAGTTTGAGTGAAAGCTACTATAAAACAATCAAGAGTTTTCAAACACCTGGAAAGGAAAGAATTGCCACAGCACGTAAAGAACAATGACATTCCAAATCGAGACTTTAACAAATTGAAGAGCCAAAAGATAGGATCTCTAGGGAAAACATTCAAAGTTTTGGCTTGGGGGTTTTTGTTTCTTCTTCTTCTTCTTTTTTTTTTTTTTTAAAAAAAAAAAAAGAAGGGAGTTAGTAGAATGGGAAGTTTTAAAATAGAACCAGTTCTGGAAGCAGAAAAACAACTTTTCACAAACAGGAAAATAAAAAGGAAGTATATGAAGAGACTTCAGAATTTAAATCAAGATCTTTTCAAAAGAATAGTACTAGTAGTTTAAAAAAACACCTACAAAAGAATACCATTAATTTCTCAGGTAAAGTGGTGCATTAATATGCTAACTAAGAAAGAACAATTATTTTTAATTATTTAAAATCGCAAGTAGAGAGACCACAAGAGGGTCATTCACTAACACAAAAAAAAGTCAAGCCACTGACAACAGAGAAAGCTAGAACAGTTCAGGTGTTTTATTGTTGTTATTATCTTTACAAAGCAACTAATTGTAACCAATAACTTGTTATAATTTTACTAAGAGAGACAGCATAGCATAAAAGAAAAAAGGGGAAAAGGAAAGAGTCAAAACAATACTTAGATCTCCAGTTCATCAAGACTTGGCAATTTAAAAGAGGCGTCATCAACTGAAACAAAACTTTAGCTATTAGGCCTGACAACATATGGAAGAATGGGAGTGTGTCAGAATTAAGGCATCAAAACCAGTGCTACACTTTCCCCGCTCCTTTTCACATGTATCCTGAGAGCCACAGACAAGTTGACTAAATTCAAATATCTGAAAATTTACTATAACAATTTATTCAAAAATCAATTTCCAAGCACCTGAGGATAATAAGGTAATAAACAGACAACACAGATCTGTCAAGAACAAATTGTATTAAACCAACCTAATTTAATTTTTTTTTGTCAGAGTAATTAGTCTAGTGGATAAGAAGAAGAAATATTTGCAATGTATCTTAACCTAATCAAATAAGGGAAATACAGTTTAGCTGCAAGTGCTAAAAGATAAGCATATGTGGGCTAGAAATAAGGAAAGTAAAAAACAATTTTTGACACAAGATTACAGCAAGGAAGATTTCTGCTTGAATTCCAAAAGGCCTGTTTGGGTCAGTCACCATTACATACTGTCATAAAGGATTTAGACACTGCATAGAAGACATCAACATTCTAAATTAAGAATAGATAATTCTAAGAATATCTGAAGTGATCCTGATAAATTTGTGTCAGACTCAAACATTAAAAAGCCTTTGATTGTATTAAGGTTTACTTGATAATCTCGTGACTTCAACAGATCTCAGCGTCTTCACCCAAAGCTCTCAGATCTTAATTAAAAGTGTTTAACATAATATTCAAATGTTAACAAAATTATAAAACGCAGAATAAACTCCCAATTTGAACACAAATAGTCTTATCATTCTATAGCTATTGTCTAGTGCATGAATAGGTGCTGTGCCAACTACCATAACATGCTCTTTGCTTTATAGTTCTTATCAGTGAAACTATTTGTATCCTGACCACAAAGACTCCATCCTGTCCAAAAGTAAACTCAATTTATCCCAGCTGCAGTGTAGGCGTTTTATGAATTTATGCCAGCTTGTGCATAGATCTGCACTGGAACAGAAAAACTAACACAATCAGAAGCAAAGATTATATATTTTGTTTCAATATTTGAATACATCAGTTACAGCTTAGAAGAACATCTTAATGCTTTTTTGAGGCACATTCCATACCGTGCTGTATTGGTTTATACAATTTAGTTATTTCTTTGCAAAAACTCAGTGCTTTCAATATGGACAATTCTAATGAAGATCTTTTATTAATATCAACGTTATGTATTTTCTGGTTACATTTTATAATCTTACAGGTTTATCCCCTAAGTGGTTATTTAACACAAACTAGTCTAGCACACTCTTTTCCAGTGCACGTTACTCAAGGAAAAGGTAATAGTAAGAGAATTAAATTATTACTGCATGGTAATAACACCCTAATCAGCCATTTCTGCATAGCAGGCAAATAGATTTTATTTTAGATGCATTACAATGCCTTTATTGCAAACCAAATATTTATCAAATACCAAAAAGCTAATATTTTAGAGGATGGGGGTTTATTACATTACATTTCATTTATTCAAGGAAGTAGTATTTTTTAACATGGTACATTTAAAAAAAGATCTTTGTGTATTCTTGGAAATGCTCTCATAGGATTAGCTGTGCACTATCCAAATTTTGCATTCTTAATTTGTACAAGTGTTGTTTGGCGAGAAGGGCAGATTTAATCACTTTTCTGTTAGGAGTCATCTCCTAAGCAAGGCAACTCCCTGCCTTACTGGTTTGGGATTATATGATAGAACAGTTTTGGTTTCTTTTTTTCTAAGTTGTTCAGTTCAGCTAAATAAAACTCCATATTTTTCCTCTGGGTCCTTGCAACATGGTATTTAGTGCTGGTGCTAATTTCCTTCAATGTTTATTTATGCATTAAAATACAAACTCTGTGTTTGTGTGTATGTACATATTTTTAATAATTTGTACAAAGCATTACATTCTTCTGAAGGTACAGATGCCTGTTAACAATGCAACAGAAGATCCAGATAAGTGTGTCAGTTAAAAAGCAAGTCTGTGTGATTAAGGAGAGTTTCACTGTAGAGATCACATATTACTGAAAAAGGCAATGGAATACCAAAGTAAGTTACTTAATTTGAGATAACACACAAGCAAATGATAATTGAGAAGACACTCTGCAACATCAACAGGATTTGGCAGTTAGGGTACATTTTAACAAATCTTCAACTCAAATGATGTTCCCAAGCATACCATATGGATCTCATGGCTGGAAATTAATCAGCGGTGCCAACAGATGTCAAAAAGCTTTCAAAGCCTTAGAAAAGATTATATGTATTAACTTAAAACAATTTATAAACATGTCAACATTTCTCATAGTTCACAAACTTCCTCTCCTCCCTACACTTGCTCTAAGAGACCACGAAAATATTCTGAGGGTCACATGAAGAATGAAGCTGGAGTATTTTCCATTGCAGGGCAGCAAAATAAAAATGCAATGGGCCAAAGGAAATTCTCTCCAAAGGAGAGTTCTTGGAATAGAAAAAAAGAAGTGGGTTTAGCAACACAGAAAAATATTCATAACCTTATTAGTGCCATAAGCAACATTTGATTCTGTGGGAAAGACTGAACAGAACAAAAATGTTGCATAAGCCTTAGTGTTATGCTAAAGGAATCTGAACTTTTCAACATTTACAACAAACCTTTCTGAAGAACGGAGAGAAGACAGAGGAAAAAAGAAGCCAGTTTCTCTCTTTTTTTTTTTGGCTAACACCCACAGATGTTTTTCTCTGTTGAGTATAAATGTTCTCTCCTACCCATGCCATGGAGACAAAAAACCCTTGTGACAAATTTAGTGGCCTCAAATGGAAAGGAATGATTTGACATCAGTTGAGAGAAGATATAAACTCCCCCCTAGATCTGTTCATTAAAATGTGGGTTGTTGACTCATGCTATGAGAAAACATGGGAAGTTTTCCTGAAATACTATCAAGTATTTCTATAACAAATAGAGTATTTCAACTTACTGTTTAAGAATTCAGTCTTTGTATTTATTCTACAGCAATATTTAAGCCTGTTTTGCATCTGTTCTTAAAAGAGGAAATTCTTAAATTTTGTGGAAGTAAAGAAAGATACAATGGTGTGATCACGTGGAACAAAGTCATTAATTCTGCATCATTTCTCTTTAGAATGAGATGGATAGAATGAAAATTTACCTACCATAGTAAAATACAATAAAGGAAATCTGCCTGCACAGAAAATAAACACAGAGGTCACTGTCATACTTTTATCTTTCCCTTTTCCTGAGAAATGATCATGTTATCTATTCAAGATAAATGAGATAAACACCAATATTATCAGGGGACTATTTTTTTTACAACTAATGGATGCCTTTTGTTAGCAGTCTTCAAAATATGGGACACTTGAGGTTTAGGATATGTCATTATTACAGAGTGGAAAACAACATTATGAACACGTACAGGCATCCAATTTAAAAATCCACATTTCACTTAAGTAGCTAAAATACTTATTCATTAAACGATGAATGATGTACAACTAAGTGATTGTGAATTTGGGGCAGGAGGGTTTGCCTTTTAAATATAATTTAGATGATTCATAACAATCACAGAAGACTAAAGATCTACTGCCACAAGAAGCACAACTTCTAGTAACAGTCTCTGGGTAAAAGTTTTATATATTGTTTACTGGGACACTTACTCTTCCTGGATACAGAAGACGACTGTCAGGGTATTGTAACTCAATATATACAACTTATGGTCTACCAGAGTGAAACGCAGTATTTTCTAGTGCTTGTAAAATGAATTTATCAAAGGGTATAAAGAAGAGTTTAGTCTATTTTTATAAAGCAGTCGTGTTTTATGATATGTTGAAGCTACCATCTATTTGAATCAAACATGTCAGTTTTATAAAAGCCAAGCTAAAGAACTAAAAGCACTCCATCTTAAAGTATAGAAAGGTTATAAAAGCTACTGTATTAAAAGATACTGGACCTGCTAGTCCAAGAGAAATAAAATATGAAGAGAACTAATTTTGCCTTTTCTCTATCTAAGCCTTCTTCACAGACAAAAAGCCAGTAACTTAAATTTCATTGCCTGGCTAGCTGATGAATTATGTCAAACCTATTTAGTCAGCAGATTTCAACATGCAAGCCATGGATCCCTGAAGATCTGTGAGCTAATAATTACAGGTCTATGAAAAAGTACTAAGAAAAATACATGCATAGATACTGCATACCAGTCAATGAAAGTAAAGTTTCTAGATTGGTGTACACTGCCAGTGAAACTTTTTTAATGTCTCAGGAGCCAGAATGACTGAAAATCACTGGTACTTGAACCTAAAGAATCATATAGGATTGTACACATGAAGTATCTATATAGCATTACAATAAATTTCCCATAATAACAAATAGTAATGCAAATACATTAATCTTTGGTTTCCATTTCCTGATCTATGGAAAGAGAGCTTTAGTGCAATCTTAAAGTATTTCTAGAATGCCACCCAAAAAATACAAATGGTCAGATTATCCAAAAGATTAAGACTTCATTTTAGTTGTGAACTAAACATAATGAAACACTAGTGGAGTAAGTGACAACTTTGACCTACAAAAGATCATAACAGCAGTGTTTCTTAGACTGTGAAGCTATTCAGGAACGCATTTCTGAATGGTCAAGATTAAACATAAATTTTTGTACTTTTGCTGTTATCGTACTTGCACATATAGATATTTAAGTGTGTGAGTGTATATATATGTTTTAAAAAGACCTCAGTCAAAATTCTCAGAGATAATTATACAAAAGCAAGATAATTTCTGCAGAACTCTGGAAACAGTGTGTCACTGAATCTTTACCATGAATTACATTAGAAAGCAAGCTTAGCCGGTGCAGCTATTTTGCAGTATTGAAAGATTTATTGTAGCTACCTATGTTATGTAGTCATTTCTAGGATCCTACAAGTATTGCACAATTATTTCTAATTTAATAATTCATATTTTAGTGATATTAATACTACATTCATTTCTCAACACAGGAACACTATAAATTTTCTTCAGGTTCTAAAATAAGAAAAACAAAGGCAGCTCCTTTGACATAGTTCCATCATGACCATTTACAGGCTGGGCAGTGTACGTCAGGCTTTTCATCCTGATCACACAAGATGCTGAATACTTTAAGCCTAGTGTCCAGGCAGAATATGCACTGTACAATACTGAAAGTACTGTAATTTTCCTTAGTAACAGTAAGAGTCAGAAATCTCCACATTTTCTATTCAGGGAAAGCTTCTCATCTGTCATTTACTACAACACATTGTTACAGATTCAGCATCTGATTCTCACTGGAGTCCAGTGCTCTGCAGTCTTTTATAGCTGAGCTGTTATCAGTACAAAAAAGTACAACAGTTTGCCTGACAGTCATAAACCAAGTCCATACTTCACCTGAGGTTTAAAACCATACTTTATCCTAAGTCACAATTCTGTATTTTTCTCTAAGAAGAAACCCCCTAATAATAACTTATTATAATATATTTCCCTAGTAAAGACTGCGCAAGAAAACCCAGAGCTGCAAACTGGTGGAGGCTGGAGAAAACTTCTGGGAGGCAACCTCTTCAGGCTAGCCCTGTTCCAATGCTCTTCCTGAAGCACTTGCTTTTAGCCACTGCCAAAGGCTACATAAAAAAAAATATTGACCTTTAGTCTGGGCTATTTGTTTGTACTTGATTTTACCAATGTTTCCCACATTCATCTTCAGTCAGTTAAGACAATATTTAGACAATCTAAACACTATATATTTATAGAGGCTTTTGAAATTCATGCGTTGTATCCTACATGAAGAAATGAGCACAGGCCACTTGGAAGACCTACCTCCTCCCACTGTTTATACACAGGTTGCAACTTTTCAAGACTTTCAGGGCAACAGGAGGAAGATATTCTGTTGTGAAAGAGCTGAGGCTGTTTTCACTGTCTGAATGGTCAAACACTGGAAAAACATACCCAGACCATGGTTGTGACGCTCAGGCATGTTTGCAGTTGACAGGCATCACTACAGTGCTCTGGACTGTATTCAAGGTCGATGCAAACACTACCTGTTAAGTCATTTCTGAAGCAAATATGGATATGAAAACCATCTGCAAAGACTGCAAAGGAACTAGCAGGCAGATTTAATCTCATAAAGATAATTAATGTTGGTATAGTTAGACTATTACACTAAACACAAACCTGTTCTTTACAGTTTCACTTCCATTTTACTGACAACCTGCTATTGGTTTTGATTAGCATTTTCCTCCCTAGCTGCAGGGACACGTTTCAGTCAGTAGTTCTTTTACTTTAAAGTCCACAAAAACGTTCAACTTCTAGCCGCATTTCAAGTGTGTGTATACCTGCACTTGACTTCCTCCACACCGACTTTTGCAGCTCTTTCTTTTGGATACTTTATCAGTTTGAACCTTCACTAAGCTGGTGAATGTAGTCTGCATTTAAGTTCTAAACCACTCACATAACTAAATGAAGGTCAAGCCTATTAGACTCGCTTCAGCTCACATCAATTATACCCACCATTGCAGGTGATGTAACTACGATTCCAGCTAATTAACTCTGCACTATTGAGATAGACTGCCTAATAAGGCACAACATGGATGAATCAAGTTAACTCTGTCAATCTTCTTTGTAATAATGCATTTTGTCATATAAACAGTCCAACAGCCTAAGATTTGTAGATATACAATCTGGGTGCCTTTTTCTGATAGACTTAGGGAAATGCATTCCTTTAGTTGTAAAATATCCTTCAATGGCATTCAATGGCACTGCACTACATATACCTTGATATTGAAAAGGTAAAATTTATTTTACGCTCTAGAAATAATTTACCACCTTTAAATGAGAAAAGTAGAGAAATACCCTTCAAGCAGCATCCAGTTAATAACTGTAAACAGAGAAGTCTCTCTCCAGTCATTCCTAGCAATCAGTGTTAATATTCACTGTCTTTGCATAGCTGTAGGTAATCAGATTCCTGTTAATTTACAGCTATGTTCTAATCCTTAATTTAGAACTCTACTGAGATTTTGATTTTAGCACTTGAACAATCATTTGACAATGTGTGAAGTGGCAGAAGAATACTAGCAAAGCTGAGTCCTAGGTTTTGTCCAAGGGTAAATATTCAAAGTGGAAAAGCAAGAGAAATTCCTAACTAAAGGCACACCCTGGCAATTACCCCATCTGAGAGTGGCTGGTCAAAATCTACTCTCTGCATGTGGTTACACAGCCTGTCTTCCCAGTCTCTGATCACACCACCTTAGACGATATAGATGTTGGAGTCTGGAAAAGCAGAGAACGCATTTTAGTCCTTTCTGGAGAGGACTGGTAAACTTCCAGAAATTTTTCTGTGTCCCAAGCTCAGGAATTAGCTAAGCCAACTAAATGAGGTCATTAAATGTAGACACAGCTTTGCTGAAATGTAGAAAAGCTGAAATAAGTGTTAGAAGTGAGCTGAACAACAACACTAATCTCTGTCATATATGTCTCCCAGTTTCAAAGCTGGACTACATTGTATTATAAGTTGTGGTCAAAGTTTTAAAAAATTTAAATAGGAACAGATTGAATTAAAAATCAAATGAATAAATGCCAATTTAACATTCAGTGTAAATATTGTGATCATTGTTTTTGTCTTTATAGATGGTATCTGATTAATACTATTGACGACACATATGAGTGACAGATGTAATTCTAAAATCTACAATGAAACAAGATCTTACAATTCTACATATTTTATTGATATCTCTACATATAAAAGTTTTAATTTAAAATCACTAGGACAAGTAACCTACATTCTGTGCAATATTATTAATGTTGAATATTACTAAATCAGTAATTTCTAATTGACAAGGCAGGACTTTATGCTGTCTTTCTCATTTGGGATATTATTTAGTTGACACTTAACATGAAATAATAATTATAACTTCTAAACATAAATGTACTGCTACAGTAGCTCTTGAGTTAAAGTACAAGGAGTGCAAAACCATTCCATCAATCTTTCTAAGACAAATTAGCTTTCAACCCTTGCCACTAGCAAAGTGCCATTAATTATGTTTAAACAGCACAACAAAGACAACAGGTGCTTGTAGGAAGGTCATACAAAAGGTTTCACATGGAACTTAGAAGTGATTGTTATGACTGTGCAAAATGATACGGTCTGACAAAGAATGTGTTTCTTGAAAATTGTTAATGGTTCTAAACAAAGAAAAATTACCCTGTATTCCCAAGAATATCATAGGCTTTTAGAATAAATGCAGCAATAAAAATAATATAAACACAGATGTGCCAAGATGATCCATCTTGAGGAAATAAAACATTTCATTAAAGATGTAGCAACTTTGCCTTCTTTAACTGGCTTTACCTACAATTTCTTTTCATTTACAGTCTTAAATGTAAAGTCTTACACTTCAGATAAACATCAGCTTTGAAGAAGTATTCTTCCAATCTGAACATATTACTTCAGTGATGAGCAGCACTTACCAGGAAGAAATAGGAGAGGCCTACTTTGCTATTAAATTTATTACTAAAGATGAAATGATGAATTAATTCATCTGTCCATGGGACAAGAAAACTTAAAAATATGTTTGATGAATATGGCTGTATTTGTACACCTATGGTAGATTCCTCATCAGGCAGAGGAGACACCAGGAACATTATTAACATGGCTACACCTATATTATGAAACAAGAAGTACTTGACAGTTCTTCCCATTTTCATCTGTTCCACTTGATGGTAACAGATTGCTCCTTTTCTATTCATCTCAAAATTATTGTAGAGATCTCTCTAATATTCTTTTCCAAAAGAGGCGGTACCGGATCTTTTTTGTAGTAGTAGTTATGGAAAATGACTGTGTTGAAAATCCTTCAATATCTAGAATTAGATTGAATCTAGAGGGGAATCTGCAGGAGGGTCTTCTATGCAGTAACAGAAATGCAGCAGCTCTGGCCATCATATAAACAGTATTTTAAAGGAAGCTCCTACTCATGCTTGAGCTCCCATCCTGGACATTTTCTACAATAGTGATAAAAAAGCTCAAATACCAGATTCATGTTTAAAGGATTTCATGTTTTCTGTTATGTGGACATTACAACAGTCATTCTGTCATAAAACCAAAAGGCAACATTTCTCTTGCATCCCACTAACAGCCATACATAGATTATGATTATCCTGATGACATTCAGTCACAAAACCAAACTGTATGATAGTATCTAGCAGCGGAGCATGATTCTGAATATCCAACTCCACCTTTGTAAGAAAAGCCAAGTTGTCCTTTGAATAGCCAAGATGATGTGTTAGTGCCTCTATTAGTCCTCTCCGGTTTTTAGCAAGAATAAGGAAGAGATAATAGACCAAAATTTTTCTTTCCTCTGCTAAACCACACAAAAGACTACCCCAGCCACCTCCACCTCTGACACCATGGAGGAAAACACATTTCTACCCTGTGAATGAGTGGACCAACTTTAACCAAAGAATGAGTGTCTCCTTGACTTCCTAAGTAGTGAGGCTGGTTGTATTGACAGAACCAACTGGTACATAATGTGGGCTGCTGAAACCCTAACACTACTTCCACTTCTGATAAAAAAAAACCCCAAGACATTGTCTTAAACCAAGTACTGAATATTCCTTAAAACTCTCCTTTCTTATATAGAGATTAGTATATTGAAACTCGTGAGTCTGCTGCCCTCCCCCAGGCAAACCACTTCTAAAAACATAAATGTTAAAGTGTGAAATACGGTTGAGCTGATATTTCAGCAAATAAGGCAGTTTTTAAAAATTAAATACACTTGTCCTAATTTAGATGAGCTTCTAAGTTTTAACAAAAGCATTATACCTTTCTTCAGGATTCATGGGACAACTGAGAGTGGAGATGCACCAAAGAGAAGAACTTTAAGTCTCTCATGTGAAAAAGCACAGAGATCCTTACAAATGATCCCAATTAAGGTCTGGTACATCCTTGTTCACTTTGAATCTTGTTCATTCTGTGAAAAACATGATAAAGGCCAAAACAATGGAAATCAACAGAGCTGTGATGGTAGCAATGGGAAAATATGAACTTGAGGAGCAGACGACATGACAGGTTCACATTATGTAGTAGCCTTTTTCTTAAATACTTTACCATATAGTACAATCCCACTTTCTAAAAGGATATTTGAGGTTTATGTATCTTAAAACAAGAATGCAAACAAACCACCACAGATCCCTAGACGTTTCTGTGGTTTATCTAATACAGTATATAGGTTCTTGCTCTGGGCATTTAAAATAACCATGATAAAGTCATGATCAGTATATATATATTCTCATCATTCACGCCTATATCAATATTAAATTTCTGGTTTTATACAGCAATAATGATCATCAAATAATATATTTTTAGTGAACATTTAAGATTTTTTTTGAAAATCAATAACAAGACCGACATACAATATATATCATAAAAGATCCATAAAACCATATTTAAGATTTCACTTTCTTTCACTGGGATAGTAAATGGCAACTAGTTCTGTCAGCAGAGCAAAAGATGTGCAAGTTTAACTGAATATATACTAAATATTCAATTCCCGTACAATAGAGGTGAAAGATAATATCAGCATTTATAAATCAGTGTGTGTACACTACAGAAAAGCTGTGTTATTTGTAAGTTCTACAACAGCTATATAAATTACTTT
Organism: Piaya cayana; assembly: GCA_013389865.1. Taxonomy (NCBI): domain Eukaryota; kingdom Metazoa; phylum Chordata; class Aves; order Cuculiformes; family Coccyzidae; genus Piaya; species Piaya cayana. The sequence continues at coordinate 251,323 of WAAB01024948.1, forward strand.
TCAGCTGCTCATATTTTTGTTACACCTCTTGTATTTCTATTACCTATGATCATTCTCATCATTCTTTCAAAATCCTGAAGCAGGAATTAAAAAAAAAAAGCAAGAAAAAAATAATACTAGCCTCCCAGAGGTATTTTGAGACTAGCTGGTTAACCCTTGCATAATGTGTTAATAATTAATGTACTGTTACATGTTCACTTATTATGTATAATCACCACCTACATTAGAGGAGGTTTGCCCATGGGCAAAATAGAATTATTTCTATTTTTAATGGAAGGTTAAATGAAAGCAAGAAAATGCACAAACAGCTACTTCATATATGGAATATGAGAATTTAAAATGACTCTGATAAAGATTTGGATTGCAGCTCAGTGATTCCCTGCCACTTACTTCATTTTATTTTCATCCACTTTTAAAGCACATTCAACAAGAAAGAAAGTTCTTGCTCCTGTGGGAGATAAGAGTAAAAGCAAAAATGGAACAGATACTGGAAACATTAAAATTAATGATGTCTGAGAAATCATTATGGTTATAAACCTCGAGCCTGACAGTTCTAATTCAAGGCTTACAAAAACTGAGAAACAGTTAAATAAACTGAAGGACCAGATGGTCTCAGCCTTTAGGGAATTCACTACAGACAGATAAATTGGGAAACATGAGTCAACAGTCAGAAACTAAAGATATTCTGAAGTGTTTTGAAAGGTCTGATTTCTGATGAAAAACTTGAGAAGACCATTTTTCTAGAGAAAAATAAAAAACAAGTGTTCCTGTAGACTGTTTTTCTAAGAGATCTTTCCAACACTTACTTTCCAAAAGGTTCAGATGTGGTATCTCTATGTCAAAGTTCAGATCCCTGAAATGAGTTATTTGCAGAAGAACAGGCATCATGACTTATATTCGTGAAAGGAGAAGGAGAATTTCCTCCCTCTTTAGTTAGATTTGTAAGTTTTACTTGCTTGATAAATATGTCAAAGTGACAAATGACCAGGGTGCCACTTAGAAGACTGAATATTTGAAGATTTAAAGTAATTGCCATATATCATTACATATAGTGAAGGACAAGTATAGGAATTAGTTTTAATTACCACAAACTCTTTAGCCTTGTAAGAGGAATTTGCATATTATCTTCCTCTCCCATTTACTTTCCAGTTAGAAATTGTTTAAAAAAAAAAGAAGAAAAAAAAGTGTCACACTTGTATGGAGTATTATTTACTTCATGGTTGTGTTCTCACTAGAGAACAGAGGCATATTCTACTAAAATTCTTCAGGTTCTATAACGTCATAGAAAATTAAGATTAAGGTAATAAAAACAGAACTTCTTTGGTAAATATAATAGCTACCACTATCTAGTTGAAAATAGTTGGAATTATAAAATTTTATTTTTCTTAATTAAAAAAAGGATATTCTCATAACAATGTGGCATTAATTTAAATTTTGCACATCAGTGCAATTTGAGCTTTAAAACAAATTATTTCTAGAGTCTATAACTTCAAGTAAATACAGGTCTTTCTGAGTATAAGTAGCTATTTTGCTGTATCCCCTTCTTCACAGGGGAGCAGAAGTTATGGAAAGAGACAGTTTCTTTAAGTATTTGGCTGTTAGAAATTGAACAATCCAGGAATTCTCATGTTTGTACTACCAGACTAAATTTAGCTTTAAAGGCAGTATTCAAACGTCTTTATTGCCTAGCCTGTTCAATCAACATTCTCTATAAAATTATTTACAAGTTTGCTCACATATTTTTGCTGAGTCCAGTCCTGTTCAATGTCTTCATCAATGACCTGGATGAAGGCATTGAGTGCTCCCTTAGCAAGTCTGCAGATGACACTAAGCTGAGTGGAAGTGTCAGCCTGCTGGAGGGTAGGGAGGCTCTGCAAAGGGATCTGAACAGGCTGGACTGCTGGGTTGAGTCCAATGGCATGAGGTTTAACAAGGCCAAGTGCCGGGTCCTGCACTTGAGGCACAACAACCCTATGCAGAGCTACAGACTGGGAGAAGGCTGGCTAGAAAGCTGCCTGGAGGAGAAGGACCTGGGGGTGTTGGTCGACAGCCGACTGAACATGAGCCAGCAGTGTGCCCAGGTGGCCAAGAAGGCCAATGGCATCCTGGCTTGTAACAGAAACGGTGTGACCAGCAGGTCCAGGGAGGTTATTCTCCCTCTGTATTCAGCACTGGTGAGACCGCTCCTTGAATCCTGTGTTCAGTTCTGGGCCCCTCACCACAAGAAGGATGTTGAGGCTATGGAGCGAGTCCAGAAAAGAGCAATGAAGCTGGTGAAGGGGCTGGAGAACAAGTCTCATGAGGAGCGACTGAGAGAGCTTGGGGGTGTTTATCCTGGAGAAGAGGAGGCTGAGAGGAGACCTCATTGCTCTCTACAAATACCTGAAGGGAGGTTGTAGAGAGGAGGGAGCTGGCCTCTTCTCCCAAGTGGCAGGGGACAGGACAAGAGGGAATGGCCTCAAGCTCCACCAGGGGAGCTTCAGGCTCGACATAAGGAAAAATTCTTCACTGAAAAGGTCACTAGGCAATGGAATGGTCTGCCCAGGGAAGTGGTTGAATCACCTTCCCTGGAGGTGTTTAAGGCACGTGTGGATGAGGCACTGAGGGGCACATGGTTTAGAGATTGGTGGGAATGGTTGGACTCGATGATCTGGTGGGTATCTTCCAACCTGGTGATTCTATGATTCTAAGAAAGGGTAGCAGTAAAAATTCCTGCTCTGTGAGATGGCTACCTGCTCACAATGTGGAAGCTGGGAAGGAATACTATGATTTTTAATATGTAAATATTTTACATCAAACCTGTGCTAACTGCAATAGCAAGGTAATTATTTACATAAAACTTAAGATAAATTCTAATGCTTTTTTCTGTGAACCAACTTGAATTTTATTTGCATATCAATTATTCACTGCTTTCAAAACTAACACTCTCTATGCATCACTTATATCCTAACTGCTGCAAGCATATTGTAATACTTTCAACTACTATTTTCTGTTAGTGCAAACTGATTTCTGCAAGTGCTCTTGAAAACAGCCAGCAGACATCAGATAGGCCTAAACAAGATATAGATGGATACAATTTCAGAACAACCGGCCTGCTCACACCTGAGTCCATCGATTCTTAGTATGAAAAGGAATGTAGATATTTTTACAGATAAAAGCCAGTAATAAATACCTCACTTATAAAACCTTGCGTACCTAAAAATCAGATTTATTTCCCTGATATCAGTTAGTAAAGCTAAGTCTTTAAGAGAGATTATATTTCACTTTGTAACATGATTTTGTCAATCATTTGGCCTTACTAATACTAAATCTCTTCGATCCTGATAAGGTCAGCACAGATTGCATCAGCCAGACCAAGAATATAATTATTTATTTTATCCTCTCCACCTAATTTTGTTCTAGTGAACATTTAAGAAAAAAAAGAAAAACTCAGACAACTTCTAAGATTAATGACAGAAAAGACCTCTATTTTCTACAGCCTGCAGTGGTAAGAAAAGCAGAAACCACCAGCACGGAGTTATTGCTTGTTTCTCATGCAAACAAACCAAGACCAGGTATTAATGGGCACACCTTTCTTCATCACAGTCCTTTCAAGAAAAGAATTTGTGGTTTATAATGTTGGCAATACAAGTAATACTCCCCTATGCATTACCACATTACCAGTAATAAGGAAAATAAGAGGTTTAATACTTCTCTTTGACTGACTCGCATATCTAATACCTGGAAATTCTTAGCTTGATATGAACTAACCTGTGTCAAAGAAAGGTGAAAAAATATGCAAGTACTGATTAATATAGTTTGCCACAACTACATGGAATTGTTGCAAATAATCAGAGATACAAAAATCTATAGAAGGACTAGTAAAAAACAAAATAACAAAAAGAAAGCTATTCTACTGTTTAAATATATGACTGTGGGAGATCCGGCCAGCAGAACAACTGGACAGACATCTTTCAATAGCTGTACAACATTTGAGTCCTTCTAGCCTGTTTGTGAGTTCTTAGCGTCTCTGGAGGGCTTCTACGGCTATTTTCTAGTAAACTATGCATAGCAAATGCACTGTGAAAGTGCATTTTTATTTATTTATTTTATTTTTATTTAGATTTATTTGTATATTTTGGAGTGAAGTGTGCTGTTATTAAAAGCCTCTGAAGTATAATGGATAAAGTTTCGTTTAGTTTGTTTTAACTTATGCCAGTGGTAGTAGTCATTGTAATTTTGGTATTTATAAAACTTAATGGTGCAGTTGCTGAGCTATTTTTTACACAGGTTATATTGCACATGTTTAAATAATACAAAAAATTGCTAAGTAAAGAGAATCTATAGGAATTTAACAATAGAAGGAACTTTTGGCTCAATGTGCACTATGTATAATTTCTTTCCAATTATGTAATCTAGTTGTTTTCTAATTATTTATCTAGTTGTTATTGCGATGGCCTCCAAGGACTCTGTCTAATGATGATTCATTAAATGTCTTTAATTTGGAGGAAAATAATTAGTGCTTTCACAACAATACCACCAGTGATGCAAAAGTAAACAGGTGAATACTAAACACATACATTGAAGCCTGCTTGGTTAATGTTACACAAAACATAGCTGTAATATTTTGGCTGGTTTTCCAAGTTTGCTGTAAAGACTTCAAAGCAAGCTAAATAATAATTTACCTGTGAAGATTTAAAGTCTTTTCTAGACATCATGATCTTGGTCGAACTGTTGGAAGACCATGGGAAAACAAGAAAAATTACAGACCTTCCAAGGAAAGACATGAAGCATAAAATTAAAGAAACTCAAAACTAATTGATCATTATAATTTTGATCTCTGTCAAAATTCATGCTGCTTTTTTTTCAAATATGAAAGCTGAAGTCAATTGCACATACAAATAATTTAATGTTATGAATTATTTTAATTTTTTAATTCCTTTATTATTGAAATATACTTTGCATATGGCTCCTACCTCTCAAATTCTTCCAAAACATCTCAAAACACCACTTTCTATCCATTGAAGTCCTACCCATGTCCTAGTAAGGTGTATTACTGCTATACAGCACCAACCGCAATTTCCCCCTTTTACCATCATATTAGACATGCACAATTTCTCATATCATCAAGCTCTCTCATCATCAAGCTTTACAACAAATTACTGGAATAGTAATAGAATAAATTAAAGAGTTTAACTATTTTGCTAGGAGATTGCATCATGCCTCTCTCACAGACTACTTGAAACAGAATGACATCCTATTTTCCTGAAAAAAATGAGAATCCTTGCAGCTCCTTAGAAGCTAGAGTTTAACATGAAAATGTATTTAAAGGAAACCTGTAAAACTATACTTAATTTCTGACAAGGCATTACCTGATAACTTAAGTAGCTAATAAAATCCTTCTTCCTTTTTCACAATGATGCATGTCAAAAAATTAAGTTGCATCTCTATTACTCCATGCTTACTACATATTTACAAGAGGTAAAAGTGTACTCAGCCTCTTGAAGCAAGAAATACCCCTGTGTGCTCCAAGAAGCAGTAGCTTTATCTCAGCATGAGTCCATTTTTAAAACTTTTGACAAAAGTAGTTAAAACTTACACATTTGTCTATTATCATCCAATGCAAGTACAAATTGAAAAGCATACATACATTGCTGAGTAGAATGCCAATAGAGATATTGCTGTGTTCAGAGCTAATTAGATTCTTTTTCTCAAAGTTACAGGTCATTTCTTGTAATACCTGACAGTATGCTTTCAAAGTTTAAATAACTGTGTCAGCACTACCCCGACCTTTGTCAATATTTTATATCAGGATGTGAAAAGGAACTCATGACATGAGCTGGCCCCAGAAGTGTGAACAAGGTTTTTCATTGTATTAAAAAATAATTGTGTCAATACTAAGTATAATGCAGTATAATTCCATTCCCATCTTTTGAAAATTAGGATCAGAATCACGAGACACTGCAATGTGTTCCGGGAAAAAAAGCCAGATCAGAATCACGAGACACTGCATCAGAATTAGGATCAGAATCACGAGACACTGCCATGTGTTCCGGGAAAAAAAGCCAGATCAGAATCACGAGACACTGCAACACGTTCCAGAAAAAAAGCCGGCAGGGGAAAAAAACAGCTTGGTTGAACAGAGATATCTTGAGTGACATCAAGAAGACGATGAAGGTTTATGAGTGCTGGAAGAGGGGACAGGCCTCTTGGGTGGACTACAGGAGGGAAGTGAGGTTGTGTAGAGAAAAAAACAGAGGGGAAAGGCTCAACTAGAAATCAGGTTGGCTAAGTCTGTGAAAGATAACAAAAAATGTTTCTATAAATATATAAATAATAAAAGGAGGACTAGGGAGACCGTACAGTCCCTATTGGAC
>WAAB01024948.1:258241-379123 GCA_013389865.1 Piaya cayana
TGTGGAGAGGAGGGAGCTGGCCTCTTCTCCCAAGTGACAGGGGACAGGACAAGAGGGAAAGGCCTCAAGCTCTGCCAGGGGAGATTTAGGCTAGACATTAGGAGGAAGTTTTTCACAGAAAGGGTCATTGGGTATTGGAACAGGCTGCCCAGGGAGGTGGTTGATTCACCTTCCCTGGAGGTGTTTAAGGCACGGGTAGACGGGGTGCTGAGGCACATGGTTTAGTGTTTGATAGGAACAGTTGGACTCAATGATCCGGTGGGTCTCTTCCAACCTGGTTGTTCTATGATTCTATATTCTGTCACCTGAGAAACCTTTATTGACTTCATGGAGTTTAAAAGAAAAACACGGAACTGCTTGGTCAACAAATTTGTCTAAAAACTTACCCCAAAATGTGTTTGCTAATAGTTTCACCAAGTAGGTATATAAGCTATTGTTATTACTGCTGTGACAAATGTAATTTGGAGCCTTTGATAGAAAACACAAAGTGAGGGATGCAAGCATCACCTTCAATAATCACAAAGATTTACATCTGGATAAAGATACACAGAGTGAGGTCTTGTCATCAGTTGCCATCATTAACTACATTTTACCAAGTTACACTGCATGGGAGAGTGGCTGCAGAGAGCAGCAAATACGTGTAACTACTATGTACCAAAACTTTGAGCTTCAGTAAAATTGGATTCTGCTGTGAAACTTGGAGCCTAAGAAAGACAGAGACCTACCTTCTCACAGATGTTTTAATTGGGGAGCTCAGGGAAATAGTTAAGTAATGTGTAGAATCCTCTACAGAGATTTACAGAGAGGCTATCCTTTTGCTCAGTTAAGACAAGTCTTCATGTCCATAAATGCTTTTCCCAGAAATGAAACTGGTTTTTTTCTGATTCTGAGCTACACAGACACCAAAGAGAGAGAAAATAAGCCAAACTTTCTTTCCATCTCCTCTCCCCAAGAAACAGACATCTTATTAATTTATCAAATACAATCAAGATATACAGTCTGCCTACTATTTTGTATTATATTTTGCTTGGAGAATCATGGGAAGAATATTCAAGCAATTAAAAGTCATTGAAACAATTCGCCAAAAGTTTTTGCATTTATTGTGTCTAAAACTCCTGCTGGAATTTTCTAGGTTTTAATTGAAAAATCCCACAATCAAAACAGTTTTAATCTTGGGCAATCACAACTATCTACTTGTATAGTTACTGAAAATAGAATTCTTATACCAAACTTTCACTCTGTATTACGTTTCAAATATTTTTGTGCCCATGGAAGACACACAACACCCAATAGATAACATTATGTCTTTATACTATTATAAACCACCAGTTTCTTAAAAATTCCTGCACTGCAAAACTGGAAACGTATTCATCCCCTACCAGGACCATCTTCATTATGAGTTTTTTTGCCTATTATAGAACGGCAGTCACTTAATGGCAGTCACCTTACCTGCAGAGCATAAACAGAAACACCACAAGCAGCTGAAGGGCAAGATGTCCCTGACAGTTTTTCTTGCCAAGAGAAGAGAAAGGAAAAAATTCAAAACTAGCCTGAAAGAACTAAAGATTAAAGTGATAAAAAGCGCAGTAGTACATAATTGGAAAAAAGAAACATACTACCTCTTTAGTTTCTAATGCATTGTCTTCCTCTAAAAAACCCCAGAATTAATGGAAAAATAAATACTAAAAAGAATGGACATAATCATCACAGTAAAGGAAAGAGAAATAAAAATGCCACAGAAGAGACAGAAAGAGGTGTAAAAGAGAAATGAGTGAAAAACAGTTCAGACTATCTTAATTTGGAGTGATTATTCTAGATATGCTCAATTGATAAGGTAATTCCTCATGGACAAGGCTTTTGAATGTCTGATTTAAATCCTAAGGAATTCTCAAGCAAGGATAAAAAAGATTACATTTTCAGAGGATTAATTCTTCAAAACATTGTAAAGAGTAGTATTTAAAAAAGAAAGGGCATTGTGACTTGATGTCAGAGCACATGGAATTGACAGAGCAGAGGGGTTTAAGAGAAACTGTTAACTCCCTCATACAACCTTCTTTTCTCATTAGGGATTTGTGCGGACATAATATTCTGGGAAGTAAATCAGGAAAGATGGTCTGTCCATCCTATGGCAATAATCACCGAAGAAGGATTTACTGCTGTAATGCTCCTGTACTTTGCCATGGATTGGTTAACAAGTACAGATCTGATGGATTCATTACTCTAATTCTTCCTGCTCTACAAGGCTAAAAACCTGTAGGAATACAATGAACTCCAACAAGTTTTTCATAATACAGTAAGAGATGATGAACCTGAAAACACAGACACTTCTTTCAAACAGTATAAGATTTATGGCTTCTTACAAAACATAGGCACGTAGCCAGCAAAGCTTTCTGTGATTAGGCAGGACAGAGCAAGATTTACTCCAACAGACAGTCTAACTGAATCAGCTCCAAGCATTTCTCTTGCTGCTTAAGGTTTTAAGGTGCTTATACTACAAAATACGTACTTAGCAGCCAAAACTGTAGAAAAATATAAACAGATTTAAGATGACAAAAGCAGCTGGATATCTTGACACACACTGTCAGCAGCTTTATAGAAATTTTATGTACCTGAGGCTCCTCACTTAAAACATTTCCTTCATTCAGCTCTACAGTTATGTGTTTGTATGTATTTTTATTAAATTTTATGCTATGCTCTGCCTGGGTTGGCTGCACAACCCTGTTAAGTGACATAGCTCCAGTAAAGATTCCTTCTGTCAAGCATATGAACAGGCATCCCAAGGAAGTGGTTGAGTCACCATCCCTGGAGGTGTTTAAAAGACATATAAACATGGCGCTTAGTGACATGGTTTAGCAGTGAACTTGGCAGTGTTAGGTTTCCAACTGGACTCTGTGATCCAATCTAACCAATTCTATGATCCTATAAATTTATATTGACTGCATTTTCATTTTATTGTTGTTTAAAGATTGTAAAAAACCACATGAATAATTTCTTCTAGACTTTCATTTTTTTTTTTAATTTTAAATTTATTTTTTGTTTAAAGGTGCAAGAGACTAACGTAATTACTAAGAACCTACCATTATGTAACGGTATGAAACTGTTGATAAAGACATCTCAAAGATTTCATGGTCAAGTAAATCATCTGAGCATACATTTCAGCTCTGAAACCTTCCCAGTGATTTCTGAACACTGCTTTTTTGCAAATGTCCATTTCAACTGTAACTCAGCTTTAAGAGCTACAGCAATGCCATGTGATAAAAAGCGTACAGCATTTTTCAGTATGTAGTTCTGCAGTTAAAATGACCTACCTTATTTCTTACTGGGATAATGAAAGGTCAATCAGTCCTCCTGCATGGCTTAACAGAAGAAAACACTCAAAGAGAATGCAATAAAAAGGTGAAATGGAGAAAAAGGGAGAGGAAAAATATATTTTTTTAAGACTGACTAAGCAAAGACAAAGCTCTTCTACATAGCAGAAACGTTACAGAATGATCCGCTTGGACTTTTTTGGGAAAATTTTTGAAGAGTTTATTTGTGTTGTGAGTGTGTGCAATGGATGATCAAGGAAAGCTAGACCAAGTTATTTAAAGTCTTATTTTAAAGTAAATGAATAAACTGTGCTTAGGCATTTCTATTGATACTTCCCTTCATAACTAATTGCTCTTAATTTAACTTAGCTGAATTAATTTCAGATTAATTCAGTTTAGCTGAACTTAATTAAAACTACTGTTATTTTGGATATGGATGCCTATTTAGTTTCACTTCAACACTTAAAAAATTCATTCATATTATTTTTCCCCAGAGCCTGCATGTAGACAAACAGTTTACAAAGAGAAATGAAGAAATGACTCATGAAGCGCCTAAAAACATATTTCTAAAATAATTTCTCTAACAACTCGGAACTTAATACATTAAAAATCACTAAAAATTAATATTTTGACATATTATTTCAATATGTACATATTAAAAGCTATAGAGGATGTAGGCCTGGGCTTTCTCAAGCCCCTTCAACTCTTAAGTAAAATGGAGTTGGTACCATTATTTCTTCTTCACAAATCAGTGCAATATGCTTTCACAATGGCACAAGACTAGCAAAACCAAGGCACAACATGAGAGAGTTACAAGTTGTAAGGCTAGAAAAGTTTTCCTACACTTTTCCCTTCTTCACAGTTTTGTGAAGACATCACCGTTGCTGTACATGAAATCTGTAGTCTGTTCCCTTCTTGCACTAATGTTTAATTTAGTGTCCTAAAGTTGTGAACCTCACTCTGGTACTTGTTCACTGAGCTGAATAAATATCTCCTCCCTGACTCTTCTGGTTATATAACAATTTCACATGACACATCTGCACATTTTGCCTACAGAAGCTATATTTCACTTTTGATTCTCCTACCCATAGCCCAGTTGCAGAAGACCCATTTAATTTTAAAGGAAGTTTATTTTTAGATCCTAGCAATAATAAATATTTCCATTATTCAGACTGAAATATAAAGCCAGTCATTTTTAGTATCGTACTACTTTCAAGGATACAGAGAAATTAACAAATACACAGTAGATCATATCAACTGTATGCAAGTTCCTGCAAATGGAAGGCATATTGTAAAGAACATCACAGAATTGTTTGCATTGGATGTTAAAGATCATCTACTTCCAACCCTCCAGCCATGGGCAGGAACAACTCCCACTAGACCAGGCTGCTCAAGACCCCATCCAACCTGGCCTCGAGCACTTCCAAGGAGAGGACATCCACAGCTTCCCTGGGCAACCTGTGCAAGTGCCTCACAACCCTCAGCATGAAGAATTTCTTCCTAATGTCTAGTCTAAAAATCTTTCCTTCCAACATGAAACCATTACCCCTTGAGTCCTATCACTCCATGACCTTGTAAAAAGTCCCTCCTCAGCAGGAGGGTTTTTTTAAAATTTGTTGTTGTTTGGGTTTTGTTTGTTTGTATTTTTCTGAAGTGATAATAAACTGGGTAAGATATTTCCAGGAATTCACAGATCATTAGTCAAAATAAACACAGAATCCTTTTTCAGTGCAGTGATTTTCATTAGTATTATACAAGGCAAATCAGGCCCACAGTATTGCAGCAAGTTTTCTGAGAATTTCAGATAGTCAACTATAAATAGATTTTAACATACATTGCTGGTTTTCAGTTACATCCAGAGCAATGACCCACACTTCAATGAATCCCCAACAAATAAAACATCGAGAACCAAAGAGTGACAAAGAGTAACCAGTGAGTTTGATCCTCTTTGAAAGTTTCTTCCTTAAAGAAACTCTGACAATTGCACAGTGGACAAAAACATACTGCTGAAACTTCATTCTGCCATTTGATTTGATTTTTTTTTATTTGACAGACTAAGCTAAACTCTAAGGGTAAGATACACATTATTTCACATACATTACATACATTCTGACATACACTCCCGTTAGATGTTTACTTACTGCAGACTTCACTTAAACTGAAATTTTTGAAAAGGATGAAAATTGAGATGCCAAATCAATCAAGTACACTGAAATCCCACAGAGACTTAAAACCCATTGTGCTGGTTAACAGGAGCTATTAATAAAATAGTCCAGAATGTACATACAATCCTATATTATGTGGAGATTAAGAATGTGCACATTTAAATGATCAGTACCACTTACATAGTATATTGATGTTCTGTGGCATTTCTGCTATCATCAGTTCAGTGATAAGGGCTAAAGAAATACAACATAGCTGTAAATAAGTCCAGGTCAATGAGTCTGATAATTATACTCAACTTTGATAGACTATATTTAGTAAGAGTTTCTGTTAGACACTTTACACAATACTGATCAAAGCGAGCTTATGAAATAAAGGAGACTTTCTGTAACACAATGGTCCAGAGATGTGAACCTTTTTTTCTTTAAAGCATCAAGTTCTAAGCTTATTCTTTTTCTTTCTGAGTAGCAGCATATGCTGGTCAGTGAAGCATATACTATACAGCTGTTACATTTACAGTATGACCTGTACATATTGAATAAGCCATTGTGTTTTTTCAATTCTGGTTCATCAGACTTCATCAGACTTTTGGTCTGAGGGGCTTTAACCTAAATTCAGGAAAAGAATACAATTCAGTGTTATCTTGTCTATCCATAATTCATAGCCTCCAGCCTGTTTTGAACTAAAACAATTTGCCAACTTTTTTTTTTTAAATTCTGTTAAATAGTACCACAGGATGTATGAAAAAAAATCATACAAGTATTAATGGCAGAAAACCTCCAGGACTGTAGTTTGATAGCAAATGAATATACATTTGCATACACATAAAGAGGACATTAACAGATGTAGGCTTTCAAAGAATCACCCTCACTCCTGTCCTCAGGTTTTTACATTTGCATTCATGGTACATCATGAAAGAGAACTATTTCTACATCTAAGAACATACAAAATACAATTTAGTGAATGAATAAAAACAAGTGTGGTTCTGTAAGACCTCATTCGTTAAGATGGATTTGAAGTCTCAGAACTTCAGGTCAATTTTTTTCTCCAGAGAATCAAATTTCCTGTATTGAAAATCTTCTGGATACTGTCTATCATTTAGGAAATCCATAAGGTCTACAAAGATGGTTAGAAAAGAGAAGTATCGCTACATTTCCTTTTCTTTAAATACTTTTCTCCCATAGCATCTAGCCTATTAGATTTTTACTGGAAACATGAAACAAGGCTAAATGGAGCTTTGGATGGACCCTTCATGGCTCTGCTTGTATCAGTTTTCACTAAGATTTGAAAAAAAAACCCATTAGATTCAAGTTTCTCACGGAAGTATTGAATCTTTCTAGCTATCATAAGTACTATTCTGACTTGTGATTAGTATTTTTTTTAAATTACTTTTTAGTAACTCATAGATACCAATAGAAGAAAGTTGTAGATGACCTGGAGGAAGAGTCATTTAAAACCATTTGTTTTTTTCAAGTTAATTAAGGAAAACTAATATTCTGTTCATGAAGTTCTTTCAGAAGAAAAAGTAAAGCTGTGTATGAGTTTCATTCTCCAAAAGATGATAGTTAAGCAAATTAACTTTACTTAGAATGATTATCCATGCATAAAGACATACAATGAATATCTATTTCAAACCCCTTTCTTGGTAAAACAGAGCATAAGTTCTTCATTCAAAAATTAATCTGACATTAGAACCAGTAAGTTCCTTCATTGATGATTTGGAAACCTAATTAACACCTGTAAAACCCTTCAATGACAATTTGGGAGTACAGTAACAATAATTTAGAATAATGAATTAATTCTTAGTAGAATTATGGAATTTTGAAGACATGATTTTTATAGCTTACAGTCAGGAAGTTTGGCTATGTTTACATGTGCACTTTTCATGTCTGCATGTACTGTATTAAATAACAGTTCACCTAATTAACAAACTGTACTTGATATACTCAATATATATTATGCCAACCATACATAAATCAATAATTCAGGAAGAGTTCCCAGTGCAAACATGAATCAGCATATCAATATTTACTTAGTTAAAAATCCATTTCTCTTCACGTTGGGCTCAAGAAATACTACACACCTCTTTGTGAGATGCCCAGTGGGACAGATGCACTGTTGTGTGTTATTTTAAGAGTGTAACACCTGGAATTCAGTCTAAAATGGCAGGTGAGAAGGAAGAATAGCATTCTTGGTAAACTCGCCTAACAACACAAGTCCTGTAGCGAAGTTTTGTTTCTTTGTTTCTTTTATTTTTAACACACAAGTATTTCACTTCTACTCCATCACCAAATATCTCCCTCTTCCCACAACCTCCAACAACTGACATTCCAACGGAGCAAAGAATCATCTCATGAAGACTATAAGCCCAGTAAACTCATTCTAAGTTTACTATTTTCCCCCTCCCCTTCCCTCACTGTTTTCTATTTAATTTTCCCTCTGTTTTTTTTGTTGGTTTTTTTTTTGGTAGACATGCACTACTCCATCCAGAATAACTGTTGCTAACCCAATGTGAACAGAAACCAGGACTTCAGTCCTCCAAATCATGAAACTTTCTTAAAATATCTGTAACAGATTTATTATATACATTCAGGTGTATACACGTGTGTGCTCTTAGATGGAAACAAATTTAGTATTCTTTTCATGTAGCAGACAATGCCAAAACTTCACCTTATTTTTTAAAATGATAACTAAAAAATCTTGCATAATTATTTTGCCTATGTATTTTTAATGAATATCACAAAAATACATCAACAACTACAGCAATAATTTTTTTACTTCACAGAATTTTACATCTATTCTTAGTTTTACATGTAAGAATATGCTAAGTACTTATGGATTTACCATAACACAGAACATCTCTCAATTTCCAGGAAGTAATAATAGTCAATGAAATAAAGAAATATCGAATCTTTTAAACACACACACACACACAGGGAGAAAGATTTCTACTACTGTCTTAATGTTTTTTGGAAGCAACAAAAAAAATCAGAGATGAATTCCTTCTCCCAGCTAAGCTCACTGAAACCTCAGAAACAGCAGTCTGCCCAGTTAAATAATTTCCTCATAAATGGCAAACAGCAAGGCAATACTGGCAGAAATATTTTAATAGAAATATAACTTGGAGACAGTTATGGAGACAGTCATAACCATCATGGAGACAGATATGAAGTCAAAAGGCAGCTCAAGACCATGCTAGTCTTTTAATGAATCAACTCATTGGTATAGTAGTCACATCATAGGTCACTCTAAAGGAGGTATTGTATGTAATCACACTCCTAGTTCTATAATGTGCATAAGTACAGGGGTAACACATCCATTTCACAGACTGAAAACCTGCGTTGCTTTGGTGACTTCCAGTACATATTCAGTAGCATCTATCTATATCAAGAAATACATATATTGTCTCTGGAAAATTCCCACAACGTAAAATTCGGGTCCTAACTACCACACAGAAAATCACACAAACTCCTCTACATCCACAAAACCAAAAAACACTCAAAAAATCTTTGATACATGACCTCATAAACAGCTTCATTTTCCCTGAGCAGATTATGTCCTTAAGCAGAGCTCCAGACAACGTTACCAGTTTTGTAAAGAAAAAGACTGTACCTTTCAGTAAGCACCTTTATGTACCAAGAACTGCCTGAATCCTTGAAAAGGAACCTCCTCATGTCTTTCTAACTGGCCAGTTGCCCCCGCTTACCACACACAGCTGGAGACTGAAAAGTCAGGAAACAATTATAGTTTCTAGGAGAAGAACCCCCATTCAGGAAAAAAAAATCCAGCCATATCACCTGCTAATCATTAAAGAAATCTATTTTAGTGAGGTCTTTGTCTTCATTAAAATATTTGTGGCCCAACATAAGCCAAAGCGAATAAAAAAACCCCACAGAAAAAGGCCTCAACCTTTTAAACATAATTCTATGGTTACTAAAGTTATCCATTTAGAAACTGGAAATGCCTACAGTAAAAGCAAAAATGGGTAACAATCAGTTAGCTAAAAAAAACAGTGAAAAGGCGTTTGAGAAACAATATATAATTAGTTATTTGATGTTGAAATATGTTCTGTTAGACGGCATGAGTCTTCCTCAGTGAGAATAAAACAGGAATGAGAAAGAAGACTTTAGGAAAGAGTAGTTAAAAATAATCAACTTCTTTACAGATCTACAAAAAAATGTAAGAAGTTGATTATTAGTATAGTAAGAAAATCAGAGTTGGGGTATAGTTCCTCAAACGTCAATGCAGAACTGAAATTTAACTAGTGATCAGTAGTCTACTTGTTCATTTTCACCTTTGTACCATTAAGTTAACTTAAAATATGTTCTAGCAACTAATGTACTGTGTTATTAACTGTTATGGCGTCAATGCATTTTTGCTATGACATTTATCTTAATTAGTGCACAAGCTAGTATTTAATGGCAGAATGCACATGAAAGATTCTGATATTTTATAAGAAGGAAATAATCTTACAATGCCCTTTGGGAAATCCCAAAGAGAACTTTTTTGTAAAAAGAGCCACGGTACAGAAAACCAGAAGAAAATAGTGGTGAACCCTACTATTGTGGGTGAGAAAGCGTGACAGCATACCTCTCAGATATCTATAGACAGCATATATAAAATCAATATGATTCATGTCTGTCCTAGAGAAGAAGCTTACTTCACAAGAAAGCAAATGTGAGTTTAAATAACAGAACTTTATATCTAATACAAGTTGGTAATTTTCACAGTCCTTTTGTTCTTGTATTTATTCTCTTTGAGCTATTCAGATTTCTTTTGACTTTTTCATACGTACACAAATTAGAAGTTCCAACTGTATGTAGCATTAAAAAGAGACAGTTAAATAGCTTTAAGTTTTAAACATATGTCTCCGAAACACCAATACCATAAACAATGAAATTCAGAAAGCACTTCCAGGTGGCTGATGCTGTCTGCAGAACAGGCATTTAATCTGCTAAAAGAGAAGTGGCAAAGGACATGGTAAAAAAAGACGGGATACAAGCTTGTAATTAGAGATTTTAGAGTTTTTTTTCTAAGCACCTCTGAAACAAAAAGAAGTGATTCAAGAAATTTTTCCTACTTTCAAAAAACCTAATGCATATCAATTTTTATGTGTTAAAACATATGTTAAACAAGCATAAGAACTGTAGAAAGCTTTCTGTATGCCTAACATAATTGACATTTGTTACAAATTCATGAATAGTATTTTGCCACTGTTATATTTTTTCAGTATTCAGAAAGATCTGCAAAAGCAGGATAGCCGTACAAGTCATAAAAGACTGCAGAATCATGTGCACAGAAAAGAAGGTATATTGAACATAGGATACCAAGCTACAGATATTGAAGATATCATAGTAGGCATAAATACATAAAGGCATTGTTTGTGAAGGAAAAGTAGTAAGAGGTATAAATATACACATGTGTGATTTAAGCATTCTGGAAAAAGAAAGAGGGGGGCAGTTTATCTTGTCTGGTTTTGCTTAATCATGACATATTTTGCAATACCTGGGGGAAAAGATATTTTGAAACCAAGATAAACTATGATATTAAGTATCCCAGCATTGACCCCAGTGCCTCACTGTTGTATGTCATACGTACAAAACTGAGAAGCTAATTTTTGTTTGCTTGTGTCCTTCTTGCCAGTGTTTTCTTTATTGCATGTTTTCTGCAGCTGTAAAAACTACAGATACAGAAAAAAGAAAATTATAATCTTGCACTAATCTGTATAGGACAGACACACTCTAAGTTCATCATATTTGATGAGGAGAGTACTGTAATACTCTCTAAGAAGCAATGTGAGCTGGGAAATTAAATCAAACGGAAATGATGATGCCAACATAATTCATGGTTCATTTATGATGTCTATCAGCTTACTAATTATTACATTCTAGAAAAAAAAAACCCAACAAAATTACTCTAATGATATACCATGGCACACTGTAGTACTGCAGCATTTTATTTGGTATGTTGACTGCTAATTTGTTAATATGGAGAATGTAGTTATAGAACATTTCAGTGTGAATCTTCTCAACAGGAGAGCGAAAAACATTTGTGCAATTTTTTAATGTAGAAGTAAATGATAGAAGATCTGGACCAGGGAACATTTAGTCTGACAGACTGAACCAGAAAAATTAATCAAAAGCGGCCAACTTCCTTGTAAACTGCAGGAAGTATTTTCATTTTCTACTATATTCTATACATTATTTTGAATTCTAAATTTCTTTAACTGACCTTATTGCCTTAAAAAATTCTGTATACATGCATTCTGAGAATGGAAAAATGTCTCTTAATTGGATAAACAACTCAATTGAGTTAGTTACAATAAGCATATGCTTAAATGAAAACACTTCCCATAACTAGGTTCACAAGTGATTGGAATATACATTTCTATTACAAATTGCCAGTGCAATGGGAAGATCCCTGTAAATGAAAATGTATAACATAAAGAGCTAGAAGGGAAGTTTTTAAATCACAGAATTGTTTGTCATAGAGTCCAACAATAACCTAACTGTGCCAATTTCACTACTAAACCATGTCCCTAAGCACTACATGCTGTTGTTGCTTTTGTTTCACTGGAAAAGGACAAGATATTGCTACAATCTTAGTCAAAACTAATTGTTTTCATAGAAATAGTTTAGAAACCATTTTGGAATCTATAGCTGGGTAACTATTTGTCTTACATTCTGGCTTTGACAATTCTGGTGTAAATTATAATTCTTATTTATATAAGTATTAGGTTTTCAATTAATGAGAGATTTAATTATGGCACGATCTCCCAAGTAGATTCAAATTGATATAATTAAATATCTATAGAGATTCTGAACATTTCACATATAATGGATTGTAGGAAAAGGACTTTCATTACAAGGCTCATACTTATTTTCTGCATCTTCAAATATTCCCCTTCAGAATTCCTCTTTGGATTTTGAACACTGTGTTTTGTCTTAATCCATATGCCCTGTGACTTCTTGGTGGACATATTTGCATTAAGTTCTCTTCAGCACTGCTGTTATGTTTTTCACATGAATTTACTATTACTTATATATTATTTTTATGTTTTGACATACAAAACTTATTTTACACAAGAAAAAAATTTTTCTTAAATATTTGCTTTATATTTTCCTGTAAGTATTAGAGACAGTAGTATTTATAAAATTGTATAGTACCTCAAAGTGGCATAAGCAGGTCATCATAAGATTTTGTCAAAGCGATTTATAATACATTTGTGGTTAGCATGTCTAATACCTATCATGGAACAAATTAAACTTTTACCATTTAGTCACACAGACATCACCTGTAATGCAACCTGACAAATCAAAAGGTCAGTCTGGTTCAGAGCATATGAGAAATTAATAGGATTGAGGACTTATGAAGAATCCAAATTTCATAAATCAGGGATTACATGTGAAATTATAGACTATTGAAAGTTTGAATCTTAACTTGCTAATTCATTATCATGTAAGAGGAATAATTAGAGAGTAAAAGAGGTTTCTTTCATTTGACAAGTGTTTTCAATGATGACGAAACTGTAAATCATGTAAATATTTCCCTTAAAATCCAAGCATGAATACTGAATCTACAGTCCCCTACACACCACACATTTGATTATGATAGGAGATTTAAATATTCATTTTAGGTTTAAGTAATTCTACTGAGTCAGATGAAATGTTCAATGTACTTTGTAATTACAGGATCAGGCTGGAACAGAGATTAGGTTGAAAGTAAGCTTCAGGTCTGATATCAAATGGGAACCAGATTTAATGGCACTAAAATTCCATAAGCTATTCTCACATTGTCTGAATTCAAATGTTACAGCAGCCTTCTTGGCTGCTTGGTGTGTCATTATCATGACATCCTTAGACCATACCTGGGTCATGGGACAGAATTGTGTCTCGGGAGCAACCCTGTGACAAGATCTCAGACTCGAGTCTCAGGCTGGGAAGATGCCCTTATGTCTACTTAAAGAAAGACGAAAACAACCACTGTGTCAAAATACAAGCCGGTGTATAAAAGTATAAAAAACTTTGAAGATATATCTGAATCATTTTTCTCACCCAGCAGAGTCCACAAAAGGCTCCCTACTAACAGCATAAAAGGGTCTAAGAGAAGGCATCTGCATCTAAATACCATCAGAAGATTCTTTTGATCTGCAATATTGATAAGTGATTCTTTGCTGTCTTTCAAACTGGCTACTGGCTACAGAGTCAGAATTAAAGATAAAAGTTTGTGTATCAAACTGCAATAATTTTGCTGTAGGTTATAGTTAGTCTATAAAATGCCTAACACACATTTAAAATGTTAGTGGATAAAGAATATTTTGACAGTTACCTTGGGAACTTCTCTGAATGGTGGATCTCTTTCAGTGCCTTTTTAATTATTTAATTTTCAGAGTTTATTATTATTTATATGTTTTCTTTTACTTAATTATTTAAATCTTTAATATTTCTTCCTCTCTTTGGGGCTCTCTATCGCATAATAACCAGATCAGGTTAAATTATGTACAGACAATCACTGATTAAATTTGTATCAATTTTCTAACATTGCCAGGAAATACCTGGGTAAACTGCAAAAGCTTTAATAGTACTAGTAAGATAGTTTGCGATCGTCTATTTCAGTCTTATCCCATCACCTGCCCACAAATTGCTTCATGGGTATTCCCTTTTTGAATTTATTAGTGCAATTCAGTAGCAACAGACAGATGGCACAAACAAACATGTAAGCTTAGTGAGCAGACAATTTACAACATTATACATTTGTAGAGGACTATCCTTTTTAGCGCAAAAAAATAGAAGCATACTCTTTTAAATAAGTTTTTTAAGGACAACTTTTTACTTTTTTATTAGAAGTAAATTATACTTATATTTACCATTTCTACTTAGTGATTTTCATTGGGCTTTTTTTCTCTTTATTACTAATTCTATGCTAAATAGAGGAAGAGTATATGAATAATCTCATTATCTAAGGTGAAGTTCCAAAGAGTCATACCTAACAATAAAATTACTTTGAAATATGGTGATTAAAGATTGGTAACTAAACCAGGGAACTTGTACCTCCAACACAAAGTTTATTTTCCTGGACTTTGCATAGCACAATTGAGCAAGTTTAATTTAACCAGTTCTTCCATTATCAAGATAACTCCTTTTTACCAGAAGATCCTGAGGGCAAAATCTACCATTTCACTGACTACATAGTCCATACAGAAGATTAAAATAAACCAAAGAGAAAATAACTGCAATCAAAATACTTTCAAAGTTCAGTAAAATAGTAATATTCCACAGAAAATATCATTACGCTATAGTAATTTTTTCAAGAAATAAGCCTATTAAACTGAGATTCAGCTGAAGACTAACAAAAATTCAACTCTGTAATACTATAATTTAATAACATGCTCAGTCAAATGCAAAATTCCATTTCCTGCTAGATCAAAATTCAATTGTTCCATTTCATTATTTGATAATAGTAGTGCATTCTATTAAAAGGCTTATTTATTATTGTTTTTCTTCAGCTAGTGCTCAAAAAATCCAATGCAACACTCTCCCGCCATATAAAGTTCAGAATAAAGACAATATAATATTATTTAGTGGAAGTAAAGGTAATTTCCCTAAAAAATACATTTTTTGCAATGTAAAATACCCGGAGAGCACCTCACTAAAACAAGTAGTTCTAAAGAAATTACTAACATATAGAAAAGCTTGCAGAAGTGGATCCAGAGACAGAACGAACAAGACATTTCCTTCTTTCTATTAATATCCTGTATTATACCTGATTATATTAAGGGGATTTCCATTAGCACAACAAAATGCACTACACCAGTATAAGGCCACTTACATGTCAAAATTGTTAACCAGTTTGCAATGCTAACAACACATGAAATATATATTTTTCAAATCACTATTCTGCTTAAAGATGTCTTCTACTGAAAATACACTGAAATAGTTAAGTTATATTTATGATTGTACAGACTTACCCTGGTAGAAGTCACCAAGGAACCATTCAGATTGCCAGTGTTGCACTTGAAATTCAGATTTTGATCAGCATGGTGATTTGCTTCCCAGCTTCCCAAATCATAAAACATTGGCTTGTCAGAATTTGCAGATATTTTCTGGAAGGCAGTGCAAGTCATTCCTGTGAAACTAGATGGCTTGATCATAAAGGCCTCCAGAGCAATATTACGAGATACCTGTGAGAACATTGAGAAGCAGATGTGTTGCTAACTCATAAAGTGTAATTGCATTATTATAGGTTCATTATGTATTTATTATATATATTTTGTAAAGGATCGGGCACACACACATTTCCATACATATTCATAGGGTAAGAAAGAAAACAGAAATTATTTTTAAAACTCGTCTAGAATTCAACAACTGCATAGAGGGTTTGCTTGAATCCCTTTTTAGGAATATATCAGTTTATATCATTTATTTCAGTTATTGATATACCGGTTCTGCAACTGTGTGATTATCAGCTTCAACAGAGCCAATCTTTATTTAAAGCAATATAAAGTGAATTAGCAACAGCAGTAGAAGGAATTAAAAAATCTAACAAGGATGCGCTTTGTACCTTAGAAATTAAACAGAAAGATAGCTTAGCTATTTGGTGGATCAATTGTTATTTTACAGATCACAAAATATTAAACATGATTCTATGGTTCAGTGTAACACCCTGTTACAGGTCTTTGGCCTACACATTAGTGAGTTGATATGTCTAGATGGAGACTGTAGCACAATGCACAGACATGCATGTCTATCCTTAAACTAATATATTTATTTCAGCACTGTCCTGTGCATTAAATATATAGTTCATGTCATAATCAGCCTGACCAGCTTCAACTGCCATCACACTGATTGGACTACATGGTTTCTGCTTCCAGGCGTAAGTTGTTTAGAGATCTGTGAGTATATGCATTGTGCACATTGATTGCAAATAAATGCACAAAGGCAGCAATTTTCTGTTACTGTACTTTGTTTCTGTTATGCAAGCTAGCAATCCACCTAGTAAAAACAGGTGTGAATCCTTAAGAACCTGGGACACTGTATGAGTTGTGCTGACAAGAAATGACTCCACCAAAGAAAATCTCATTAATTCATACTAACAAGTGAAGCTAAAGAAAATCTTTTGCATTAAAAAATAAAGGCAGGATAGAGGGTAGCCTAACTGTAAAAACCATGTTATCAGAACAAATTATATCTTAGCATCAGAGACAGTGCATGGCTTGCTGTTCCTCCTCTGAACTCATGAAAAGCTTTTTGAATGCACCCTTTTTGGCTACTGATGATTCTGCATATGTTCAAAATGAAATTACTGAAGCCTCATTAAAAATTTATTTTACGTTTTGTTAAAATTAGACCAAATCCAGAAGCTTTCAGTGTATTTTTTATACTTTCTATATAAAAGTAATAGATCTGTTATCCTAAAAGTAGTCTAAAAATTCTTTTGGTTGTTTCTAAATTACTGGAACATCCAAAGTTTTGAATTAAATTTCCAGTCCTATCCTTGACAGAAGGTGATTTTTTCCAACATTTGAATAAAAATGCCTAAGATCATTAAGAATCAAGAATCAAGTAAGTTTTCTATTAACAATCCAGTGGCTGTTTATTGAAAAGTCCCAAAACCTGAAATGAGGTTTATCTGGATAATTTTTTTGTACTGTCTGCAGATAGCCCTCGAAGATGTTAAACAATTTACTGTTTGCAGAATACTATGATCCATATAATGGCAATCAAGCTATGTGACTCCTGAATGGTAACTGGTTTTCTTTAGTCTTGGGGAAAGCCACTTAATTGTTCATAACATCATGTTTCCTGCTGTAGAAGGGGCATAACACTAGTTGCCAATTTCCCATTTGTAACGTGATGCTGAATTAGATGTTTGCTAGATAACGTTATAATGAAAATTCAAGTAATTTCACAACAGTGAGCCCTATTTTTAAAATTTTAAATATTAAATTCTTTAAACAGTTGGGATACTCCACTCCCAAGTTATACCTGTAGAGGCCTGACAATGTTCTATCAACATGAACATGCCGTTCTCAGTGTATAGAAACAGATGGCTAAAACACAAGGTGAATCAGTGTTTATTACACAGGACTGTAAAACAAGCTACAAAATGGATACAAATGAACTCAGAGCAAAATTATCCATGGAAACAAGCAACAGTCAGGTACACATTATGAAAAGCCACACACTTATCTTGTCTCTAAGCAGTACAGATACAGAAAATGATGATTTGGTGTCCATTTCCTAACCCTTAGCTAAATGCACCACTCAGCAGAAGGGCCAAGGAGGATTGTTACCCAGGTAAGCTGAGAGCAGTGCCGAAGGCTGCAACAAAACACACAAAACAAACAAAAAGCCACACTGCAATTAGCCTAAAGTATTCTGACAGTCTCACTAGCTGGAAAATGAAATGAAATGTCTTCAGGGATGGGTTTGACAACTACAGCACACGACCGAGACAGGACTATTGAGCTAAGTTTAGTCATCAGCAGGAAGGTTTGTTTTTCAGACTGTACATCTGTCATACAGATCAGTAAAATAAAAGTGGGAGTGAAGAAGCCCATTAGAACAACATTGAAGGGAGGTTAATTTGCGGTTTCTGAGGGATACAGATCCACCCTGGGAGCTCTGTGTCTGAGGGCACCCCCAGCCTCTCTGACTGCACCCAGAGCCTCCTAGAGGGCTTCTGCCCGAGGCTCCTCCAAGGACTCATCTGAGCTTCAGGGTAGTTGCATCTCAGCCCTGACTTGCCTGGCCTGTGCTGCTCCCCAGCTGGTAGCAGCGGGACAGGCCCTGGCTGGGGCATCATGACAAAAGCCTTTTGTCTCTGGCAGTGCAGAGTAACATCTTATAGAATCATGAAATCATAGAATGGTTTGGGTTGGAAGGGACCCTTTAAAGGTCATCTAGACCAACCCTCCTGGATCACCTTCATCTGGATCAGGTTACTCAGAGCCTCACCCAGCCTGACCTTGAATGCTTTCAGGGATTTGGCATCTAACACCACCCTAGGCAACCTGTGCCAGTGTTTCACCATAAAAAATTTCTTCCTTATATTTACTCTGAATCTCCCCTTTCTTAGTCTAAAACTGTTATGCCTTGTCCTATCACTATAGATCCTACTAAAAAGTTTGTCCCTGCCATTCATAAGATTATAAAATTAAACATTAAATGTATCATTTTTTATATGTATGTATATGAAATGATCTAGTATTTGAAAGTTGCTACTAGCCATTCTTCCTGCAGCATGTTTTGTAAGTCATTTGACTTAGGAATTGCTAAACAAAGGTACCTATCCTAGCATTTTTCTGACCTTGAAATTGGTAATTTCACAAGCTCATGGAACTAGAAAATCATTTTTGTCTTCCAAAAATAATATAGAGTAACAGTCATGGCTCCCAAGTAGCTTTTCAATGCACAGGGAACAGTCGTGCATGTGTTACATGACTGACACAGTTTGTAGAGGTTACTTTTTTCAGGAACCGTATTATAAGCTAGTGGTTATCCAAGATTTGAGGGCTTTATTTGTTGTTGTTTAAAATAAGAAAGCAGATGCAATTTCTGCAAGACAGTTTGCTGGCTGGTCTCCCAAAGGAACATAAGTGTTTGGTATTGCACAGGATCACACCAGAAAAACTCCACAGCTTTGTTTATTAACAAATTGCACTCAACAGTAAATGAATTCTCCTACAGAAACATACAAAGCAAAAAGATAAAGCATGGCAAAAAGGTTAGTAATGCAGTTCTGCATCTTGAGTGCACAGAATTACTGTTTACAGTAATGTCAACAGCTTTCTGAGACAGTGACAAGAAGAAAAAAATAACCTTTGGCACTTGACATTCAGAAGAAATTTATAAAGCAACAGAGACTCCCTAGCTGTCACATAACAAAATACTCACAAAAGGCACAGTTATTTTCTCTACGTATTTAATATAAAGAAATATTTTAAACAATTTTTAAATGTAAATAGGAATTAAATGAAGAACTTCCTTTAGAAAACAGGCCAGTATATTTTTGTCTTCTTTTAAAAGACTACTTATCTAAAAACCTACAATGAAAGAACTAAGGCCATTCCACTAGTTGGCTCAGCCTATAATTCACCTCAGCCTATAATTCCTTTATTATTATTATTTTTTAACTTTTATGTCTGATTGCTACAATTTAAACCAACACTGAACTCACATTTAAATAGTCTGCTCATGTTAAAAGAGCAGACAATTGAGAAAATAATAGAAGTTGTTTAAAATCAAGCAAGCGAGTAAGCAAGCAAAGCAACCCAAGGAGCTTTTAAATTTTAAAATATTTATCTAAAATTCTAAAAGTATAATTTTCAGTCTTCTGATTTAGATGCATTTCTGCTAAGTGGATGTTGAAACTGGCCAAAACACAGTTTCTCGGTGTCCACATGGCCATCCCTCAGTATATAAGTGACTAATTCATGTAGATGGAGGTCAAGGAAAAGAAGAATTATTTCAGATTGCGACAGTGTGCTTCTAAAAATTTTTTATGAAAAAATATACCTTTTTTAGCATTTTCTAAATACTTTAAGTAAATAGAATCCTTTCTGAAAGGCATGTTAAAATCTTCAAACAACAAGGGAGCATGTTATCTCTTCTCTTATCAAAAAATTTCACCCTCTCAACTTGGACCTTTCAAAATAAACCCACATACTGTAATGTCAAGAACAAAAGAAAGTGAGCGAACAGTAAGAACATTAGAAAGATAGTGGTGTGAACAGTCTGTTGTAAGAATAAATGCAATAAATCCAAGTCAAGAAAAAAACACCTTTTAATACCACCAGAGACAGTCAAAAAGTATTTTGCTCTTCTAAATATGATCCAAGATAAGAAAAAAATAAATCACAGAATCCATGCACATGGATGTAAATTGGCTATGCTGTGTATGTGGAGTATGAAATTTCACTTCTCAATATACTAGTTGGTTGTAAAAATGGTGAATAACTGCATTTTTCAAATAAATTCTGACAAAAAGCTTTGTAATTTTATGAAATACCTTTGATAGAACTTGAACATTGTTCGTTAGTATTTGGCTTGCAATTTGTTCCACACATCGTACAATTCTGGTGCAGGCTTTGTCCTCCTTTTGAGCCATCCACAACACATGGTCATCAACCAACATTATATTGCTGGCAATTTCAATAAGAGCATCCCCAATCTGGAAGAGAAAAATAACAAACCTCAAACAAAAAAATGGTATTGTCTGGAAAACTCATAAATAAAAAGAGGACAACTGAAAAAAAAAGAAAGAATACATAAGAGGACAACTGAAGGCAGGCACCTTATTTCTCTTGGCAATCATCACTCTATAACAGTATTTGTTCTATTAAGAAAATTAAATGGAATTAAAAACAAAGACCAAGAACAGAAAAGTGTAACTGACTTAAAGGAAATGAGTTTTAGTCATAATTTTAAAGCTTATTTTCAAGAGATGCCACAATAATTAAATCTCTCGTTGGGCAATAAGTGGAACCCCAGCATTGTGACCCTCTTTCTTAAACTAAATAAAGTTGACCAAGCCCCTCTAGAGAACTGCTTCATGTTTAATGAAAGGGCCTTTTCGGGAAAATAAACTAAAACAACAGAGAAAATATATTTGAAAGACACTTTTTTTACAGACATAGTGCAGTAAATATGAGACATAACTCAAAGGCTGATACCATTTCATTGGCTACACAGAAAGTGCAGGCTTATAGCTTTGGATGTTTTAATTCACTTCTGTGGCTAACCCAAAGTGATGAAATTTTGGTTTTGCCATATGCGATTTTGCAGTTTTCGCTAAGTATGATTTACTAAATACTTGGCAAGCCTTTCACATTTTTTATTAGTATATTACATTTAGAAAGAATAAACATCACTGTGAATGGTTTTTGTTGTTATTTCATATTGAAATGAAAATATTTACATTCTAAATTCTAAAACTTAATTTTAGTGAGATTTCAAAATTAATACCACCATTACTTTTGTAGGGAAAGATATGCCTAAGATATACAATATGGTTAGAAATAAACCTGAATAAAAATGTATATGAAAGAGAAAAAATGACTGAGAATTATAGCTAAAGAAAAGTTCAAGAGGCTAAAAAGTCAAACTAATAGAAACAGAATAATAAGGGAAATACACAGATAATTCTTTGGGAAGGCAAAAAAAAATCAGCAGTGGTGAAAAATGTTTAAGGATGACCGAGGTTATGAAGTTAGTTCTGCATTTTCAATAAAAAATGCATAAATTCCACATGTATTGCAAGGGACACAGAAATAATGAGACTATATGTGAAATCTTATGTGACTGTCCTTGAAATATTTAATCTATTTTTGCAAACATAATTACTAGATAATTCTAGTTGGCTTTTGACAATGTGACAGAGTTATTGATACAATGAATAATAATAAAACACATGAAGAGACAGGAGTGATTTATGAGAAAAGATTTAAGCACACACCAATCAGCTAAGCAGTAATTTAGAGTGCAGAACAATAGTCTATAAATATAGAAAATGAGTAAAATAAAAAGAGGAAGTAATTTATATTATAATTAATGCATTAATGAAGAGTAAAGCCATGGCATTAAAAAATACAAAAACTTGGGCTAAGAGGCATACATCTTCCTGACAAAGGTTGTAATATTTTGCAAGTATGTCCCCAGTGCAGGTCTTTTTCGAGAGCTGAGTCACTACATGGGACAAAATATCACTAGCTTGTATAAAAATAAATAATCCAGTGCTGACTGGGAGAGGCACTCCTAAGAGACGATGTACAGAAACTGTATGAGCTAGTTTAGCTAAAATATTTTTTAAATTATTTTGATAAATCACAGAAAACCTCTGTGTATGTATTTTTATTATTTTTCTAATAGCTTTATATGACTAGTTTCAGCTGCTAGTCAATCACAAACTAATATACCTTTGTTCATATGTTGCCTTGTAGTATATTTTCAATCCTATTTATAATTATGTGAGTGGAGCCTCATGTGACACGCTATCTTCACATGTATTTTTCTACCTTATGAGTGAGAGTTAAGAACTGGGAATTAGTAAAAAATGCAATGAACGAGGAACCTACTTAGTGAACTTGAAAGAGAGGGAAAAGTAAATTTTGAAATAGAAGAAGGAAATAGAGACAAATTAGGAGAACTGTTCTAAATTATGAAAATAATTGATTATGAAGTAGGAGATGTATAGGTAAGTGGTGGAGATGCAGATGTTTCAATACCAGACCCCAAAAACTGAAGCCTATTTGAAAGATGGAATAAATCAATTAAAAGATTAGAGATGGTGCTCAGTTTTAGTGAATAATGCATCAGCTGCTAGAAAAATAAAGAGGCTTTATGGTAAATCCAACTGTTTCTTTTGGATTGTGGAGTTTTATTTTCTCAGAAAGCAGTAAGATCTTATCATTCCAATTTTGAGCCAAAATATAGTTGTAGCTTTGAAATATGATTCTTGGAGAGCACTTAATAATGCACTTTAGGTCTGGCACATAATGATGAAATTGAAGTTGGAGGCTTTTGCAAACTGGCACTCAAATGTTAACTGTTACAATCCCCAGAGCCAGAACGGAATGAACATTGCCAAACCAAAAGAAAACAACTGTTTCAACTATAGTTATCATGTGTATAAAAATTGCAGGTTATGAAATCTCTATGCAAGCAGTTACTCTGAAAACTAACAGTAAAAACTATGATGAAAATTGCTGTTCTCTGTAAAAACCAATTTTTCCCATAGGTTTTGTATAACTCTCTAATTAAATTTCCCTATTAAAATGCCATACATTATGCTAAAAGTTTCTGTAGGACCTTGCACTTAAAGACACAGTTTCTTCTCTTCAAAAAACTCTGTTAAAACCTCCAGATGAAATGAAGACAATGAAAGAAGCAGGTGTAACTCCAGTTCCCAAGTAGAGAGGCATCTTGAGTTCATTCTAATATGTTACACATGGTATAAAATGAAATGAAAAAGATATTTAAAGATGTGTCTTATTGAAAAACAATTTTTATTCCTAAACAGCAATGACTTTGTCAGTTAGATGAGAAGACTTAGTTGTCCTTTTTGACATAAAGAAACATATCAAAGTATATGCAGAACATTTCCAATCAGAAAATCTGCAATCAACTTCAGAAACTACTCTTCAGTGCGTGCTTGTATAGATTACGAACAGGTTGAAGACTTTTTTTTTCAGCATAGAGAAGATATCTTACATCTTCAAACTCATCCACGAAGACAATTAACTTTTCCATTATATAAGCCAAATATATGACATCCATTTTATCCGCAAAATGGGAAGCGCCTCTTGTGTAGGCTGTCAGCTGGCGGGAAAATTCAAGCACGGTTGTCAAATTGATGTGCATCTGAAAATATATCAGAATTGTTAGGTGTAATAAGTCAGCTAGCTTAATTCTCTTTTGATAACTGAAGATCACATCCATTTGTATAATGCCTGCTATAATATCATATGGAGTTATATGCATCAGTAGTAACATGGACATAAACATCAGGGATATATGAATGTATCTTCAGCATTTGATTTCATTGCTGTTATCTGAAGACACCACCACAACAGGACAACAAATTTTTAAGACTTCTGTCTACTTTTTCTAGATAGTAACTAAATGGCTTCATAAAATATTATACCAAATTACTAACCTTGTCCTGCCTGTATCTTTAGAGTGAGGGTTTACAGATACAGCGGTGCATAGTGGGAAAGAAAGGGACAATAATAGCAAGCTGAAAGAAGGGAAGTTGAGACTTGTTATGCAGAAAATCTTTTCTCCGTGAGCACAGTCAGGTATTTGAACAGGTCACTCCCTAGAGTTTGTGCAGCCGCCATCCTCAGATTTTTAAAGACAGACTAGCCTGGTTTCTAAAGACCATCCTAATTATTTTATTATCCTATAATTCACTGGATCTCTTAATATAGAAGTTGTGTGGTGTTCCCTAGCACTACTGATTGGGTAGAAACGATCAAGGAAGCTAGAAGTTGAAAAAATTAGTATGGCAGTTACAGGTCTGTGCCATCCTCCATGCTGCTCGATGTTATGCACTTTTTCTCTCATTAATTTCTATACATTTAGGTTTTTTACCTCATTCTTTCTTTTACTTATCCTTAAGAACCATTTAAGTGCTGCTTTTCTGGAAGACATCAAAAAAGCCTTCTAAAGTAGGCTTCACTTCTGAAGCACTTTTAAACATACAACAGTTGGACTCAATGATCCGGTGGGTCTCTTCCAAGCTGTTTGTTCTATGTTTCTATGTTTCTATATGTTATGCACAACAGCAATGAGGAAAGGCACTTCCACAGACAAAATTGTGTACCGGACTTCAAGAGAAATCAACATGTTTCTGGTAAAAATGCATGAGGGGAAGACAAAGAAGGAACTCAAGTGGAGGACTGATGACCCCACCAATGTTGCTAATGGTCATCTAGACTTAAGGCACCCAGAGAAAGAAAAAAAAAAATAAAGGCAATACATGTTGTGCACTTGTTCCTACCACAACCTCAATTATCAAACAAACATATGATCTTTCAAGTAAAATATTTTTTATAACTCCAGCTATCCCAAACTTGTAGCTGAAGACACATTTTTTGCAAGCTATTCAATAAAATACTGATTTATTGGAGAAGGGAAGCCCTGGATTTCATAATATTACCTGACTAAAAGCATGAAGAACTTGAGTTACTTCTTGTGAATAAGGACATTCAGAATAGCTTTCTTCATCCCAGCGTCCAGTTCGATTACACTTACGCCATGCCTTAGACTCTTCTGCACCATGGTGAAAAGCAATGGAGTTAAATGAATATTTGAGACAGGGATGGTAAGCAGTTATCCCAGCCAAAGTTTTGGGCCACCTGTGAACAACATGATAATAAAAAATTACAACACAAAACTTGTTATTTAAAGGCAACCTACAAAATAAGAATGATTTCTAGAATACATAAGAAAAAAAATGTTTTAAATTTTAACTAGTTACGTTCTATAATTAATTATTTTTTTTCTTTGGAAAAAGTCAGAATTATACAAGTTCAAGTCTGGATGGTCACACATTAGTTCTGCATTAATTCCAGGAGTGTGTTTGGTGATAAGGAAAAAAATATGAATGGCATTTTCCCTACATTCATCTTTGCAGACTGCACAAAGCAGAGCAGTAAGTCCATAAAGCAAAAAAACCAACCCTAAGCCATATTACTAAATGCTGTACAAAATACATGCTTAAAATGTACTTGATGATCTTTGCTTTGCCTTTTGACCCCACACTGCAAAGATGTCTCTGTTACAATGCCCCCTCAAAAGCAGAAATCCCTGAATGTATCAGAAACCAATAAACAAAGTTTCAGCAGATTTTGTCTCATGGAGGAGGAAGGAGCTAGCCCTAAAAAATTATTTAAGAACTATTCGGGTATACATGATTTATGTAGTGTAATTCCAAAACAGTCTTTCAAAACAAACTATAAATCAAGATTGCCTGGATTTCTATTTCGCTTATGGGTCTATAATATTATACACTTTTTCTGTATATCCACGACATTCTCTAGAACAGCACAACTGGGATCTATTCCTTTTAGATTGAGTTCCATTGTCATTTCCAGGCTAGTACGGACAAAGCAGGACCAGGTAATTGGGAGAAATCAAATAAAACCAGAAGTGTGTCCTCAGCAAGTCAGCATGTCCAGAAACAATACCGTTCTTTAATTGCACTGGTGAAATGACTGAAACAAATCAATCAAAAAAATATTCTGCCTGACAGCAAAGCCGTACCTTGACAATAACATTTTGCTCAAACATACATATTGGCCCCTCTTAGTGGCACGGTACAGGTCCATTTGGACACAGTTACAGAATATACTGAGAGGTTTGGGGCTATGTAAGTTTTCTTCCTTTCAAACAAAGAAAAAGTAAGAAGAAAAATATTTTTACATGTCATAGCTAACTGTCATTAGAATAATTAGTTTTGTGATATAAAACCAGTAGGTGCAAAATGAACCATGAAAGGAGCTTCACAAGGAGCTTCTCCTGTTGCCTCTGAGCTGACACGTTATTTTTAGTAAAACATTTGCATTAATGCAGTTGGGCCACTGACTAGCAACTAACCTAGAAAGTAAAACTAAAGAAATAATTCTGAAACCAGTATTAGCACATGTAGCAGAATCTGGCCTTAATGATAGGGATGACAGGACACAGCAACACTACCATTTACATTTCAGAATGATCTTACAGAAAGCTGAAAAAAAAAAAAAGAGCAAAATATGGCCACCATAGAGGAAAACTCTTAGTATACAAGGCCAGTTCATTCTGACTCACAGTGTCTAATTCTTACTGCACTTGTGTGATTATGAATACCACCTAGGCTGGTCATCTGAAAGAATCATGCTTCCCTAACGGTTGATGCTTTTTTCCTTTTTTTTCCCCCAATAAAAGTGCTGTCCTTTCTAGCTTTGCTTTTGTGGCTCAACTCTTTCTACTTACATTCTTGCTATGTTACCAAAACTTCTAACACCTTTCAAAGAAAAATTACTGGTGTGACAGCTGCAAATCTAAGGGTAAACCTTAGGAATAATTCCATGTGCTAAAGCTGAGTTTGAGCCTGAAAAATTCTCTATAATTTTAAATTCAATCCCTCAAATGCCAGAAGAACCTATAGACTCAGCATCCTTTTGATATACATGATAAAAAAAAATTTATATGGATTTCTGGAAAGATGGTCAATAAGGAGAGAATTGTGCACTCTTGTTCTTTTGATTTATGCAAAATAACAAAAATGCCCCTGGTGTTAGTTTGTGCAAACTGTAGAATTTATATCTCTCATTTCATGGCAAGAACATGAACTTCAAAAGCTGTGATCGAAAAGATTAAGAATGTGTTATCTAATGGGTATTACGGGTATTTTAAAAGATCACATTGAAATACATTTAAGCGTGTCCACCATGAGAAAACACAATACCAGGTCTTATGATGACAAAAAAAAAATCCCTATAGCTGAGATTATCAAATATTTTTATACATATATGTTCAGGAGATGTGGCCTATACACAGGAACTTGTAGTAAAGCCTTATAGTAAAAACAAAACAGGTATTAGTTGGTTTCTCCACTTTCCAATTAATTCCTTTATTTTTAACAACAATTAGTAGTAAAATGCTTCTGAGAAAGTTTTAAAGTTAACTTGAAAATGAAAAGATGTTTTCAGGTCAGAAGTATTTACAGAAAGTTCTGGCATTTAAGAGAAGCTTCCTCTATCACCTACTTTTCATTAACTATTCAAGTTAAATTCTTATTATAATTCACTTAGTAGCAAACTACCTTCTTGATTTCTCAATGAGAATGACATCACACACCAGTGCTATTGTTAAGCAGGTAACTGTATTCTCTTTAAGAACATTATGCACATTATTGAAGTATTTCACAGTTAACTGAAAACACTAAATTCCACATAATCCTTAACTTTTTCTTTGTTTCATGAGGATTACAGTGAAAAACACCCCAAACACCAGCATATGCAGATAAAAGAAAAGATGAGACCAAAATTACATTTAGTCAACTAATTATCCAAGGTTCAGACAGTGGGATGGGTGTGTTTTCTAATCATATGATACATTGGTGGAACTCTGTGTGTCTTTAAGATCACCTTGAACGATTTATTTATCTAAGTAGTTTTACTTGCTGTTTTGATTTTCTTCATTGAAATCATTACATGATTTTATGTAATTTGTCGTGTTTATCTGTTACCTCTAATCTCAGCTGAACAAACCAAGCAGAACTGGAAAAGATTAGAAAAGTACTTAAGATTTAACCTTTTAATGATTTAATGCAGTGTTATCATGTTCTGTAATTTAGAAAATTCCAAAAACAAATTTTAACCCTCTCTCATTCAGTTGTAAAGAAGCCAACATCTTTTGAAATTTACAATAATCTCACACTGAGGAATTAGAAGATTCTCTGACTTCCACAAACCACTGTTGCTCTTGAAGCACTAGCTGCCATTTCCCATAAAAATCACACAGTGTCCTTCTTTTGTAAGAATGACATCTTTGTAACTGACACTGAGGTATCATGTAAGCATGAATATGATCCATACCTACATTAATATATAAAACACTCTAAACCCACAAAATCATACCTGAAATCTCCCTTGTTGTTAATAATTCTTTCTGCAGGGCAGTAGGGTGCAGCTGTTTCAAGTACCACAATTTCTACTTGTTTAGTGCTATTTCCATAGGAATTGTTGACCAAACACTCCCAGTCTCCAGTTGCGTCAATGTCAATGCTGGATAAGATTAATTCACTACAAAAATAAAAGATTGTTTATATTTCATTATATAGAGATTGAATCATTTTAACATGTAACTCAGGCCCTAAGGAACTCAATAAAGTTTAGTTTTTTGACTCACTACATCTCCAATTTTATCCAATTACTATAAATCCATAGATCTCATATACAAAAAAAAGCTAACTACTTCATTTTAAGGAAGTAACACATTAGATCTTAAATCTGCTCTTGTGCTAGAATTAAGTTTTACTCCACTTTTAAAGAAAGTACAGGCTTTGAAAGTAGTTGGGAGGAGGGAAAAGGTAGCAATTATCTGAAATATTTACTTTGTTTTGCACAAATGGCTCATCTTTGAATATGTCCTGTGTTTTAGACAATTAGAAATTACATGGGAAGAAATGGAGTGCAGTCCAAAAAGGGGAGAAGGTACATTATAAAAAAAGAAGCACAGGATTTAAGTTATTAAATTGATTCCAAATCTGTATTTACAACAAAATCTACAAATTTCTACCTGTGGCCTTCAGTACTTTTGTAAAGAGTCTGACGTTTTGAAAGATATACAGAGAATAATTATCTATAATTTGGTTTTAATATTTTGCTTTTTAAACTTCTCTAAAAATGACATCCTTTTTCAGTTTAAACCTTTGTATATTATACATGAGCTTTTATTAACTTAGCTACAAGAGAGGATGGAATCTAATCTCCTTATATATAGACTGCTTCTGATACACATGACAGAAGACTACAATCAAGGTACATGATTGTAGTACATGATTAGACAGCTGCATAT
The DNA here is from genome assembly GCA_013389865.1 of Piaya cayana. NCBI lineage: Eukaryota > Metazoa > Chordata > Aves > Cuculiformes > Coccyzidae > Piaya > Piaya cayana. The sequence goes on from WAAB01024948.1 coordinate 287,775, forward strand.
GCAATTTTCCCTTTAAAATATGCATACAATAAAGGATGATTTTCTCAAGTACTTATGACAGAACTGTTATCTTGATCCCCAGAAAACAAGCAAATCATGGCAAATAGTCTGTGATTGTGATTGAAGCTAAATTGCTTCAGAAGTTTTGTGTACTTCTCCAGATATTCAGTCAAATTTATCACTATACAGTAACTTTAAAAATCTCATGCTGCTTCCTATTTATTATGACTCCAAGTAACTTGGAACTCCCTTTTTCATTTTTACAATGAATTCTAACGTTTTTTTACTGCAGAAAATATAGAGAAGTATTGCTAGCCATTCTCAGATATAGTAGCTGAATATTTTAACATTAAAAGAAGCAATAATTCTCTTAAGAAGTCTCAGATGAGAAAGTCCAGTAACAGCAGCCTCTTAGCTAACTCTTAACACATCTTCTTACATTCAGGTTGAACTACTTAAGTGAAATTAGCCAGTTGATAAATTTTTTTTATGAATTCTTCTATTTCACATGTCACAACAACCTCACATTATCTCTATACACAACTCAGAGCTTATAAAGCCAATTATTCATAAAAGCTCTTTTTCACTGAAACAACAGGCAGCATATTCATCTGTGGCATCAAGATCCAGACATTTCCCAAGTGAATAGAATGTGCAAAAGATATGTTGATCTTTTGATATATTATCTATAAGATATTTCTAATAATTGTTAACTATAAAAAAATCTGTAAACCTGGGAACCATGGGGTCTTCAGTTAAGTGCAGTACTTGACCATATCAGTTTTACAGGCAATCAATATGAAGCTAAATAAGTATTTTAAAAAAGGGTACATTTTCCATTTATTTAAATTGTTGAGGTATGCTCTGATGCAAATTTATGTGCTGCTAAACAGATCTCCTGTCATTAGAGGAAGTTTCCCAGTTTCACAGACATATTTATGGGTATATCAATGTTGCTTCTGCTGGAAATACAATACTTGAACACCAGTTCAAGTTCTCTAAAGTGATGAGTAAATCCTCACATTCATACTTCTAATCCTCTGTGGCCCTTAATTCAGATGGTAAACCAAAATAAGTCAGAATAAGTTTATACAATATAGGAGAAGCTGTAAAATGACTAGGACATGGAGAATTGTCTTTTGAATTGCCATCTGGCCACTGTAAATGATGCATTCATTTATACTCCGCTGGGAATATTTTGGATAACAAGCCCAATGGTGAAACTGTTCATTTGCTTACCATCTGGATATGACAAATGATAAATTGATCTTATACACCTGGAGTATTTAGGGGATTAGATTAAATGAAATATGAAGACTTAATTCTTAAGAAGACCAGTGAACTTGATCCTTTAGCATCATCTTTGTTTATGGTCCTTGGCAACTGCACAGTCCTGGCAGACCAAAAGGAAAGGGTGGGCCTGGATAGAATTTTAAACATGGCAATAAAATTTTCTAGTAGGTCAGTTATGTATTTTAAGTCTTGTCATTGTCACATTATCATGGCCAGAAGTTCCATTGTTTTTCTTACTCTTAATAGAAAGGTATTTTTGATCTGTCTTGGCCATGACAACAAGTCCTGATAAAAGGCAAGAGCTCTCCTATGACCTGGGAACATGGCAGGACTCTGGTTTAGGAGCCTGACAAGAGCACAACAGAGTTAAGAGAGGATAGCACCTCTGACTCTACACTTTCATTATCCTACCTCACAGAAACTAATAAATGTCTGGCCATAAATGAAATAATCTTGCCTCTACTATGTAGCTTTCCTAAGAGTGGAGTATGAGTCGGAAAGAGTTCCTGCCCCCTCTGCATTAGCAATTCTATCTCACTCCTCAGAGGTGTGATAGCTGCTAGTTTTGTGGAAATTTTTGACCTATCAAGACATTAAACAAATCAGACCTTCATGAGATGGTATCAAGGCAAAATGAACATGAACACTGGTGACTGATGAGAGGAAAAGGATGACTTGCAAATTTTTCTCAAGTTTTCTTTTGAAATTACAGTGGCGTTCTGAGTAAAAACTTCGAAAGGAAAAGAGAGAACACACAGGTTCCTTTTTTGCACTTTTTCAAATATGGTGACTGGAATATTAAAAAATTAATTAAAACATACAGCTGATGCAATTGCATGAAAAAGTTGTAACATTCACCAGAAGCCCGTGGCATTGGTCATTACAAAGAGAGGAACCATAATAGAAGTTGAAGCCATACCCATATAATCAAGTAACCTATGACGACAGTTTTCTATTTGAGGCATAGTTTTGCATTGCTACCTTTATGCATAACTAATTAGACAATCAGAAGTAAGTCTCATTATGCAAAGTTACTCAAGCATGTCCTGAAGAAATACCTTGGTGACATTTACTGTATGCTCCAGCAGTCATTTGCATGCCAGGAAACAGAGTAACAAATAAAGAGCAGACTTTAACACCATATTTTGATTTGCTTTCCACAACTAAGGTTTTGAAGTCTGACTTGACTCCTGTAATACTTAAGAAGAACCAATGGTTCTTCCTGGAGAAAATTAAAATTAATTACTGAAACATATTTACATAATATTTACATTTCCTCATATTCTTTTTCAGACAGAAAAGTAATGAATGCTTTTCTACCATTCAAGCAGAAAGGCTGCATAACCTGCCTCCAACTGATACCACCTTAAATTATTAATACTAACACAGAATTTAAAAAATGAGTGTTGGTCTTCAGAGTATACTGCTGCTTGGAATGCAGTGTTTCGAAGGGAATGTAAGGTTAAAACCTGGAAAATGAAGACAGAATGTGTAAATCTAGGCACTCTAACTGAACTTAAATTTGCTAGCCTGGTTTCTCTGACAAAGTTACTAATTTACCCCTGAAAGAAACAGCTTTAGAAGGGCAGGTCCTTAAAGAATGCTTGTGTCCATAGCTACCCAAGAAAAGTAATGTAGCACAATATACTTTTAGTACAATGTATCTTTCAGTTAACTTGTTCACATCAGTACATAGGATCATGACAACAGCTGAATTTTACTTCAGAGATGCCAGTGGAAAGTATCTAATTTTAATGACAGTATATTGACAGAAAAAACCAAACCACTATACTTCCAAAATGGGAGAAAAGGCACGGATGTCAGTTAGCAACCACCTTGCTTTATTTTCTTTTGTATTGCTCAAATTACTTTGACTGAAATGCAAATACTCAAAAATGCTGTCACAGGCTAATATTATCCACTTGATATGTAAACATTTGCCCAATAGAAAGATATGTTTTCTATAGGTGGATGTCAAAAGAAATTGTGACCTACATTTATATGACATCAACTTGTGTCTTAAAATTGAGAAAACAAATACTACTAATATTAGAGTGACTGCTGAATCATCTTCAGAACCAGAGTCAGAAATCTAAATAACTCTGCAACATCCCATGACAGGTTTAGTTTATTGTATGATCATTTGCCCTCTCATTAAGCTTGTCAAGTAGAGATGGACTTTACCAGCTACAATGCTGCATCAAAGTGTGTGCATAAAGATGTGTCTTTATGTTCATACTCCCACAGTCCTACAGTCAATATATGTCAGCCTAGATGGCCTAGAAAATAAAGTGGGGAGGGAAATTAAAAATGGTATCAACAGCTCTAGAGTAGTTAAACCTTTCTCTTGCTGGAGAAAACTTCAGACAGTTGGCAGTCTGTGACAGCACAATGCTACAAAGCTACCTGAAGAGAGCACACCTGGGCCAGGGCTATTTAAAGTATTTCATGAATCAGTTGTCTATCACTGAGCTGCTTTGTTTGTTGGTGAAAGGTTTGGGGATGCTCAAAAAAGCTTATTGTTATTAATTTTGTTCTACCATCATACTGCTCGACTGCAGGATGTATACAACTGCAGCCTTCTGGGGAAATGGTGCTACACCTGCCGCATGCCTTTCATCTGCCCTTAAGTAGTCTATATGCTTCAATGTTACATCCAGAGGAAGCTTGAATTCATTAGCATAAGTCTTGTGATCTGTACACAAAAATAACAGTATGAGAATCAGTCAAGTAGTCAAAAATTCATAAAAAGCTTTTACAGTAAAATGTTTCCCAGATGATTCTGAAGTGTTAACCTACTTATGACAATTCTTGATTATTTGATTATGTGTCACTTGGACCAGCAAAATAACCCTAAACAACAATTAAAAAACCCCCACAAAACAAAAAAAACCCAAAGAAACCTCAAAAAAAGCCCAAAACAACAAACAGTAGAAAACAAATTAAAAACCTACTACATTTATTTTACAATTTCAAATATATTGCCAAATGCACACTACTTGCTACTCTCTCTAGTCACTGGCAATGTTAGAAATGCAGAAATTAATTGTTTAATGAATACATTATGGGATACAGTAATTGTATATTAGGGCTAGAATACTGACCGTTTTATTTGCTGATCTACAAGAAATTTGAGAAGAGTTAAAACAGAGGTAAAACACAGCAAATTCCTACATAAGAACTTCAGGAACAATCTCTGCTCTTTCTCCAGTGCATAGTGTATCTCATCTCCAACAGTGAAAACTTTATTTTGGGATAGCCAGGAGTCACCCAGTCAAAATAGCATATACAATTAAAACCAGTGGTATTACATTGTGTATGGAGAAAGAAGGAGAGGGGCTGGGACTCCAGAATTCCAGCAAGTTATTAGAGTAGAAAAGCTCTCTATAAATCCATAGTGAGTATCCCCTCTGACACATTCTCTATACTGAATAGATTGTAATCCATGAAAGGTAGAAGTAAATAAGTTATTTGTTTTAGCATTTTGCTTTAAAGAAATGGTTTACTTCACCAGTATCTAATGTGATTGATGTGGTAGAAGTACATCACAGACTGGTAAGAACAGCTGATGGACAGGGTTAAAGACTGCTGCCTGGACTGAGAGAATATGTATAATTATACCTTACATTAGCATTGACAGGAAAATTAATTTTAAAAAAGCCAGTCCTAGACTACTCAATTCAAATTGCAGCTGCATTGCAGTATCGCCTCAGCTGTATATCTGGATCTGTTTGAAGGGCCATATCAAAATCATTCTGGCCCTAAAAAAAGTCAAAGCAAAGCTCTACTAATTTCCCCTTGAATGGGGGAAAAGTTCAAATTTTTATTCTTAATACTAAACTTATCATTTCATTTCAGTGGTGTGCTTGGATAGATCTATACATAGCTGCAGGAAATATGCAGAGACAGAAGTGAGAGGTCAAAATTTAGTGCAAGGCATCTTATTAACCTGGTCTCAACATCACAAACAGGGTACTCTCTTAAAGTTCTAAAAGAGGGACTCCCTCAACAGTTCTTTATTCTATCAACCCAAAATACATAAATTTCCTCTGAAGATGTCTGTTTCTCAATTACATTTCAATAAGCAGTAATCCAAATAAAGCCTACAGTTTTTCCAGCTCAGTACAATTCTTAGGCCCATATACATGTGATTGATAGGAATGGTTGGACTCAATGATCTGGTGGGTCTTTTCCAACCTAGTGGTTCTATGATTCTATGATTTATTACGTTAATGGTAGATGGTATCACCATTGTTGCTTTTGCTATTCATGGTATTGGTATATTTTTCACAGGTTACATTTAAAATTATTTCCCAAACTAATTAGCAGTACAACTGCCACTGGGTTCTATTCAGATAATTGAAAGATTTTTAGAGAAAAGGCCTGAGTTTAATTAATCTTCCAAATTAATTCACATGAATATTCTCTTAATCTCATACAATCAAACCCTTAGCTTCTGCATTTAATAATATTCTGAAATAATTTTAAATATTATGTTCCTGTCTAATACATGAGTGTTTTGCTGGTAAAGTTGCATCTGTTATTAGACTTTTGCTGCCTGCAGTGCCTGAAGTAAGCTGTAGAAAATTGACTACAGGGTTCAACGTAATCTCAAAACAACACAGAAATATTGATTTACAATCTAAATGGCTATTTTGCTTCATTTCTTTCCTAACTGCTCAACAACTGAAGGTCAAGCAGAGTCAATTAGGTGAACCAACAAATTATTAGTACTAAACAGCTTTTGCCAGTTTCCCTGGGATCCTCAGTATGACCCTCAACTGCTCATCTCCAAATGCTAATGACAGTGGAACACAAAGCACTTGTGAAATATCTGCATTTCTGAATCAGATTCATTGAATTTGTTCTAACACTTATTTTTTTAATCTTGCACAGAGTGAATCTGCAATATTTTACCATGATTTCACACATAACAGCAGTATATCCAAACTAATAATGTATTCATCAGCAATATACTATTTTGAGACTGTTATTAACATAATATCAGTTTGCTTGCTTCATACCTTTTCCAGTTTTATTCTTGCCTCAAACTAGTTCAGTGGTCATCTGGATTCTTCCCAGAAAAAAAATATGTAGTTATATTAATTTTTCCCAATTATATTGGAAACCACCCTTATTCTTTTCGTGAAAATGTCTCAGCCAAGTTCTGAATCCTCTACTAAGAGCTACACCGATAACTTCAAACAGTTCAAAATTATTAACTGATTTCAAACCTGCCTTCTGTTTACAAAAATATGACCATAATTTTTAACCTACAACTTTTTTGTTCCTTCTAATATTTCTCCCAGTTTCTTCACTATAACAGTACATGTGGATCATGATTTGAAGCTCTTCCTTGATATTTCTTCTGCAGATGAAAGTTTTGGAGATTTTCACATACCTATAAACCTCTAAAAGCAGCTCCAGAATTAAACATACCAATTTTATGTGTTGATTTTTAAAGCAGTTTTCTTACTGTTGTCCCTCTCCTTCTTAGACCAAAAGGATCAGCTGTAGTTACATAATTGTCTTATCTCAAACGTTACTACTTCTTTTATCATTCTTAAGCTTGCTTTGGTTTTTTTTGTTGTTGTTGTCATTGTTGTTGTGGTGGTGGTTTTAGGTTTTGTTTGTTTGTTTAAAAACTACATTTGGCAGCCATATTTAGAAGACTGAAATGCTTAGGACAGATTTTAAGAAAAAAACAACTATTTTTGAGGGGTCACAGTGGAGCCCTAACAGTCTGTATTTCCAGAGGCAAATCAACCTATCTGAAAAACACATGTGATTCTAAAGCTTACTATCCAAGGTTCAGTTAAGAGCATGTTAGTTTCTCCAGTCGCAACATTCCTTTTTGTGGGTTCTTAACTTTCTGCACAGTTTAATGTTTTCAGAAGGAGCCCTTGTGAACTGTAATGGTCCCAGAGCAGCCATTACAGCTGTCAGAGATGCAAGCACTCTTAAACACTCTACAGAAGTATTTACAGAATAGAACTAAAAAGACTTTGAATTTTTCATTATAGTCTACATGGTAAATTAGAAACTTCCTGAAAATTAAAGTCTCTCCATTACTGCAGAGTTGTTTGGTTCACAATACCAAAATATTTTCACTATTTAGTTTAATATTCTGATTACTGTCATGCTAGTTTCTCCTAACACTGAACGGGAACAGTGGGGAAGTTGGGAAGGATGCTTCACTGCAAAGAACCATACATAATTTCCCTTCTATGCAGCTTCAGGGTTATGGATTGTTTCATTGCCACTTATTGTGATGAAATTGACAATCTACTATTCCAGGCTTAAGAAATTAGGCTGTCTTCATGGAATCATGAGTAACAATTTAAGCTAGATACATTCACAGATGATAGAAAATAGGTTCCACATCACATTTAAATTTTCATGTATGACTATGACATTTACACACAGGCATAATGACAGAAAATTCAACATAAACAATATCAAATATTGTTATTATTGGCAAGAAATTGTAAATACAAGCCAGCAGCCGAATTGAAAACACCTTTTCAGGATCTCCTATATGAGAATTCTCCTTGCCAAGAAAAATGTCACAGGCCGGAATACAGCTCAAAACTTTAGTTTAATTACTGTAACAAAAACATTTATTTTAGTTTATTCTGCTTTAGCACGGGAGACAAAAAATACACATTTGGATATTTTATCCTTCATTGTGCCAGTTAACAAAACAGAAGGGTTTAGCATGATATTTGTGTTGTAAATCCACATCCAGAAATATCTGGAACTACCCAATAAAATAACCATTTAAAAATGTTTGAATAAGCAGTTTTTTGAATACGACTTCACCTCTTTGTTCAAAACCGGCTTCAGAAATGTTTAAATTACTAAGCAGCCCAAGCCAAAGCCTGTCCTTTAGTGCAATCACAGAAAGCCACAGAGAGTGGACATTTGCTCTGAAGAGTAGGTATAGCAATGCAAAATATAACACTGTAAGAACCAATTTTCAATTACCTTTCTTTTTACTCTAAAGCTGATACTTATACATATGATAACTTCAGGGAAGCATAGTCTTTCTGATGTTCCACAATGTCAGCTACAGTTGCAATTTAGTCTTAAGAACTATCACAAATTATTGCGTAATTACATGTAACAGGTGTATTAATATGTACTACTGTCAATTGGAATAAGCATTCTATCACAATTATTTTAACATGTAGTAGTAATAACTTTGTAAACAGTACTATAGTACACATGGTCATGATTGTGGGATTATAATTAAGAAATGCCAAAGAGTTTTGACAAACAAAACTAGACCAATACTTACTAATTTCAACATGAAAGACAATATATCTCTAAATATTTTTTCCAAAAAAAATAACTTGACTTCTAAATAGCATCATGCTTGAAAGCTAGTTTCAAAAGTATAGGTCATTCATGCCTTTAGTTATAGTTTTGATCAGTCTCTTGATCAAGGCAGAGGCATGATGGTATTAGCTTTTTTGACTGGATAAGGACCATTCTGTATAGTAAATGCAGTGTTGATGCCCTACTACACTCTGAAGTGAAAACAATAGCTCAAATAAATGATCAGTTAAAATGTTTTAGGCTTTTTAAATAGCTGTTTAAAGACTGTGATTTTAATTAATAAAAGATTTTGTCTCCTTTTGACAGTCTCTATCATGTAACTTGGACAATTGAAAGTATTTTTCCAGTCTATGACAGCAAATACAATGACATATTTAGAGAACATTCTTTCTGAATACCTGGTCCCAGTGCATACTGCAACATGAGAATCAAGGTCACCTACTTAATGGCCCAGTAAACAAAGTAGGTACAGATCAACCATCCTTATTAAAATATTGATATCATAGAAAATTTTTTTTTATTTTACAGTTGGGAAAAAATTAAGCAATGAAAGGTAAAATTCAGTCAAACTACTACTAAAATTAACTTTTAAAAATGGATAGCTATTTTGAAAATGTTAATATTTTTAGACAATTTACTTCAGTTTCTTACCACACTCTACAAATTGCTTGTACAGTGCAAAATATAATGTAGCTGAAAAATATAATGAGATTAATAGCATGTCTTTGAATTTTGAGATCATGGAAATAAGAAGAACATGCTTTAATTTAAGTGACTTGGCAGTTATATAATAGCTCATGCACTTGGCATTACCATACTAATTGGTCTTTTTCATTATCCACTACAGCCATATGGCATTAGAAGAAATTCAGCCACTGTGAGAATACATCAGATCTATGCCTCTAGATCTATAGGACTCCAAAAGGGGTCCAATAGTCAGTGAGTAGATGAAATTAAAATCAATAAAGCCAAAAGACCCCAGTGGAGAGGAATTAATTTGACTCTTCATAACTTTCATTTGGTAGTTCAAGAAGCATTTCAGGTCAATTATATTAATAGAAACTGGTTGAGTGAAAAGATGTTAATGATGATCCAGAGCCAATTAGCATAGCTATTTTCACTCCATCTTCTAAAAGAGAAAGGCAGAACATAGACACAGAATCAGACTCTTTTTGATCAGTGATGGAAATTGGCAAAGGACAAAAGGATGCATGGAACAGTTTAGCAGCTTTTAGTAACAAGCCCATATTCTTTAATGAAAACCAAAAATAAATAGAGAGATTTATAATAATTTATTAAATAAGATTTAAAAGGGAAAACCAAAGCAAAATTGGAACAATACAGTCATTGCCAAATATTAGCTTTCACTTATCTTATGGAAGCCTATTCTACTTCATTACTCTTCCATTTTTAACATCAGCAAGGGTTTCTGAGGATCTCTGAGTCTCAAGCACAGAGATGGTAAAAGTCACAAAAAGTGGATAAAAAAATTAATAAGAAATATATATGAGATTACTTATCTAAGGAATATAGGGTTCAATATAGTGGAACCCACAAAATAATCCATGCCTTTCAAACTGATAATTCTTCGCGGGTAGGTCTCTATGGTAGATCAGTCTTCTAGATGGTATCAGGAAGAAGTCTCTCACACATGCTTCTGAAGCTATACTAGAGTTCGGTTTCTTTTCATAGTTTTCTGTGTAAGAACCTCTGCTTTTATCAGTTTAACATCCATAGTTGCTCAAAACTGGATACTTACACACAAGAAATATGATTTGGAACCACAACCATTCATAGCCATGAAAAATTTGTACCTGCATGTGTTTTGATTGAAGCATGCAACTGAATTGCTTCAAATACAACAACTCCCAATGCATGTTTTAAGGCAGCTTATTGCAGTTGTTGCCTCTCTTCACCTCCCCTACAGGTCTGATTGTTATGAGGGGCATACGTTACCGTGTAATTAAGCAGCAGTCATGAATGATGCTGTCCTCCACAAATATGCCACTCTCTTCATCTGTTTCGATCAGACGACCAGCATGGTACCAATGAACTTGGGTAGTATTGTCAACGTACGTGGCAGTGCACTGAAATGGCAAACGGTCTCCGTGGAAAACCACTTGTCTTTGTGATGGGATCAGTTCAAAAAGAGGAAGTTCCAGAGGCCCAGCTGCAGGGAAAACAAACCAAAACAAATAGGAAAAAAGACCCCCTCACAATTAGTTCTCATTAATATTGTGAACTAATTCTATGAAACTCTAGCTTCCTAGATCTTAATGTTAAAACTAATATAAAAGATATGCCCACAAAATTAAGTCTAATCATGTAGTGGATTCTAGAGATAATATTTCTTTCATTGGTGTGAGTCCAGGTAATTACAAAGCAGGATGCTTTAGTAGAGAAAAAAAAAGCCACCAAAACAAAACAAAAAAACAGTCTTCAAATTAAATTAAAAATACAGCTATTAACATAACTAGAGTTAACATTTATATGACCACTTCACTGTCAGTGGACAAAATTCCCATTGTGGTCCAGAACAAAACTTACTCCAGAGAGCCTAAAGTGTCTCATATGTCTGGGATTTGGATACTAATAAGGCTAATAACAAAAGTTAAACTTTCCCCTGAAGCACAAGTGTTCCTGTGATATCTCATTTCCCTCTCCCTACTTACTTCTGCCTCTTCCAGATGTCATCTTTAGTCTCGAGATGTTTACTCGTCATTAAATATTTATCTAACTATCTCTTTCTACTTTTTAATAGCAGAGTGTATTTCGTCATCTTTATTTTATGAATTAATCTATTCCACTTTTCCCTAAGAAATACTCTAATAATAAAATTCTTCAATTTTTATTTCTAGATCCTGAAACTACCTTAACATGATTTCTGTAAGACATGTCTATTCTTTTTTATACACTGAAAAGGAGCATTTTAGGAAAGGCAATTGAACCAGAGGCTCTGCATCTAAAGATCATCCTATATGTGATAACAAGGCACAAAGGAAAACTTTATTTTCTTTTTTTCTGATATACTCTCCTTAGGCAAGAGAAGAAAATTACTACATCTGATACTTTGTTATTACCACACAAAATTCTAAAGGTAATAAAACAGTAAGGACTCACATACGTTGTTGATGAACACACTATCACGAACATGTTGCATAATAATTCTAAAACACAAATTTTTCACCTTAGCCTACAATGCCAAGACAGTTGACTGAGCCTGGGTCACTTTTAACTTCACTGCTGCACTCTTATCTTAGCCAAAATGCCTACAGCCTTACACCTTGGAAATCCTTCTGCCTTGATGAAAAGAAAATCCTAAAGCTAGATATTCTTCCCCTCCCTTATTTTTTTTTTCAGTTTTCATTTAAAGGCCTCTCATCATTAGTATCTATCCACCCTACCGGATTGACAGTTGAAAGGACACCCTTCTACATATTCAGCACTAGTAACTTTCTCAAACATCTTTTTTTTTTTACAAGCACTTCAACAGTTTTTTTCCCTATTTCACTGCTCACCATTTTATCTTATTAAACTCTCTCCTCAAAATCCTCTCTTGCCCATAACAAATACAGATAAACTAACCATGCCTAACTAGACTGCAAGCCATAATCACCAGTTCTACAATTGCTAAAATTTGTGGATAAGCAATGCTTCTTTATGTCATTCAGATGCTGTCTTCGGATCACTCAAATTATGAGAAGCTGCATTTATAAACCAAGCTTTGGACTCTCAATACTGTTGGGGAATTTAAATGTTAAATGCTATATTCATCACCTGCTTTGAATAAACAGTAAGAGGGATCACTTGCACTGCTATTTTACAGAGTAAGAATGGGATAATACATGGGATTTGTACAGGAGTGAATATGCCATATTGCTGTCCTGGAGAAGCCCACAGAGGATTAAGGGGCTAGCTACTGTCTACTGAAATGTTGTAAGTGTGCTATGACTATAAAGGGCAGGCTTCAGATACCCCTCCTGTTTTCTGTATACATCCTGCATTTTATCTTCTGATTGCACCCATTATTTCTGGACATGGATGCATTACTAAACATTCCTCAAAATATACCTAGTATTTTCATATGCTCCTTGGCTCCTAAATAAAGTAAGAGAAAGAAAACCAGATTAATATCCTATTCATAATAGCTGCAGTCTAGGTCTCAGTCATTCATGTTAAAGATTTTTTTACTAGAAGGTGGAGAAAACCTTTCTCCAAAAGGTTGCAATTTTGTGTTGCATTATGAAGTAAATTACAGAATACAGGGAAAGGGAATGGTGTGGGAATCTAGCCATAAATTAATGAAAATGGAGTCCTGAAAAATTAAATATGTTGTCACAAGCAGATTAGCAATATATACTACTCACAGAAATGTAATATTTCTCATTAATACAGTAATATTTAACTAAGGATTTTATACCTTGCTAAATGTTTTTAGTCATGCAGTAAGTGACACATTGCATCATGAGGCAATGAAGTAGTAAGAGTGCAAACTATACTATCAATATTTCTTAAATTAAGCTAAATAACTCACCTGGCATATGGGTGTAATGTAACAACACTATCACTCTGAATTTGTCTCTGCTCTTAAAGTTGGTTTCCCATTATTCTGTTGCTTAGCCTTGGGAATTGCCAAACCCCGAAATGGAGTGGGAATTAAGTGTTCTGTACGGATTTTGTCAATTAATGATCAGAAGTAAATTAAACCTTTTTTTTACTGGAGCATATAAAAAAGGAGAACATGATCATTTGATTGACATCAGTCATAGTAACAGTCTACTCATTTTCACTTTCTTTGCAAATACTCCTAATTTCCAATGAAGATGCAAAGTGAATTAAACTTGCGTTTGGTTTACCAGTAGGCTAGGATATCCTTCTGACCAGCTGAACCCCTTTAAGAGTGTACCTAATGGGTTGGCCAAATCAATAAATGACACTGCAATTTCATTTTCAAAGTGGAACTAGTAAAATTTCTATGGATTATGACATCTGTGGACCATGGAAAGTACACTTAAGTACATCTGCAAAACATCTGCTCTTAATCTCTGTGATGTCTACAACAAAATGATTACCAGAGCTAATCTTGAGTTGTTTTCCAGCAATAATCATGATTTAAATAACTAAGGCTGATTCTGCAATTATTACTCATGTAAAAGTTGTAGTTGACTTCAGTGGCACAGTTTACAGATAGAAGGATTAATTGCATCAATAGAAGTTTCAGGATTAGGGCCAATACCCCTTTTATCCTGAAAGGCTATAAAATGATTGTATAGTTTCATCAGCATCAGCTAGAAATACTTTAAATCCATAATCCAACAATCCTAGAATAAAAATAAAAGTATTTACTAATGCTGTACATGCACTTTCAAGCCTGACTTTGAGAATAAAGTAAGAAGTAAGAAATTCTGAATGTATTTGGAATTCTTTTGGCACTGATTTGACAGCACTTTCAGTACAACAGCTCTGGCAAGCATATCCATATACAATGAAATTTTTCCCTTCGACTATATTATTACTCAAGACCAAATAAATATCTATCATCTCAGATGTTCGTGTGTGTGTGGATGGAAGATCCAGCAGTCTTACAAGATTAATAACAATTTACACTTTACTGTAGAGGGTTGGACTAGATGACCCATAGAGGACCCTTCCAACCCAAAGCATTCTATGATTCCACGACTGTATCCTGAGAGAGAAAAGAGTAATTTAGGGGGATTTTACTTATTTATTTATTTTATATGTGAAAACTACTCCAAGATTCTCCTAAAACAATCCACTCTGCTGCCCTCAAGTTTGATACCAGCAGCAGCACCTGTGTGACTCCTACAGGCATTTAGATCAAGGGCTGCTCGTGCTTTACAGTCTTTACCTGCCTTGCCTCTCTAGTCAGCACTAAACCATGATTGCGGCAAAGCACCACAGGAATCACTGATTGCAGCATGAATCTAAAGGTCTAACCTGTCATTACAATAATTACATCTTTATCTTTCACTTCTCAGCAAAAAAAAGGGTTTTGTTGCCTGAATGCCAGATTCTCTATGTGATCCAGTCTTGTATTTCAGATTAGCTCTAGACTAGAATACTGAGGACACATGGAGGAGGAGTCAGGTAACACAAATATCCTGTATTAGAATATCACCGAAGAGCCCTTCTCTAAGAAAGCATATGCCTGCACATTTTAATGCATAGAGTATATAAAAATGTATATAATGTTGAAAATAGAAATTATAAAATAGAAAAAGGTGCACTAAAGGTGCACATGTTCCAACATGTATGCCCTTAGTATCTCTAAAATAAAATTTAGCTCACATTCACACATTAAATCTTTTCTGCCATTTTCTTATAATTCAGTTCTGGAGAGTTTAAAAATAGTTCCAATTTTGCTTACAATTTTGGCCTTTTTTGTTTACAATTTTAAAAGATGGAAAGGAGAATAACTTGAGAGAAATACTGCCGTCACTGGACATACATGGAATACAAATGTTTGTAAAAGACAACATACAATGCATTTCTAACCTATATTTTAGTTAAATTTTAAATATAATATGATCACATTTAGGATGTATGCACTTATGAATGCACAATACTGTTTTCTGGGTGAATGAGCAAAACCAAATCTGTAACCACAAAAACTGGCCCGAGCCATAGATTTGTTTAAAAACTACAGGTACCGCTCCAGTACCATCACAAGGTATTTGAGACATGATCAGAGACAAATGAAACTACATCCTATCTCCAGCCATGTATGTTGCATTTTCACCTGCGCAATCTGTAACCTGTGCAGCAAAACTCTTTATAACTACCCAGCTACTAAGTGCATAATCCCAGTTACTACACTAGCACATTCCATCACTCAGTCTACCAGAGACACAGCTTTCTGCTGTGTGTTTTCTGACCCTCATTAACTGGCTTTGTTTGGCAGGTTCTACACAGTTAGAAATAGGAAAATTCACAGGTTTCTCCAAATTGCCCATACACATCAGTGCAGTATTACAGTGCTCACATTCAGGATACACCATTGATTTATGTCTCTCGGTAGAAAATTCAGTTTGCTACAGTGCATCACGAGCTTTTCGGACAGAGAAAAGCCAGAGGTTGGCATATCGCTTCTTAATTACTTGATTTATTGTATTGCCAATGGGCTTTTTATTTGAACTGAGTGTGCCTACAGGGTGCAGCACATCCTGATGACAAAAGTGTGAGTTAGAGCTCCAATATTTGTATACAATCTCAGTGGGAACGAAATGTGCATGGAAAGCACAGTGTGGGGAAAGGCGAAAGTGAGGACAAAGTAAAGGAACCAGTCCAATAAAAAGGACAGAGGAAAATGAGGAAAAAACAAATTGAAAAACTTCAGTTAAACATTTGAATTGCTGACACAGCAAATCACAATATCTGCTGATATATACTGAATGGAACTGAAGAAAAGAGAGTGGTCTGAAGGCCAGTTCTGCCAAGAAGGGGAGGTACCAGTACACCAATGCCAATTTCTGCATTGCAAATTTTGCTGACAATAACAGAAAGTTTGTTGTAGAAGGTCCTGGGTAGTGCCATATGCCAAGGAAGTCAAGGTCAAATATAGAATTGAGACCAAGCTTCATTTTTATTAAAGCTTTGCCTGGCTCCAATTTTAACTTAATATCAAGAAAATGCAGATGCCAACACATATTAAACACATCAAAATAAGTTAAGTTTTTTGGGCCTGGGAAGAGAAAGCTTTATATCATTTCATTTAATACTCCCCACAGAACAAATGGAGCTTCTGTTTGTGTAATAGCTTCTTATATCCACCAACTTCATAATGCTGGCAGGGCAAGGCAAACTCCAAACTATTTTATCAACCCCTTTCACCTTCGTACATGCTTTTCAGACAGGAACATTGGTGTTTTTGTGGGGTTTTTTGCAGCATCTCATAATTAAATCACAGGTAAATGCTACACTGAAATGGTAGCTACTAACTGAAATGCAAGACTTCATACACATAACCTGTTTTATTTTAATGGTTTTGTATTGTATTTTACTCCTGCAAACTTCTGTAAAGTCATCAAAGTAGAGAAAAAGAGAGAAAGGGTGTATGTCTCATGAGCAGGCATAGCAGGGTCAGTGGACTGAGATGCTGATAAGAATGTAGATGCTGCTCCAGGGAGCTGAACACAAGTAGCAATCCCAGAATTTATCCTGAGCTAGAAACACATTGAGCTCAGGCTGTCACAGTCCACTGCTACTGGTGTTTCTGTTATCTGGGTTAGCTAACCTCATAAATATACCCCATATCTACAAAACATAAGATTAAAGTCAGTGCAGCTATATCAAGAAGAGCTACAGTCATAGCTTTGGATGACAGCCTCTTTGAGAAGTACTTAGATTCCCTAACTTCTCGGGTTTAATTAAAATAAGTTACACCTGTGTAGAAAACAAGGCAGGCTGAGCTGGAAAATGTACAATTCAAATACAGTCATTTGAGCAAATACAAATCATGGCAAGTCCAGTCACGAAAAAGTTATTTAACTTGTCTTTCTCTACAGCAGTTTCCCCCAGATTTATAATCCTCTGTAAAAATAAATTATTAGTTTTCCACTAGGTCTAGGGATTGATGGTATTGTGTCCATTACAACTATTTTAAGTGAGGGAGCAGCAGAAAAACACTTTCTTACTTACTGATGATAGCAGCAATTTACTTGGTAGGGAAGTAGAGGCTGAGAAATACAGACATAGCAGGTATTACTTAATAATTTAAATGCCAAATATCATAACATTAATTTGTAAAGTGGCAATAGCTACTCAAGAAATTTCCAGATCAGGAAACTCAAGGTTTCATTCCAGTTAATCAATTAATCAAAAATATTATCTGCATTCAGGCAAAATAAAGCCCACGTCTTGCATTGGCAAATCTAGCAGAAATTTAGAAGAACGGGCAAAGAGTTTTTTCATCACTGATTTTTCCCTTATTAAGTAAAACTGCTGCCACTTTTCCATTTCTTATTTTCAAATTGCCTCAGAAGTCTACTTTAAAAGCTGTGGAGTATTTGATTATTTGCCACATCCCAAAACTTGAAGAACATGACATTTTGACAGCTATGGTATTAGAAGGTTCATCAACACAAATTCCTCACAATGGCATCCCTCAGAAGACACTGCTAGAAAGTTAACTTTGATCACTCAAATTATCCTTATGGTGAGCTGTCAAGCTCATGGCTACCCATACTCATTGCATCTTGCAGTTTTATTGGCTGAGTGTTGGCAAGGATAAAGCACTTACCTCTACAAAATACATTGATTAGCTTTATTCAGCTGGGAAGTACAGTAGTAGCACTCATCTGTTCAAAATGTAAGCACCACAAGCCAAGTTCTTTTTATTTTCATATCATCACTACACACTAAGCCCAAGGAAGCAGGGCAGCAGGTAGGTCCCAAGAGTGGCAGTGACTGCCCCTAACAGCCCCAAGTCAACAGGCTGCATACATACACACCAATGGTTCAAGATGCCAAACAAAAAAGAAATGTAAAAGTCATAAAAGAGGCTAAATAAATGACACATCTGTTGAAGTAAGGACACGTCCCACTCATTGCATGATTCTTTTTCCATTACAAACACCCCTTAGCTCAGCTGGGAATTTCAGAAACTACAGCTCTCTACAGCCATTTTTATACATCCATTAAAAATTGCTGTAGCATGAAGTGTGGTATAAAAATGTGAAATATCATTATGGCATATTCCCCTTAATTAGAACAGAGGATGTAGGGATGGAGTTTTTATAGAGAACTTACCCACGAGAACAATTAAGATTAATTACAACTGTCATAACTGCTGATAACTGGACAACACTAACATAAGTTTGAAAAAAAAAAAGCTTATATAAATTTATCTAGGAATTACCAGCATAAAACTTAACTCTAGCCTTTCATGTTACCATGTTACCATGTTAAGAATAAAAGAATACATCTTCCACACTACTCCATGGTCCTTAGTTGTGTCCAGCTTTGCCCATGAGCAACTAGCTTTTGGACATGGCCAATCAAGTCTCCCAGGACAGAAGTTTTGGAAATTGAAGAAGCTCTGTTTCACTGATATTATTTTCAATAGATCTCAGCTAAATTTTCCTTTAGTTATTTTATATGCTTTGTGGAACAATAAGGCAAGGACAAGGTAGAAAATCAGACAAAACTGTATATAAAAAAGCCCCAAACCAACAAACTGATGTAGTTTAAGAATAAGCTACGGGAAGAAAAACAAACTGGGTACATTTCTAGCACTCAAATCAATGGGATTTCAGGAGTGAAAATTTCTGTTGAACTATATTTTTTTAATGAATACAGATGCAAGAAAATATATAGTAGTAAAACCACATTCTCTAAAGTTTCTCAAATGAACCTTCTGATACTTGTGCTACTTCCTGTTTATAAGTTTTAAATGTTACTAATTTTGTGCTCCTAAACTTGCAATATTGTTCTAAATTATCACTAAATAAATTAGATAATAATGTTTAATTTTAAATGTAGGGCATCATATTGCATTTTTTTTCCAGTTTGAGACTGATCATATTAGGGTGAGAAATCTAGAATTTTAAGCCAATAAGTTAGAGCATTGTTGGTTTCATAATACCAAATGGTTATCTATTGAAATCTTTGATATTTAAAATGGTCGCTTCGCTCTAATAGAAAACTAAACTACCACACCCACCTTTGAAAGATCAAAAATGTACAGTTACATTATTTGAATTACAGACATTCAATTATTATCCGTATTTTTTATTAAAGAAAATCCTGAATTATTAAGACTGTGAAATGGAAACAATTGCAAGAGGATTTAACTACAGC
This sequence comes from Piaya cayana, assembly GCA_013389865.1. NCBI lineage: Eukaryota > Metazoa > Chordata > Aves > Cuculiformes > Coccyzidae > Piaya > Piaya cayana. The sequence continues at coordinate 307,227 of WAAB01024948.1, forward strand.
TAATTTTATCACTATTCATAACTTCAAAACCTAATCCTGTGAAAGGTCAATAATGCGAATATTCCTATTTCAGTATAATTAGACCTATTCTTATGATCAGGAACTCTCTGCAGAACTGGAGCTGAAGTCTTGATCCCACATATTCTTGAAGACAATGATGCTCTGCATGAATGCAGCAGGCTATCTGTAGGCTGCCAAGAAACGGCAGGACTGGATTCTAAATCTGGATAATTAATCCATCATTCTTTCTACTTGAAATGTTGAGTGTAGTCAGTTACTACATACTGAAAAAAACCCCCACCATAGTTTAATATTTAAGAATGACTTGTAAATGAAGAAGGAATTGGTTGAAACAATAATCTCAAGCCCATACCTAAATTTAAGTAAATAACAAATGAGACCGAAAAATGTCGTTTGTGTACTGTGAGAGAAATAAATGCAGAAAATAAACGTTACTTGCTAACTTGGAGCCAGTATTTTTCATTGCAACTTTTCAAGTAGAAAAGAAAACTGTTAAGGACAATCTATATGGAGATGTACACAAATACGATTTTAAGATTCAAAAGGCAATGTAGATAATTTTTGTCATTATATCAAAAAAGTAACTTCAAATCCCACTTCTCATCCAATACCTCCAGCACAGTGGTATTACTGCAATTGATTTAAAATGTATTGAATGATCTGAATTTTTGTAATATTTTAGTAAGATTGTAAAGAAAAATTGTGTATGAAAACAGACTAGGGAGCTGTCTGTTGCCTGAGAGAAACATGCCTTAATGTTCTGCTCATATTTAAGCATAAGAAATTCAGATTAGAAAATATAAGAGTAGGTAATTAATGATGCCTTCATGTCTTTTTACGCAAGTAATAAATCTTCAAATCATCAAGAAATCTCTAAAAATACAAGTAGAAAGTGCATAAAGAACATAAATGTGCTCTGGTATTTTTGGGGGTTTTTTTTGCTTTGGACCAGTTTCAATGTGAACAGGTATGGAGCATCAGAGCAAAAAGTGCTTACTGTTTAATCTGACTCTGCTCTTTTAGAGGATGAATACTCTGATTATCAGTGAAGTGAGGCAAATTACAAAAGACATGGTGCTAGTTAAGTTCAAACAACTCCCTAACAACTATATCCCCTTCCTCTCAATATATTATTTACATTTTCTATAAAATATTTAATGAATTGCATTGCAGAATGCAGAAGAAAGAAAAATATCTAGCCCTCTCAGTTGTATCCTTCCCTTTGAAGTACCTTCCTAAGGAGGAAGGCCATAATATCAGAAAAAGTGCATTTCAATAATATTCTGCAAGTCATAAGTAGCTAATTTCACTCATGAGCTAACACTTTAAGGTGGTTTATAGAACTCAGTCTGAGAAATAAGTCAAATACCATTGGAAAATCACAACTTGTAGTTATTATCTTTCATCCTTTCTCACCTCTATTTTCAGTAGGATAGATTTTTATTCTTCTTTACTGTTAAGACTTTTCTCAGTATACAGCCCCTCAAGACATGCTAGAAACCTAATCATACAGGTCTTCTACAGTTAAAACTCCAACTCTGTATCTTGAGTTCTCATTTCCTGTCATCCACAGCAGAACTCCTAACCAACTATTAAAGATGTGAGTAAATTATGAACCAACCCAAACAATTTCTCACTACAAGTTTCACATAAACAGTTACAATTCTGCTCATCACAATGAGTAGGTACACTACCCATAAACAGATTACATATTTTATCACAATTTATACTTTCAAAATAGCATCGCGTATCGGTCCCTCTAAGTCAGGTGAAACACACCACAGTTGGTTGTCATGTACTTGGAGCACCTAGAGCAACACAAGCCTCTAAGGAGGCCACTCAACCCCTATTAAGATAAACAAGACACTACATAAAAATAGATGCTATCTCAGGCATGCTAATACATGAAAGGAAAACTTGACTCAGCTGCAATATTTTGTTATGGAATTTGCCATTACTTTGTGTATTGCAAACTCTATTTCCACCATATTTTCCCCTGAGACTGTGTCTAATAATGAACGTATCTAACATTTGAGCTTATATTATATCCATTTCCTTACTCTGGAAGTTTCTTGACTGAGTATGGTATACAAAGAATATGCATTAATGCTAGTTTTGATAATTTTCTCTGTTTGACCTTGTTGGTTGTAATTATTGCAGCAACATGAGTTTTTAGGAGATTTGTATAATATAAGTCACTAAATAATGCTTTATCTTAGAATGACTTTTAACTTTTGTCCTACCATCTTATGTTGAAGCAGTCTTTCATGCAGGGAGATTTCTCAGATTCATTACAACACAGCCAATAAGGAAGCATGAAACAGCAAAATTTGGTGTAGAAACATAATAAAGATATAAGCAATAGATTAATTTCTTCCAAGAAAAAGACTTGTATATAGCTTTCCATCAACATAGATAGAGAAAAAATGTAAATGTGGTTTGGCAGGATTATATTTAGCCAATTTCTAATGAAAGTGTCAGGCACAAAGGGCTAGAATGGGTTCTGGTCACAATTGCTTTATCAGGCTTACTGCCAGACTGCCAGGAAAGGAAGGGTGACCTGTGATAAAACTAGCTTGCCTGAAGGTGCTGTGATGAGATGGTGCGCATGCATGAACACCAAAGTATCTGGTTTAGTGGAGCAAAGAGACTTGAAAAAAAATCTAGGTGTTTCTCTGCAATTACACTTCAGGAGAACTGACAAGATAATAAGTCTAGCGCTATTAACTTTCTGCTTTATAGGTCCATGCAACAATATGATGACCAAGATTTGGACAGTAGATTACAGAAACCTGAAAAGCTATTAAAACCAGGAAAGGAACTAAATCTATGCACTCTCTGCACAGAAAAATGCATAATGATAAGGAATAGAAACATAAATTATTATGTATAAATGCATTAAACTCTAAGCAAAAAAAAATCTTAATATCCTTTGGTATTTTCTTACGTTTGAATCAAATTCTTTTTTCAATTAAAAAAGGTGATAGCATGGTCCCAACTCCTTATTTATAAAGAGAAAACGTATATGCAAAAAGCAATACTTTAATTTGTAGGAGACCTGCATGAGAAATGGTTATTCAGTCCCAGGAGGATTATGTAATTTTCTTTGTGGTGGAAATAAATAATACTGTCTTCAAGGACTATAAAATTACTTTTATATCTTGACCTTGGCAATATTTTTTGTATGATTTAGTAAATACATCATTTTTAGTGAAATCATTTATCTTAAGATTATTGATACTATGTCAACTACTTTCTGTCCTTTAAATGAAATCCAATTAGTGGAGACAAGAAAGTCAGGACTTTTCCAAACACCTGTTTTCATGAGTTAATGTTTTCTAACAGAAAAATGTTTCATCGTGGTTACATGTCAATTGTAATTTGCAAAACAACTGAAATTTTCCTACTTAGTGCTGTTAGTTCAATAGCATCAATACAGCTTTGGAATAGAAAAACCCAATCCTAATACCTCATTAATCAGTATAAATAATCAAAACCCAGGTTTAAGAACAATCTTTTGTAATCCTCTTAGGGTAAAAACTCATACATATATTTCTGGAGTGAAGAATTTGGCATACAGAACCCATTTATGCTGACGACGTGCACAAGAGAAAATCACAGACTCCTATCAGACCTCAGGTGGAATTTATCACATTAGTTTTCAGGAAAATGTAATCTTTCTCCTGTAAAATGGGTAAGTTTTATTTGGACAGTAACATGGCACTGCATGAAGCCAATTTCACAATCATTTTTCAGAAGGTATTCTGTACTCTGCCTTAATTATGAGGGACCGCAATGAATTCATAATGGTATAGACAAAAGCAAAGCTATTCTTTATCATCACACTAACTTTTCAGCCTTATTTCCCACACCGTCAATTTTTTTTCTAGCCAAATATTTCTAAGAGCTTTTTTATTAAAGAAGATTTAATTAGTTCTTATAACCTGTTGATGAAATATGCAAACAGAACCCTGAGAATACCAAACCCATGCAGTTGTCTAAATTAACTCTTACAAAAATCCCTGGAGCAGGATTTAACCGTTTTCAATGGGTGACTGCTTGGGTACTGGGAATTATCAGATGCATGGGAAAGATTTCCCAGAAAAAAAACCCTGAAAGATAATTTCTTCTCCTATCAAAACATAAAATAATTCTAAAATGCTATCTGTATTTCTGTATCCAGAAATGTTTTTACTAGTAAAATATACTCCACATGCTATGACTTTTTGGTTCATTCCCTAATTTGCCTGCAAAGATCTTTTCCATTTCAGTTCTGGTATTACTTTTTCCCTTCCATTCTTTTCTGTGCTCATCTTGTGACTGCAATACTCCATGATGTCTTCTAGCATGTAGAAGGAAGATCAGTAACTATAAAATGAAGTGTCTGAGAGTATGGAAGATGTTCACATGCAGGAGTTTCTAACATTTAAATCACTTAATATTTTCCTTAAGATATGCTTGATTTTATTAACTCTATGCATATTACAATATATTTTTCAAACACTGTCAATAGCTGGTATTATCTTGGTGCCACACAGCCTTCTATTATGCTTAAGTTAAAATAAGGTTACTGACAATGAAATGACTAAATGTTGTGGGTGCTCTGAGCTGCCCAGCAGAAATTACGAGTACTGTGAACTACCTGGCAGACTTTACAAAGCTGGTAGAAGGCCCAGCAAATATAACCAACATGAAGCTCTCTGCGGATATTAAAACTGGTGTCAAACTATTGGCAGTCATTAAAAACCTTGTCAACTGTTCTGTGGACATTATAAATGGCAATGAGAACTAGATGGGCTTTATAATTTTTGTAGCAGAGGTGTGGTAAGGAGTCCTATTAGGAACTGAAATACAGAATTCTGAGAAATAGGTTTCATTTTCTCTGTAAAAATCACAGCCTTATCTGCATTGGCAACTTGGAAATACCAATTAATAGTCCTTAATCAATTCTTCTGACCATTCCAGCATTTTCAGAAGATTTCATTTACTACAAGGATGCCAGTGCTGGATCTCTATAAAATGACAGCTTGATAGTTGATAAGTATTGCAGATATTCAACTGTCCAGTATACAGGCCACAGGAAAATTCTGTCTTTCACTCACAAGAGCTTGTTCCTTATCTGCCTCCAGCCAGGTATCTGTGTTTCCTTAACAATTCAGCAAATGGAACATCTGTAGCTGGTACTCACATCCTTTCACATATAACTTGTAAATATCTGTATTTGCTGTTAAAATCAAATTTTTTGTTATTACTCCAATCAACTCTGATCTCCCTTCTGCTATAAATGTGATGGCAACACACATCATTCCTCATGTGATTACTAGGATAAAAGCATGACTTTCATTTTGTTTCCATAAGACATTAGTACAGTCACCATCCCAGCAATTTTCTGTCATTCAAGGAAGTCAAAGATTCAAAGATTCCGTGACTAATCGGATATGTGTGAAACAATGTATTTCACTATAGAACACATCAGCATCATCTTAGGCAATGATTTTTTCTTTGCAGGGTGTGATACTTTTAAAATCTCCCTTCTAGTCTGCTCTTTGTTAAACAGTGTTCAGCCTGAGATGAATTTTCTTTACTCATTCACATTTTTCTGTTTCCTTCGTCAGATCATATCTATGATGTTTGCTATGGAGGAAAATCTTTTCCAAAAAGTGATTCACATATAGATCTTCAAGTAGAGAATTCACCTAACTGAAACTCACTAGCTCACTGTAAAAAAGTCTATTCACCCCCAGGACACACTGCTAAAATGTATAGTTACAGTTTTATAAAAATGAAAAATACAGGAATGAAATCTGATATTTATGCCACACTGTCAGAGGAACATTCTACAAATCCCTGTACTGTTTCATGCAGTATTCAATGTAGAGCTACCATCATGCATTAATGTCTTAAAACATAATTAATGTTACCTAATATATAGACCAGACTGTAGTATACTTGCCATATATACATATATATATATATGCATTTTATATATGTTTACATAAAATAAGAAATCTTTTTTTTTCTTTCTGTTTGAATCTTATTTGGATTTTCTGTGCCATATACCTGAATTTCTGGCTTATAGGCTAGTTGGATTTATTACTCTCTGTTTGGCACCTTTCCTGTTTTTTAATATCAACTCTGGATTTCACTTCAGTTTGTAATGTTAAATGAGAGTACAGCTCACCACATATCAGCTGACTTTCCTTCAGGTTACGAAATGACAGTCCTTGTAAAGCACTGGGGTAAGCACAAACTGTTTCCTCTGCTATTCGAACAGAAGCATTTCTGGCCCACTGCAAGACCCATTTTAAATTACAGTCACAAATGAGTGAATCAGTGTTGAAATGCCTAGAAAGGCAAAAAAAAAAAAAATCACAATTGGTACACATGCAGTTTCCATAGCATACTTTCTTCTTAGATTCAAATTATCTAACTCCAAAGCAAACTAATCCTAGACAGATGCATAACTATGGAGGTGTAATTATAGAGGTATCATTATAAAGATGTTCTGAGACAACTAATACACTGTCAACAACTTCCAAAACATTATGTCAGAGTTCTGGTTCTGGTTACAGAATAGCATCACTGAACACTGAATTAAACTTCAGGACTTGCTATTATAGAAAATCATACTATGACATACTTTCAATTACTAAAAAAAATTTTAAGTAGTAACTTCACCATGGAAACATCCAGGATACACTTCTAAAACTCAGAGAGATACATTTAACATAAATAAATGTGAACTATTATTATTATAATTGCAGGAAAAATATGTAACGTGAATGTATGGGTTAAGAGTTACTCTACGATATAATGCATGAAGACATGCAAAGGTATAAGATCATAAAGGACAAAGCCTGGGATCTCAGTCAGCACGGCTGGTCAGGAATGGGGTAAAATTGTTGACCGCATCCATTACTCCGGGACAGGTCAAAGATGGTAGCTCATCAATAGTGAAACAGATATTGATAACAAAATACTTCATATTTTACTTTGGAATTCACTGCTAGAAACAATCTTGTTTGAATTTATATTCAGCTTTGTTATGTTTATTGTAACGTCTTTCTTTAATATTTCTGATTTCCAAACATCAGGAAACATACTTACAGTGCTTTCAGAGCCAGCAGCTCAGAAAAAAGTCCATTCATGAGACTTGAAAAAATATTCCCTGACAAATTCCTAGAAAAAATTTGCAGTCAGTTATAACAGATACAAGAAGAAAACAAAACTTATAGAATGATGACATTTTCTAGTTAAGAAATTCCGCTTTGTTGACAAGAGTAAAAACATTTAAATTTGTACATTGCTTTCTAGTAAATGATGGCAATATTCAAAACAAATCATACATTTCTAATTATTTTATTTTCACATGAGGTACATATGCAATTCACTTGGTCCAATATACAGGAATATTTCTACATATTTAATAGAATTTGAGAAAAGAATATTCTAGAATATAAGTGAAAAAGTTCATACAATGGTTAGTCAGTGACACGTATGTCATATTTTTATAGTATATGTAAAATACTGCTTTGAGGTAAAGAATAGAAGCAGTGCCTTAATTTAGTAACACTCATAATTCAAGCAATTCCTTACAACGGTAACGAGTTTTTGAAGTAACTACACAAGTCATTTTAGTACATGATTTTAAATAAACTGATTTCACCCATCCTGTCTTACTATGGTTTGTCTTAATGGCTGAATGGATTAAGCTGATTATTTGCCAACAGACGTGATTTAGTTTTGCCTAGTTTGAAAGTGCTGCTCTGCCAGTGCCGTAACAGTAAAAAAGGTAAATGCCTAATGTTATGTCATGATGTTTTTTTCTATATGAGTAAACTGAAAAATTAGACTCACATTTCATACTATACGAATTGCCTACTTTTGCAATACTGATGTTTATTCCTCTCTATTAATGCCTGAAGCCTACATGTCTAACTTCAAGGATGGCTACAAAATTTCAGCTATTAGTGAAATTTTAGATCTCTTCACTAGAGATTTCTTGTTACATATAAAAAAGAACAAAATTGTTTCATTACTTTTTCATTAAAAAGAATGCTTTCATAATTATTGATTTTAATTATCTTCTGTCTACAAAGTAAAGAATGAATACTAATTCAAAGACACAAATTCAGATCAGAAGTGTTCCACCAGTAAGGAATCTACCAAGCCATAAAAGATCTGAGCCAGCTTCATAAAGTAAAGAAGAACAAAAAGCTCAAGAACTGTGCTTTCTACAGAAATCTCTACAGATACATATGAATCAATGAATTCAAGAAAGAAAAGAAAACTATTGCTAATTTATTAAATACTTTAGGAAAGTTTGGGAGCATTCTTGAAACAATAGCTAATCTCTTATTTTTGTACTTAAGTTTTCACCATTGAAATAAAGAAAAAAAGAAAACTAACTTTGAACATTTCACATTTTCATGGCAGTTCAAAGCAAAAGTCTACCACTACAGAAAAATAAATTGGCTCAGTAACATCGAGTGAAACTAGTTCTCATTATATTAAGAGAGGATGAGATCTATTGATACAATTGAACTCATTGTTATGATTTTGTCTAACAGTGCACCTTTAACAATGTTGTGGTGCAAAGCCCAGGGAAATGAAGGGCCTTCAAGTAACTTTTCAAGCATGGGTATGTCTAAAGGTGGAAACGAATGCTTGCAGCTATCTATTTCTATGCCTTTAATATTGTGGATTTATCAACAGGAACAAAAAGTACTGAGCATTTCACAAAGATTCCTTTTTATCTAAAACTAAATGGGTCTACTCGTGTTTATTGGACATAATGCCTCAACAAGCCATATGCTGAAGCAGCTCAGTGAACTGGGACATTAAATGGACTAAATCAGAAATTGAAACCTTGACATTTACACAGAATTAAACCAGAAGCAGTTCCAGCTGAAACATGGAAAGCAGTTACAGTAGTATAAACCTTCTGACAGAAGACAATCATGCTGAACGGAAAGATGGGGAAAGCAATCTGCCTAAGCAAAAGCCTTGCATGGGTGACAGCCAGAGAGCAGAAATACAGGGGGTTCTTTTCTTTGCCTCGCCCTACAGCATTATGATGACATTTCTTACCTGATGCAAATCTGGTTATTTCCCTTAAATACCTACCCAGGCTTAACAAAACAAAACAAAGAGAATTTTTGTAATTTGGTTTGGAGCAAAAGAAAGCTTTATATCTGGTCAATATTTTAGGATACACGGGAAAACTGCAAGTTATTTCCACAGCTGATGGAGCAGCGTTCAGTAGATGTATGGCTGCTGTGTGCCTGCCAGCGATGCTACTATATCTATATCTACTGAACGTATGTACTTTCTATAGGTCCTGCCAAATCCATGGAAATATCTAGCCACAACTGACCTACACTGTGTCAGTATAAAAATTTCTTACTAATGATCCACTTACAGATTTTTTTGGTTGTTTTTATCATGACAGAGATGGATGTAAGTCCTTTTCTTCAGTGGGTTTGCCAAGTGCTGGAATAACTGAGTTTCTGACAGGTCAAAAGTCACCACAAAACTAGTAAGCCAATTTTTCATATTCTTTTGGCAATGACCTGGTTCAAAGTTTCCATATTACTACTAATAATTAGCAAACTAAGATCATATGTTCACAGTGCTGTGTAAGTCATAAAGGAATACATTTGTTCGTCCAAGAAACTCATAATTACAATATCTGGATCTCCAACAGTGGGAGTAGCTTCTTCTCTAACAAAACCTTCAGAAATCTTCTTAAATCACCCCAATAACATATACATTTCTCAGCCAGGTATCTGCAGCACCCTGCAAATTCCTGGTTATGTCAGTTCATGTCATTTATATTATCTATTAAAATACCTCTAAATGCATGGTGTTGTGAAATGCCGCCATTACAGATACCCTAAAAATCCACTTTAGCTTGATTTAAAAGGACATTGGTTCTAAAAACATCTTTATCGCCTAGTTTGCAAACATTTCAAATGCGACAAATTAATGCACTCCAAAGCTGATAGCACTTACTATGCCATTAACTTACTCCATTAACAGAAACATGTGCTTTCTGCTCTATCAGAGGTAAAACATTTTAGTCTTATGATAAGGTCCTACACTTATTTTTTCATCTCCCAAATAATCATGGGCTTTTATGGACATTAATAAAACATTTTTGCGAAAAGCTTTAATAAAAATTATGCCACAGAGCAGTCAAAGAGAATTATGTCTCTAAGGACCATTTTAAGGCAAAATACAGGTAGAAGCAGGAATATATGGATATGAAGAATGCTTCATTCTTATGAGCAGTATTAAAAAGCAAGAGCTGCATGCAAGGGTGACAGACTGCTCTGTGCAAAAAGGCTGGGGTAGGAAGAGCAGAAAATGACAACAGAAATATAGAAGGTAGGTTATGGTGCACATTTTCTTGATGTTGCTGAAGTGGTGTCTGATTCAGTATATTACTGGTTTTGTACATTAGCTCAGGCACCTAACAAAGTGATCAATTGCTTCAATGATAAAAAGCAAGTTACAAAAGAATTTATAATATTATCATAAAGCTAACTACTGATGATGACTCAGAGGCAGGATGACAAATAAATGTGATTTACTTTAATCAAATTATTGGAAGTAAGGAGGAATTCCTTCAGACTTCCAAAAGGAAGATCCAGCAGCAGCTGCTTGTTGAAATAGGTTTAAGTCTGCAACATTTCTGAACCTGAAGGGCTAACTGATTAGGGACTGAAAAATGAAATCTGGCTTATCAACACAGTGGCACCACCCCAGTATTACACAGCTCTAGATATTTAGATTAAATATATAGAGAATTAATGTGGATGGCAGCTCCATTGCTTAGCAGAAATATATTCGCATACATAATTCTGAAACAAAGCACTGAAACATGGCTACTGAGGGGTCAAAGGTGATTTGAGATATTCGTTGTGTTCAGTTATGTCACTTCTAGTTAGAATGCATGTACCTCATCACAGCATAAACACAGCCAAATGGTAATATATAAGCCAAAAAAGTTCAGCTAATATCTTGGGAGACATAATAAATCTACTCTTGTACTGTCTAAGGCACTGTCAGGTTCATCTGTCATACAATGTGAAAGCATTTTGGAATCATTTTCCAGAGTATACATTATCAGTTCCAAGAAGGTGTAAAAACTAGATCAGTCTCAAGGAACATGATCACAACTCACTGGTTGCACTAATTTCATGAGCTGTATGAAAGGCACTGGAATATGCTGCCCAGGGAGGTGGTTGATTCGCCTTCCCTGGAGGTGTTTAAGTTACGGGTGGACGAGGTCCTGAGGGACATGGTTTAGTGTTTTGTGGGAGTGGTTGGACTCGATGATCCAGTGGGTCTCTTCCAACCCGGTGATTCTGTGATTCTGTGTGATTCTGTGAAATTCTAGATTTCATTAGTAACTTGAAATTCAATTCCAATTCACTAAAATATATATATATATGTATCCTAACTGCAATCTGAGTAAAAGTCTTTCTTTTCTACGTTATCAAAAGGTTTACAATTTTTTGTCAGTTCTGCACATGCATATGTTTTCAAAACAATACCAGATGACACTACCAGTTAACTTTTTCTTAATTCAAGAATCCTGTAGTTTGTCCTGTTCTAAAATAGACCGCACAAAACCACAAAGCCATTTGGAGTATGTTTGCATTATCTACCCCTGAAAGCTCAGGCAGTTCTCATCCTTCATTTCAGTGAACTGTTTAAACATACCTTCACCCTACTCAGTTTAGATATATGCATCACATCATTTGGTTAAACAACCTAGTTCACTTTGGGCTTTGAGCTGATTTTTCAGCTCTAATTCCATATTTTTGAAACTGAATTAGATTTACAAGATTGAGTTAAACACATTCTGTGTTATTTTGTTCCACCTGGTATTTGTGCTTGTAAACAGTATAAGAAAACCTAATCTCTGTACTTCACAGAAGATGCATGGAAAGATTTATGTCTTTTGCTCCTTCCAGTGGACTCATGGCTCTCCCTACTGGTTTTGATAACAGCCTGCAAAGATCCTTCTGCACTTCATCTCTGCTAAAGTAACACAGCAGAACAGTAATCGCCACAATCAGCAACTGCATAAATCAAAGCATATGTAAGTATCTTTGTATTTCTCCTTCAGTAATTGAAGCCACACTTGATGGCTCTGAAGCCAGTTCCATGTTTAAGAACTTGTCTTCTTTTTCTTGGTACAATTATATACACCTATATTACACTGAGTAAATGCTTCACCTAAAATTTTCATCTTAAATGACAAGTTAACACAATTCAGAGCTATCAGTAGCAACAGCAAGGTGATTTATTGTATTTTAAACACTTTTTATAAGTTTTGTTCTGGGAAGTTTGTATGAACTTCCAAGGGAAAAAAGCTAGAAAGTGTTAGTAAAGTACTAGGTGACATTAGTTCACAATCAACAACCACCAGTTCTTACACCAGGAGCAAAATGAGATTCCAAATTGTTACTATCATCATTATGTCCTTGCATGAGATTTCTGAGATCAAGGAACAAACAATACTATGAACAGCAGGGAAGAGTTCCTTTTGATTGAGGTTGTACTTAGCATCTAAAAGCACATTCCATTGTGATTCCAATGTGATTTCACAATTTTGCATTAAACATACCTCCTATGGCAAACTGGCTATATAGTCAGTCACATTCACTGTGCACAACAAAAGGAGACCCAGTAACAATCAAAAGGTGAGTTGCACGTGCCCAATTTGGCAACTCATCTGAGATGAATAAAAAGAGGGACAGTTGGCACTTGTTTGCCAATATGGTATCGAGCCTCTTCCCATCATCCACCCTCACTTGTTTTCATCAGAGAAGATCTGGCTTATTTACTCTTATCAATGTGATCAGTAAGCATGACAGATTTCAGCCTTTTACATTATATTATCCTGACCTCATAGCAGATTTCCCTGTTTTTCCAAGGAAACACTAGAACTGGTTGAAGAGGAAGAAAATAAAGTATGAGATTTGGAACCACTATGATGCAGTCCAGAAATTTATTTCCCAGTTAGGAATGAAGATAGATGTGAATGACGATATAGAGCCTCTCTGGTTCTGGCAAAAAGCCCATTTAAACCAGGATCCTTCCTATGAATTGTCCCTTTCCCAGCCAGGAAAGCTGCAGTCAACTTACTCATTCCTAGCAATTACCTATGCTGTACCACATCTTTCACCATTCCTTTTCTACCTTCTCTGAATCTTTTCTACTTTTGTTCATTTTTTGAGAAGAGCAGAGTGGAATTGCCCACTACACTCAGAATGCAAATGTTCTTTGCTTTTTCCTGTAGTACAAGGGATGTTCTCTGATTTGTTCTCTCTGCCTTTAATAATACTCCCTCCTAATATGTTTTTTTAAATTATACTGAGCAGATGTTTTCATGGCTTTATCCACTATAATCTCAGAACATCTTTCCTATATTTTAATGGTTTGCCCAGAACAGATTGAGTTTTTTCCCCTCTCACCATTTAGTATTTCTCTACATTAGATTTCATCTGCCATTTTACTGCCCAGACATGGAATCCTGTACATCACTTTAGACCTTCTTCAAAAATCAGCCCTTGTCTCTAATTCCCTGGTTAACTTATCTACTAGCAAACTTTGACATTGAACATCTTATCTCTTCTTCTAGGTCATTTGATCCTTCTTAAAACTGAACAGCCCGGCTATATTATCATGTTTTCTGAGTGCTCTTTCTAGAATAGCCTGATAATCTATTGATGACACAGGCTCTCTGGCATGCTTATGGATATGTAAGTTGATTGCATTGCTCTCTAGAGCATATTCCAGTGCAATTGCATGTAATGATGACTCAAAATATCACAACAAACAAAATGTATAACACAACACCTTAAACACAGTCTAAATTGATATTTTTAAGCAATTTGAACTACCCTGATATTCCAAATTTACTTGAAACTTCATACATTTCTTTCTCAGTATATGCTTACTTTTTTTCTGTAACACACTGAAGGAAAAAAAAGTTATAAAATTCTGATTCATGTGTAATGGGTAGAAAGAGCAATGTATCCTTTTTAACCAGTATTAGTCTCATTTGTGTGCTTGACCTTTAATCATTTCCAAGACATGCAAAGAGAAATGCATTCAAAGAGAAACGTCACATTCAGCCTCTTTCCAATGTGGAAATGAAATATATTCTATTTAACTCTTTCAATTCTGACAAATTTTACAATTACAAATAGAAGTAACAACATCAAAATATCAAGCCATCAATCAAAGTATTGGGAGGTTTGGGTTTTGTTTTTTTTTAGTATAAAACCTACAGTATTCTTTTAACAAAAGTTTACTGCTAACTGTACTCAAGTAAGCCATGTGACGGTAGATTTCTCATGATTAAAACAGAAGTGATATTATACTCACAGTTTGTGAAGACTGTTAAGTCCAACAAACATTTCTGGAGTTAGACAACCAATTCTATTATTTGAAAGATCCCTGAAACAAACAAAAAAGCCCCCAAGAAATATTAGGTCTGTCTTATTCATATACATACCTACATAACCATCCACAGTCTCTTTATTTTTAACACAAGGAGTCTGAGAGGAACAAGAAACAAAACCTTTTTCCTTAATGTAACATAACACAATTAAATAGGTTTAACCAGTTTAATATTAGTGTGATTGAGCAATATTCCATAAACATATCATACTGCAACATACACTAATTGCATTAGAATATTACTACATATATAGCAAATAAAACACAATAAAATATTTCCAATATTAAGAATTTTATTTATCAAAGTTACTAGCACCTGTTTACTTATGAAAAACACTACGCATGTTGTTGCATGTAATATTCAGCCAAAACTGACATATTTCTACTGTTTATTAATATCTCATCTCACTGTTAGCAATAAAATAATATTTTTAACAAAGCAAAGGGCTACAACTCCTTTCTTCAAAGTTTATTTCAATGAGTGTTATTTTCACAATAATATAAATGGCAGTGGCTGAAATCTCTCCGTTTTAAAACATACTTTCTCAAAATATTACCAAAAAGAAATGACAGCTTGCTGCACATTCCTCCACACTAGTATATGCTATATTAGACACCACTGAATTTGTAATGTACAAAGCTTATGTTCCTTTTCAGGAGTAGGACATTTAACCTACTGACGTTGACTTAAAATTGATGGTAGAAAAAAACAAAACTCTCCTCTGTTGAATAACGAAGTGCTATAACTTTAGGGCTTCGTAAATTTTCAATTTTCATCAATTTTACATGCAACTTTTTGAATTGAACATTGAAATAATTCAGTTTGTCATCCAAATATGAATTATAGCAGTTTTCCAAATCAGTCAAAGGAAATAGTTTGATGTTGGCAGACTACAGTTTGTCTGACTTGCCATAGTCATATCTCTTGCAGCTACCCATATTACATCAGCTTCTGCTTTTCACAGCATCATTTATATTTTGCATGTGAAATAAAAAGATGTTAATGTAAAGCACAGTCTTAAAATTAATTGTTGTAAACAATATTCAACAGGAATTTACAATATTTATTCCTTTTGCTCAACTGTCTACTACCCAACAGTTGCACAGTGAAAGACTGCAGAGATTTTCTTGTTTACCATGAAACTGCACTGATTTGTACCAAACGTGGCAGACTAGCAATTAATTCCCTGTCTCTAAATCGCTCCCAGTGTTAGCTATTCATATCACCAACAAGGTTTTTGGTTTTGGGGTTTTTTTTTGAGATCCAGTATGCTAAATCCCAAAGCTGACATCCCTACTTTGCTACAGAGTCTTCTCACTTTTTCCAGTGCCTTAATGACTTCCTCTTCCATGATTCCTCTCTTCTGGCTGACCCAAGGCTCCACCTGTGCAGTCTTCAGATGCAGACTATGATTTGCACAGGTTTCCTGCTTTTCCCACAAGAGGTCAGGGTTGTGTTATCAGAGTACGTGGCCAAAGCAACAATTACCACTCATTCTGATCATTTCATTGCATCGTCATCCCGATAACAATAGATTGCAAGAAAATTTCAAGCTAATGTTTTTGTTTGTATTAAAAACATGCATCCTCCTCTTACTTCATCATTATTGCATCAGTAGCTTTCTACCCAAATATACTAAGTCTCAGTAGCTAGTGTTAGGAAATACAGCTACCTGTAAGATCAGAGATGGAAACCTTTAACTTAAGTTGTGCAGTGTTCCCTGTACGTAGCCATTAGGGAATTTAATCTCAAAGCAAAAAAAAGCAGAAGGATTTTTTGGAGTTTCTTTTCCTATAGATCCGTGTTCCTTCTCATTCCCATCCCATGAAGTGAATCCCTGTTTTTCTCATAGTTTTTCTCATCACAAAGAAAGTTTTTCTCATCACAAAGAAGACAGCACATATGATGGCTGGGTAGATTTCTGGCAAGTGCTGATGGGCTGGTTAACCAGTACATGGACATTTGGATGCCATCACTTGGAAAATTATAAATAAGAAAGGGTTTAATCCCACTTTTCCTTTAGGCTGAGTAGACTAGGGAGGGCCTGCATTCTGCAAAAAGGCCTACTTGTAGGATCTTAACAACTTAGACATTCCTACCATCTACAAACACAGTTTAAAAATCAGCCAATACTTTCAAAAATACTGTGAGAACATTTTCAGAGAAAGGAACGCAAGAATGATAGACAGGGAATACATTGCATAAGTCTTGTTCCCTTAGAAAACAATGCTAAAAACAAAACCAATCAAGCAGAGTCAATGTGAGAGGTATGAAAATAGTAGACAAATTACAAAACATAACAAAGTTCTCTCTTTCAAAGGAGTTGTTTCATAGAATTTATTTTATAGACATGATCTGGGATACATAAATAACATAATAAAAAAAAGGATAACGCAAAACATTGTCTACACATATTTATATCATTTATTTTGTTAAGTCATTAATCAGGTGTGCTTCCTAACTCTGTAGATGTACTTGCTAGGGCATTTATTTGAGATCAAACAGATAGTTTTAAATGGGAAAAGGGGAAATGGATTAAAAAAAAAAAAGAATGGAAATAAGAAGAAAAACGCATGGTAAATTAAAAAAAAAAACCCACACAGTGTGATTTTCTATTTTACAGCCAGTCTTATGTGATTATTGCATGGTGTCATATTTGAGTTGCCCAAGGGTAGAAATGTCGATACAAACACAATTTTCAGAATAATTCAAATGGAATTAATACTTACAGGCGCTTCAATTCTGAAAGTCCATGGAAGGCCCCTGGCTCAATTGTGCTGATCAAATTATTCTTCAGATCTCTAGAGAGACATAATAGGAAGAACAATTAATTATCACTTTACCTACTGTACTACATGAGGAGTGTGAAATGCTATGTAATTCTAACCTTTATTTGTCTCAGCTAAAACCAAGAATTAATTTCTTTTAAATAGCAACACTAAAAACATTATCTCATTTCCAGTTTATAAAAACATGTTTTTCCATGCAAGACGGTTAGGTTTAGATGTTAAAAATAAAAATCTGCTTGTTTTAATTCTTCTCCGTTTTATATGTTTCAGAACAAGCTTACCAGCCATTCTTGCCCCAGGAAAAACATTTTAATCAATGAGTGAATAAAACAATCAGTCAGCAAAGCAAGAGCATTAGTTTGCTTGTTCATTGTGCTGTGCACTTTACACTTAATAAATTTCTCATTTCCACCTAACGTAGGCAAAGCAGCTGGTATATAAGACAAACAGATAGGTCAGGATTCTGTCCTCAAATACAAGCAGTTTCTCATATTTGGCAGGTAGGCGCTTCATTTTGCACTTGGTGACAATCCAAAGGATTGGTTATTGCACACACGAAGATATTTCACTGCCATTAGTAACCTCATCTGCTCTTGGCACAGTGCTGGGGGTCACAACATTGCTCTCAGCTCAGTCCCCACAGAGATTTACTACTGAACTGTCTCAAGACTCTTCCAATGTGAACCCTGAGGAAATGCCTTCAGTGCAATTAGATAAGAAAGCCTAGGAGATAAATGCTGTAAATTCTTGTAGAGTCAGTGTTAATCTTCTGACAATTTGCAATTCATAAGGAACAACTGGTGCACAATAATATCAGTGTTGTTTCTCAGACTGACCATTTCCAGTACATTACAGCACATACAATGCTTGACTCTGCCAAAGTGCAGATGTATTAACAGTGACAAGTCATCTTATTTATGACTTTTTATTTTACTGCAAATAAAATGCATGCTAGGTGAACTCTTGGTTCCACTGACTGAGACTGCCCTCAACAGGGCAATATTTCATGCCAAATGCTTAGTTCACAGTGGAATATATGTTAATCTCAAAGTCAAAATCATAAATAAATACTTCTGTATTTTGGTAGTCACTTTGGCAGATCTTTTGAATAACAATTCAAAAAAATTCTGTCTCACATCCATTTCATGTTAATGATGACCACGATGAGTGATCTGTCCCTAACAAAGACCTCAGTCAGACCCTTAACAGTCAAGCTCAGCTTTCTCCCACAAACATACAATGCTCAGAGTCCTTAAGAAGGTGATAAGACCTTCTGATTTCTTATGTATAAGATGTTTTGTATTACTTCCACAAAAAACCAGAGTTATCAAAAGCACAGCAGGTCAGGATTGCAGTTTTGATGGAGGAAAAACCCTGGAAGTCCCTATCATTTCAATTTAGAAAGTATATCTAGATGTTCAGTTGCTTAAGTTATAATACGCTAATGTTAAACAAATGCCAAGGTAATCACTTAGCATTTGTTAAAGCTCAATTTTATGCTGCATAATTAGCAAAGTACGATGCATATCATGATGGCAACATCATCTGTCCAACATTTTCAGATTACCATTTCTTCTTTGTTTCAGCTTGCTGTGCACAGTGCTTTCATCATGAACATGTATTCCTCCTGATCTTCTGACATTATTGAAAAAAGCAAAGGACCAGGAGAAAGGTAAGAATGGATCTATTTATTTAAAATTACATAAAACACTAGGCTACGCTTCAGTCTTTTTAAAATGCACATAATGCAAGGCAAAGGAGTTTAATCATTAATGTCTGTGATCAAGTAGCTTCTCTGAAGTTATAAGCGTTCATGAAGATATGAAATATATTAGAAAATTTTTTAGCCATGCATGTCTTAAACTCAGTCATTTACTTTCTTACTGGTTTTATCTTACCTTGTTTTAGATATTTCAAAGTTGCTCTTTTTCAGTCGCTATTTTCATTAATAAACCATTGTCTGTTTATTATGCAAATACAATAAACTTGATAAAATATGCTAATCTCAGTCCAGCACAAATAGAATGGATGTTACAAGGACATTAAAATTAAAATTGCACCAACTATTCCTATTGTCAAGTACCGATGTAACTTTTAAACAGCGATGCGCAAATGTATGCATATACAGATACTTTAGGCATATGCATTAGGTATCACAGGTCATCCCTATTTGCTTAAACCACAATGGCAGCGCCTCGCTCATTGTTAAGCTATTATAGTAAAAAGTGTAAAACCCAGAACTGCTTCCTTTCCCTGCTACTGTGCAGTACAGAGATAAGTAGGCCACTACTGCCTGGGAAAGCCAGAGTCAGAGCCCATGAAATTCTCAAGAAACCAGCAATATGAACAGCAGGCAGGGGGAGAAACAGTGGCACACAGGTGGAGAGAAAAAGAGGAAAGTGTCAGCTCAAGAAACCAATAAAGACACCAGAAAGGGTCAGAGCTTAGGCAAGGACCTTGATGGTGATTCATAAGAAGCATTCATAATAAAGCTGCACAGTATGTGACTGATTTTAAGCACAGGTCTAAGCTCTTTCCTTTGTCCTGGAAATCACATAAGCAAAACAATGGCAGAAACACAAGACATCAAGGTTGGACCTTGCACTAATTCTTATGTGGCAAAGGACACAACAATCCCATGGACAGCAGGGAAGAATTAGAGGCTACAGCCATCCTTCTGTGTGTATTTTGCACTTTACTCCAGGCAAAGAAAATTCCCTCTTTGCTTTGCCACCTTCCCTTCTACTGTAAGACAGTAGTTGATTTAATCATAAATTAAATACAAGGGATGATGCTTTTTATCATAAAAACACTCTCTGGGAACTAGAAGAAGCTCTGGGTGTTTTTGCTTAACTTTGTGGTCAAACTTTTTCTTCTTAGTTCCCCAGTACCAGTATCAGCTACTAGATTCATCTTTCTTCTGCCTTCATCTGCTCAAGAAGTTATGACACTTCCTTAAACTCCAAATTTTCCACACCTTCTCATAAACAAAGTCTGAACGTAGAAATCTTCTGCACTCTCTTATTTGGCATCCCATCAACTTGCAAAGGTAAGTCAATATGCTTGATAAATGTCAATCTACATGAGTATATTTTCTTTTGATGTTTTAGGATTTTTTTTTAACCTTTGAATATTTGATGCTAAGTTAGGTCTACTCAGGTTCTGTTCACATCAAACACCAGAGCTAAGCTTTCTCTAGACAGTACTACTGACAATATCCTCATGAAATAAATGTAGATCCTTTTGCTTATATAGCATGTTAAATATGTAACTACTCAGGCTGAAAGGAGTTCTTTAACTTGCAGAAGCGAGTCCACATAGAAAAAAACAAAGGGTACTTCTCATAATGTGAACTTCTGTAGTCTTAAAATTTAAAATACAAAACAAAATAAAACACTCCCCCAAACCAAACTATAGATCCTTTGGATCTGTGTTGATTTACCTCATGCTTTACAGTGGGACATATTTGAAATTCACTTAAGAAGCATATTTCAGAGCAAATATACACATTTCAGCCAGGGGAAACTGACAGTTTTAGTCATTAATCTATATATCATTTACACACATTCTGTGTTAACTGGCAGCTCATCCAAATGCTCTGCAAGTCATAGTAGGCAAACTAATCATTTCTTATAGCCAACAGTTGTCACTGTTCACAGCAAATAAGAGAGTCATTACTAGTGGCAAACTGCTGGCAGATGAGTTTTAATGCCAGTCAAAATAACAAAGTAGACAAAAGGTCTTCCATTTACAGACATCCTCAGTGTTCTAGTTTATGGAAATTCTGCTCTCTTTCCTCATAACTTGACCACACTGGAGGAAAAAAAAAATCCTATATTATCATCTACAGGAAGAAAAAAAACCTGTTTAATGTTAGCAGAAGGGAGACCATTTCAAGTAGAAGTGTTCACCACTTGCACTGTTCCAAAACAGACTTCTGGTCTTATTTTGGAAAATACACTTAAATTAGGTAGGTCATTTTAATAAGGATGATCTCAGAAAATTGTAGATGATTATACTACCCACAGTCCTGGCACCTTCTTACTAATTAGCATTATTCCATAGTGTTTCCATATACTGCTGGCATAAAAAAAATAGGTGTTTTCTTCCTTGTTGTCCTTGAAAACCAAAATGTAATTAAAATAAATTAAATCACCATAACTGTTAATCACTTATAACTTTTACATTAGATGAATCTATTTGCTTGCCTCCAACAGGTATTTTTTCAAAATTACTTTTATAAAAATATTAAATTACCATCTCACATTTTCTAATTTAGCCAAGAGTTTGTTATATTGAAGACTTACAGCAATGAGCATCACCTTTAACTGAGCTAAATAAAGTAACCAGAGTAAATTCGGTTGTATGTTTACATTTTTTTCCCACAAGAGCTGCTGCTGTGGTTTGGCAAAAGGTCATGATCCAAGGCGTGCCAAACAGCAGACCAGCCTGGGCCACACACATGCACACATACCATGCAAGTGATTTTATCATTCATCAAAAGTAAGAGAAAAGAGAAAGTACCCCAGTGTCATAACATTGAATGACCACAGCATGACCCAGTTAAAGTCCAAAAACAAAGCATTTTCTAACAGTTATGGTTTTGCATCATTTCTGATACAGTATTCCAACTCTAAACTATCTATTCGGAACCAGAATTACGTGTCATTGGTGCTGTGGGTGTATATACTGAGTGATGTAACCTGAAAATAAATCAAAACCAAGTGCCTTGTAAAAGTACAGATAGACGGAAGCTACATGAAGTTAGCTGTAGTCATAACAACTGCAGCACTTATATCAAGGTTGTACAGCTGCATGAAAAAAAAACCCCAAAACAATATTTATTGGTGTACTTTTCCTCTAATTTTATTACAGTTGCTAGGTATTCTTGTTGCATGGTACCCTGATCTTAACTAGAATTGAATAGGTAAAAGAACAATATGCAATGGACCATGTTATCATTAAAAACCAATATCAAATGATTACAAGTGAGTTAATAGAGGAAAGTATTCTTTCTGCTTACAAGTCTGACCTTACATACATTTCATTAAATAACCATTAAACACTGTCTTCCTACATGTATGTAGATAATTCATATATACATGTATACATATACATACAAATTATGTGATTGAGAGTAGCTCTGCAGAGGACTTGGAGGTGCTGATTGATGAGAAGCTTGACATGGGCCAGCAATGTGCGCTCGCAGCCCAGAAGGCCAACCTGGGCTGGTCAGCTTGGCAAGCAGGTCAAGAGAGGTGATTCTGCCCCTCTATTCCTCTCTTGTAAGATCCTACCTGGATTAATGTGTCCACTTCTGGAATTTTCAACATAAGAAGGATATAGAACTGTTGGAATGGGTCAAGAGGAGGGCTACAAAGATGAATGGAGGGCTGGAGCACCTCCCATATGAGGACAGGCCAAGAGAGTTGGGCTTGTCCAGCTTGGAGAAGAAAAGGCTCTGAAAAGACTTTTTAATGACCTTCCAGTACCTGAAGGGGGCTGCAAGAAAGCTGGGGAGGGGCTTTTTACAAAGTCATGTAGTGATGGGATTAGGGAGAACAGCTATAAATTGGAAAGGGGAAGATGTAGACTAGACATAAGGAGGAAATCCTTCACCACAGGGTGGTGAGGCACTGGCACAGGTTGCCCAGGGAGGTTGTGGGTGCCCCATCCCTGGAGGTGTTCAAGGCCAGGTTGGATGGGGCCTTGGGCAGCCTGGTCTAGTGGAAAGTGTCCCTGCCCATAGCAGTGGGGTTGAAATTACATGCTCTTTAAGGTCCCTTCCAACTCACACCATTCCATGATTCTATGATTTTTGCACAAGTAAAAAAAACTTGAGGATTATTTTACTGAGTATCGCAAGTTGCTGGGAGTTTATGATCTTACACATTAATCTTCAAACTAACTTCTACTTACTAAAGACATTTAAGAGGAGTTACCCTAGAAAAAATAGTTGACTTAAGGAGGGGAAATCTGTGTTTGAAATATTCACTTCCTGATAGCTTAGCTGAGAGGTAAATGAAACAAGAGGACGAGACCACTAATGCAACTTTACAAGAACCATTAATAGCTACTCCAGACCACTCAGCTATAAGACATCTTCCCTGGCCAAAGCCTTGATTATCTGTGTTCTTGAGACTCTTGATGCTTCAAGTTCACAGAGTGCACCTACACAGCATAAAATATAGTTGGAAAAATGGCTAAAATATACACAATTTAGTAACAAAAGAATCACTTTACCTTAAACTACAATCTGACATTTTGGGCCATTTGCACCAACATCTCTGCCTCCAGACACTGCAGATTCTTCCCCAAATTTACAGTACATGTACTGTAGATATTTTGAATACATATTCATAACAAGAATGTTCAACTAATTCCAGTACTTCATTCAAATTCCTGACATCGATACATCTTTCATAAAAAATTATAGGTTGTACCAAGAGGACATCTGTGTTTAGAAAGCTGTCATTATGGTGCTGCAAACTTTCCAAAAAAGCTCTGAGAAGTGCAACCAGTTGTTGAGTAGATGCCAAATACTAATGATATATGACTGACTTTCCACATTTTGCATATTACTATGAAACAACAACAGGAAAAAAAGTCACATCTTCCACTTCTTTCTCATGCAAAATATTCCAGCTAAGCTAATCAGTACCTTTGCCCAAGAACTGAATGCAGACTTAGGACCCTTGAGGAATATTCACTCTTAAAACATCATTATGATCGCAGTGGTAGGAAAGAAACATAGCTAATGATGAAAGACAAAATTTAGCTCCTATCTTACAGTCATCATAGTGACTGTAAGCATTAGTAGTCTTGGATACAGGAACAAAGAATTAAGATGAACTTGGTAAAATGTGTTTGAAGACATTTCAAACACACGCAGCTGCACAGTACTGTTAGGAGTCGGTGACTCATTATTATACTCCGAAGACCTGGATATTATGAAAACTTATATCTCCATTGTTGGTGAATTCATTGTTGGTCATGCACTGCAGACCAAGAAACAGATAGGTTAAGCGACATCCATTACTTGGTATTATCATTTGTAACTATAGCACTCACATGAAAATCCAGAGCTCTCATTTGCCTTTTTTTTTTTATGATGACAATGAATATTTAATCTACTTTCCAGAATCAGAAAAGCTATGGTTGCCTTGCAGTTTCATGACACAAGGATAAATCAGTTTTTAGATTATCCCAACAAGATAATAAAATATGCACATAAAGACAGGCAGTAATTGTCTGATAATGGTCTGCCTTTGCAGACAGAGAGGCTACAAGTCTTTTCTTTGTTGGTGCATGTTGAATATGCATTTTCCTTTAATTTTCTTTTTCATAATCCAAGCCATTACTGGTTGGATTACCTAAAACAATAGACCCTAAGGACTGGACAAAAAAACCTGCTGTTCATTCAAGGTACTAATTAATGATTAGAAGTTTCAAACCAGTTACTTGATGGCAACAATGACATGTAGATCAACAGAAAGGTCATCATATTTTTGCTTCCTAATTTAAGGATGATGACTCATCCACATCAATGTGCTGTGTTAATTTGGCAGTTATTCATTATTTAGGACCATGCCTAAAAATGTTAAACGAAGTGTCAATAATGGCAGATGAAACAAAACAGATACAGACTTTATGACAGTTTGCTCAAAGCTTCCCAGAGAATGTTACATGGGTTTTTTATTAACGATAATAAACATAGAGCAAGAATATAAGGCCCAGAGTATTTTACTTGAGGGAGTAGTATGTCAAATAAGGAAAAGTGAGTAAAATTCTTGGTAAAACAGGATACGCTTCCCTTGCAGATTTTTAGTTGCTACGTTTTTCTACATGTATGTATTAGAAAATAACATTTTAAAAGATTAACTTATCTACTGTAAACTCTACCATCAACCAAACAGAACCTAGGATAAGGATACAAAGACATTTAGTAACCATCTCTTGTTTAGCATTTTGTTATCGACAGCTCAAAATTAAATGCATTTTTGAATAAAGAAGTATAATCCATGCTTTCTAGATTCTTTTTCTTTGGCCTGTTTTCAAGAAGAAAATATTCAGACCCCAAACTCATTGTTCCTATGTATGCTTTCTTTTCATGAAAAATGCCATAAAATCAGAGATATACGGTAGTGTCATGTTAGGACTGAAAGTTATTGGCTATGCAGGTCCAAAAGCACATGCTTGGCAGTTGTAACCTGGGGAGTCCAGACAGAGTGGCTGTGTGGTCCAGCAGGAGTCCTGTGGATAGTTCTATGGGGCTAAAACAAGACTGAAATATCAGAAGCTATAAATGCCAAGGGAAGCACATAAAGTGGATTTCAGTCTCCACAGCTTCGCAGTGTCAGCAGAAAATACCTCCACGAGTGTTGGCAATCATGTCCTGGTGTATAGTAATAGATGTGGCATAATGTCTATTATGATAGCAGAGTTTGTGTCTATCCATAACTATGCAGAGATGTGATGCACACAGAAACCTTTGGTAGCCAAAAAGAGC
Organism: Piaya cayana; assembly: GCA_013389865.1. Lineage (NCBI taxonomy): Eukaryota > Metazoa > Chordata > Aves > Cuculiformes > Coccyzidae > Piaya > Piaya cayana. Next base: position 333,028 of record WAAB01024948.1, read on the forward strand.
CAGAGGCTTCCTTAATTTCTGTACCCACTGGGACTTCTCTGTGTGTTCATGCCTAGAAGGCAGTTCAGCATGGGTTACATTTCTTGACAAATGCTGCACTCCTTTTGAAAAAAAAGGCTAACCATTGGGGAAAAAAAAGCAAGGGGAATAAAACCCAGTTCTGACCAGAATTCCAACCTGTGAGAAAAACATTTGCAAAGAAAGTGGAAAAGCAGGGGTAAAAGTACTCTCAACTTTTTCTTTCTCTTTTTAAGTGAAGTGCACAGACCAAACAAAATGTAAAACAGACACATAGTGAATAAAAAGTAATTTCTACTGAGACAGGTTTAAATGACAATGTAGTAATTGTTATTCTACATTCTAAAATTGCACTCATTTGCCCATTACAGATTTCCAGCAATGTGTATTCATCATCTTTATGTCAAATGTGAAACTCTGGAATCAAAATTTAATAGCATAATTAAAATTTTGAAAATTTATCCAGTATTTTTAGAAGTACCTCTGATTTAATTTCCCATAATAAAGCAAAGATTTACATTTTTACACTAAATTATCAGAGGTATCAGGGTAATTAAAATGTGTTTTATTAGCCATTATAAACCATTTTATAATGGAGTTTGGGGTGGGGTTTTGTTTTGTTGTTTATTTTTTTTAAAGACATATTTCATTCTTTTTCTGTTACTACAACAATATTGACTTATAGAATACAAACAATTCTATATTAAATTTACATTGAATTTCAATCTGAACCTCAGAGAAACATTTTCTTCCATCGCTTAAAACACTCAAAGGAAAGAAGAATTTTACACTGAGCTGTGTAAAGATAAGTACCTGCAGATGGGCCATAAATTAGCTTAGAGTAGTCTTGAGTCAAAAATAAGATAGTTTACTACTCAGTGTAAATTAATAAAATGAAAATCATCTTTCCTATAATATTTATTTTATTGTAGTATTTTTGTAAGATGGAACAGGTGATTCAATTATAAAATGCCAAGGGGGGCACTCCATCTTCCTGCCTGCTTACTATTTCTACAAAATCTAATTAAGAGTAAGAATCTTAATTAACAATACCACAAAGAACATAGTCATTGGTTATTTACTGAATCCTGAGGATTCTGCAGTTGTTATTTAGCTCATGATGGAAGATGGACAGGACAACACTGCAATAACCTTCACCCATCTCCAGGAATGAGTACACTCAAAGTCATTCTTCCTTCTTAGCTGGGAGTATGGCAATGTCCAGATACAATCCAGTATTATCTACAACACCAAGGCTTTTCCAATAAGGATGAGGGTAAGAATAGAGACCATTGGAATACTAATTCAGCCAATACTAGAAGGAACATTAACTACATATAAAGGCTGTCAATTTTAACTGTCAATAAGAAGTGGTTTAAGGATAACAAGGTAGAACTGTCTACAAGCATCTTAGCTCAGAGAATAAAATCTTTGTGAAAGACTGGTCTGGGAGTCCCCAGAAGCCTTTGTTTTATATAAGCTGGGGCTTTGGTAAGAATTTAGACAAATCTAAGCAATTTAAAAAACAACCATGTGTGCCAGAAAGAAGTCAAATTGTCTTCTGCAAAAATCAGGGTTAATGAATAACCTCTTTAATGACTGAAGAGCTTCCTCAAGTATTTTCACTGCAGTTTTTACATCTGCACTTTCCTGCAGGTACTTGCAGAAATTTTAAAAACTTTTTTGCTAAAATTTCATATGAAATATGGGTGAATGATAGAGCAAACTAGAAAACTGAAAAGTAAGGAGACCAGAGGATATATGTAAATGTATAAGTTTTACATATTTGTTAAGCTAACCATCGTATATTTTCAAGCTATACATGTTGGTTTTAGAGTAAAAAAAAATTATACAAACTGAAAAGATGATATTTTTTTCTACCTCACAAGTGCCAGATGGATTTTCATTTCAAGGCAAAACCTGTCCTATTAAAAGTTATAAGCTGGCACATGCATTAAAACTTGACACTGGTGGCCCCACTTGAAAGGTTGTTTTTCAATTATTTTCATGCCTAGTTGTTTTTTCCCTAGTGTTTCAGACAAATGTAAAGGTTTTTTTTAAAAAGAAATCTTCTTCTATTAATATAAATGTCTCACTCAGTTCTAGAACATGTCAAGATTATTAAAAAAACCAACAAAAATTAACATAGCCATAATAACACACAATATTAGTTGGGGCCACAGGAACACTCTCAGGTCTCCAAGCCCTGAAAATATACCCCAAAACAGAAGAAACAAGAAAGGAAGCAGTAAAAGAGAATGTGGGAAAAGAAGGATTATTTTATTGTTAGAGATAATTATTACCGAATGCTGTTAGTTAGGTGCCCTTCGTTCAGTTAGTTCTATCTTTCTCACTGCACAGACTAACAAAACTTCCCAGCTTGTTTTTTATATCTTCCTTCATGGCATCACTAATTCTACCTTCTTCACATCACCCCTTCCTCAGATCCTCAGAAACAGTGCTTTGATTCTACAGTCTTCCTACATAAGGCCAGATTTTATTCTATTCTCTCACAGAAATTATATATTTTCTTCATCAACACCTCATTCAGGCATGAAGGGGCAAGAAAGCCTGCAGGTGTTTGGGGAGCCACATCTGAATTTCTCTGCTCCCTACATAGCAAGCCAGGTCATGCTGATTTCCTAACAAGTTTGTTGGGATTTTATTCAGTTAGTTGTGGAAGTGAGTTAAAGACTGTATTTCCCAATAAAGCACACATGCTATGCTGAGAACAAAAGCACAGAGACAGGGGATTAATCAGCAACAGATATCTCACTTTAAAGTTCAGAATTCTGCCCATATATGATAAATCTCAATACAACATTTTCCATTCAAGTAAAGCTGTTAATAGTTTTCAGTGCTGCTACAAGTACTAAAGAAGCAGTTTTGGTGGAAGCAAAGGTGGCTACTGCAATGCCTGTATTTATAAATCTGCAGTTGCTACATCTTCTTAAAGGATGACAGCATCTGACACAAATCACGTTATATTAATGACATCACTATATAAAACGTCATATGAGTATATAATGCAGTTGAGATGGCTGACTGTACATCAGACTAACCAGACTATTTGTGGTCCTAATGGGAAACAAGAGCCTAGATGTTCGTAAATTCAGTTAAGTGACTTCCTGAAATAGAACTAAACTTCATGTTACACAAATTTTAAAAAATAAATAAATAAAAAATTGTCTGTTGTTTAAACAGCTCTATAAACTAACTTCAGAAGTTAGTTTATTTTGTATTCCTGGCACTTATGACTAGTAAGATGAACATTTTATATAGAACAGCTTATATAATTTTTTTAACGTGCCATGCCCTATTCATAACTGAGCATTAGCAAAAACAATCTTAGTGGCTAACCAACTACCTTGTTCAACTATGCAAGTAACAATTTACATTGCAACAAAACGATTACTGAACAGCAAGTGTACTAAGAAACACTGTGAAGTTTTTTCACATACTTGCATTTTAGGAGATGTAGAAAAATAATCCCTTAAAATAACAACAACTACATCAATAAATGTACCTAAACTAGTAGACTGCTTCACTGTTTTAGGTTAGGAATAGAGCTACAGTTGGCCCTAAGGAACTTGTATGGTAATTAATTCTACAGGTGCTTTGCACTGACTAACAACAAAGGAAAGATGCTTTTCATCCCAACTTGACAGCAGAAGTGACCTGCAAATTATGACCTTTCCTTCCTCTCTGTGTTTGTCTAATACAATTTTCTTTCTTTCAAGCAGAAATTCCTGGCTTTTGACATGTTTGGCACAACTTGTATTCATGCAACAACAACTATAATAATTTTGAAGATGTTTTTCAATTAAAATACTTACCTGGGATTACATTTAGTAAAAATAAATGTCTTATATTTTGTACTAGACTGTGATCTAAATGCTTTTTAGCCAGAAGTTTTTTAATAAATCTAATACTCAATCTTCTCTGTAGTCCTGATATGAACTGGAACAATTACTGTAATATAAACTAATATGTAAAGGCAAAAATGTCTCAATTATATGAGAGATATGAGGAGCACAAAGACAGCAACCATTGAACCAGTAAAATACAATGGCATGGAGAACTCTTCCATGTATTTAAATTGCATACTATATTCACTTTAATAATAATTTAAGTATTGATCAAGTCAAATTAGACCTTACATTCCAAACACATTATCTGTGGGAGTTGCCTTTGTGAAGAGATGCAGACTTTACTAGTCTTTCATAAACTAAACTTTTATTACTCTATTTCAATAGGACTACACTTGTTCTATTCTTTCAGTCTCAGATAATATGATCAACAGAAAAACATTAAAAAAATAGAAAGTGCTGTAAGATCTATTATTTTGTGTTGATTTAATTATAAAATTATATTCTTTCATTTGAAAAAATATTTACTGTTTAGTATACAGCTTGTATCACAGTACAGAAACCTCTCAACTGGTCTTCTTCACAAGCATCTCTCCTCAACAGCTACTGCAGTTGTCAAGAAAATTAAACCTGACCCTGGACTCTGTTCAAAAACATTAATGTTTCTTCCTTCAGAACAGATTTATTAATGGGGAAACAATGCTGTTTCAAACTAGCATTTCCTTTTTAAGTTGTTTTTTTTTTCAAGTGATCTCAAACCTTCTCAGCTGAAACCCAACTAACAACTCTGTGTTTTGTGCTGATTCCAGTTCTAGGTAATTGTGAATTAAAGTTCACTATAAATTTTGTGAACTAGCAGAATCTAACCTTTTTATTAAAAAGATGATTGTGACTCTCCCTAGCAGATGGTCTAATGCAAAACCAGTTTATTGGGGAGCAAGTGACTCTTTGACTTTTCTAAGGTCAATACCAAATTTAGAATTCATCCTTTTCCTGAGAATTCTGAAAATAACTCAGCCTAGCAGATCAGCAACAGTAGCCAGAGAGCTCAATAAATAATACATATGTTGTTCTTTGGAGATTCTTTCTTTTGTAGGCTATTTCCATTTAGCCAATACTGAGACATAAAAGATCTGTTATATTTATGCAAGCAGTATCAGCAAAGAATGTTGGGACACAGCTCGTCAAATCACGTAAAGTATTCATAAACAGGAATACAAACATTTCTATAATAAAAAGAAGGACTGAATAATGTCTTCTTCAAATCAATTGACCTATGTGACAGAAATAATTTCCAACACTTAAATACTCAAAGCACATCAAACTCAGAAATTACTTAACACCTAGCAGAACCACAGTGCTGTATACCAGCCACCCAAAGCATGATGGGAAAAGTGTTGGCCCAGGTCCAAAAAAGCACTTAGACCATTTAGAGTGAAACTTAAGTGGAACATTGGTACTAAGCCCCAAGGTGCAGTTCACAGCCCCCTCTCCACCTCCTACATTTTCAAATGGCTACAGGTACCTTAGTCTTCACTTGTCAAATTCTCAAAGCGCAGAAATGCAACCAGGCAAGCTAATAACCTCATAGTTGGTCTCATACAAAAGCTCTTTCAGGATTTTCAGACATGACCTGCCCACACCAGGGCTCTCTGAGGGGCTAGGCAGGTTAAGGGGTTGGTTGCACTCAGCAAAGCCATTAAAACAAAGCACAGTCCAGCACCCTAGAGAACAGTGAAAAGCTGAGAAAGTGTTGCCATCTATCTTTTCTATGACAACCTAGGCATCAGAGCTGGGGAAATGAAAGATACTGTTTCAGTACTGTCCTTACCCAAAAGGGATGTATACTTACGTTTAAAACACACAGGAGCTGAAGAAACAGACAGAGGTGTCTGTTCCCTAAAACAGTGGTTCGGTATTATTATCAAATGAATGTTTATAGCAAAACCCATTTTCTCCTTGTTGATGAAATACCCTTGGCACTTGACTGCATCTGGTTTTTTTCTTTCTGGCCCCATAAATCTTGAACCCCTGGCTGCATATTGGCACAACTCCACTTCAGCCAGACCTATATCCTCATTAAGGCCCTTCCCACAGAGGCAGAAAATGCGTGATGTGCTCAGGCTGAAGACGCTGAACCTGAGTCCTTCTCTTCCTAAACAGATACTCCAGCCAGTAGGCTAGTATAGAAAGAACAAAATCACAACTACTTTCTTTCATGACCAGGTTTCAAAAAAAACCCAAAAAAAACCCAAAAAAACCCCACCAGAGTCAGTTATGCCTATAAACAGGCATGGCTTCAGAAGTATTAGGTTGCAAATCCCAGTCCCACAAAGGCTTCTAACTTAGGGCTGCACAGCAATAAACCATGTCAGGCTTCAGCATTTCTGTAAGCAACTTGGTGCCTCTTTAGTCTCTCAGCATGATGGCTGCTTTGGATCCTCTTCTTACAGGGCTAATTCTCCCTGTTCATTGTATAAAGAGCTTAGGCCTCCAAAGAATAGATGAGCATTACATTTTGAAAGCTAAAGATCTGTGCTATGCTTAACAGTGCTGAGAACCCCTAAGTCTACTCAATCTTGTTGCTGATGAGAGCCTTAGTGATTTTCTCAGCTAGCAAGCTGCTAAAGTCTCTGTTTAAGGGCTGTGCTGTATGCATTATTTACTACCCATTTGGCTGGGGTTTAGTTTGTTTTTAGCTGTTTTCAGATGGCTTTGAAATAGGCCAAGACTAGAATCGACTTTCTCTTCAATCCAGCAAGCAAAAACCAAACAAGACAAGAGTAGCAAGCTGGAGCAGAGAGCATAATTAATGTGACATTCATTCCCTTCCAACACAGAGAGCTAAGGGATATGTTTGGGACTAGAACTCATATCTTTAAGAAATAATGGCACAGTGCAAGAAACACTGCAGGCGATATTTTGAAAACTAATAATTCTTTTTAGTTTCAAAAAGTCATTGAGCATAAGGCTAAATATGATTTTATATTTCCTTTCCTATATAGAATATATTTTAAAGAGTTAATTCTGGAGAACAGTGTTATCCTGTGGAACAATATAGATTGCACACATATTCCACTCTTTTCCCTTCCCCTCCACTCATAAGTGGTGGGAAAGGGCAACTCCAAGAAAATGTCATCCCATATCCGTCTCCCACTCAGCACACACTAACCCAATTCTCCAAAACCTCATCACAGTGTTATAGCTCATTACATTCATCTGAAGGATGAGAACTGAGTTGTGGCACTAAATGTGCACAGTTTGTGTCTACCAGCCAGAACACTATACACAGTGTTGCTTACAACATACTCTGTAATACGGAAGCATTCTTGTTGGCAGCTTTGACAATTTATCTATTCATATCAAAGTGAAACAGAGGCTGCTTTAAAACTGTTGCTCCTTGTCCTAATGGGAAAAGAATATTAAAAACTATCACAGCAAAATCTCTGTTGCCATCAAAAAGTTGTTGATTCAACAGACAAACAACCCAGTGTTAATGATTTAACAAAATATTTTCCACAGATTACATGCTTATCTATCAATATATAACATTCTTCACATCAAGAAAAATTTCCTTTTCAAATGCTAATTACAAAGAATTGTGTGCGAAACAAACATGATGCTTAAATAATTATGCCTTTACCTAAAGAAACAAATTAGAAACACAATTTAAAAAGAGAAAAAAAAAAGTTTCCATTGTTTGGAAGTTCATTAATGGGAGAATTGTCCTAGAAAGAGAACAATGCTGTCGTACAATTTGTTCAGCAACCTTTTGATTTGAACAGAGATATAAGCAGGCAAACATATAGGCCTAGATTTTTCACTTCTTTGTCTCTTTGAGCTTGTAAGTACATGAGGGAAAAGCTAAGAGGCTGATCTCGACTTCATGAAAGTAGATTACCACATTCCTGCCAAGTAGCATACGAAATAAAATAAACATTACATATTATTTCAACCATTCTAAATTTTAGATAAATGAAACTCACACAATTATCAGAATTGAAAAAGCAGTTAAGACTTTATAACTTACTTTACCTTACTTTTTTCAGCACAAGAAAAGTAGGATAAGAATGTTTTGATTCTGAAGATGTTAGCACAAAAAATAAAGCACATATATATTATTGCACATACTAAACTACAAAATTAAAAGCTTATATCTTTCTCTAACTGGAAGCCAACACAAAATATCCTCCAAATTTTCAGAAAATAAATTTTATATAATATGTAAATTTGTGTTAATAATATAACTACCTCAAATGCAAGGTCCATATTATTTTAACATCATATTGGCAGTGTCCTGTATTATTTCTGATAATATAAAATATGTTAATACTCTTTTTAAGAAATTTAAATGTAAATTATTTATCAAAACAGAGTCAACAAGTGAAAGTGAAAATGAAAACGTACTTATGAAAGTTTCAAAAATACTTTGCAGATAATGTCAAAGTCTACAAGTTAAAATCCACAAAAGTCCATCATCATCAGACAATTTTAGCAGTATTAGTTGCAGACATATGCATTTCTCCATAATTGACGATGACAACACACTTGTTTATTATGTATGAAATATAATATTTATGGCATATTTAACTATTCATTTTATTGCTTTTAAGTGCTGTGTTGGTGACTGCTGCTATTAAAAAAATGTAAGTTTTGAAAATGTTGACAGGTGAGGTTCCTCTTTTTCATTTTGTTTTAAACGAAGCCTGTTCTCACACAGTAGAACTAAATTTAGTCATTCCACATTTGAATCTATGCAATATGTGGGTGGCTGATCCAAAACAATGTTATGGTGTGTAGGTATATAGGTATAGGTATAGCACATGTATAGTATATATATAGTATATGTACTAGGTATAGGTATAGCACATGTAGGTGCTATAAATTTAAAATAATTCCCTAATATACTACCTACAAGCGCAGAGAGCAACAGAATTAGGTAATTCAAAAAAAGTTATTTCCATACACCAGTAGGTTCTGAGAGAGTATGAACAGAACTGTGCATGCACTTCAGTAGAGGATTTAAGTTGTCTTGCAGTAAGATATTAGAAATAAATAACACACTTTTATCTTTATTTTTCAATTTTTAAAATGTGATTATATCTTCAAAGTGGGAGTTTTTCAGGAGGTATAATACTGCAATTCATCTAGAAACTTTTTTCAAGATTTGGCGTGAGCTGTTGCTTTTGATTTACTAACAGGCCGGGGTAGTACTAATCTTGTACAAGTTAACCATCTAAAATCACAGAGTTAGACATGACTAAGCACCGCTACATTCTACTATGCTAATAAATCTGGCCACTTACATTTTAAATAAAATGCAGAGACTGATATCCAGAATAATTTCAACATCTGCATCAATAAGATTTGAACTAGAAGTATTATTGTATCATTACATATGTTTGGCTCAACAGCTTGTTTCCTGGAACAAGAACAAGAAAATATTTCATATCTATCTCACAGAAGCCTCCAGAAGGTCCCAGTAAGGGATGGAACAATTTTGTATTGTGCAAACACATTTCTTCCCCATTACAGATATATATGTAGAACAACTGGACATAAGCTCCCTCATATACAGTCATTTGCAGGACCAGTCACAGGTCTTATGTTCCCTAACCTAAAGGGATCAGGATAAAATTCATAGAAGTTTAGACACTGACCTCTGAGAGACCAGAACAAAGAAAAATTCTTGTCTTGCAACTATTTCAAATGCTACAGAAATACAAAGTAGCAGTTGAAACAAAACTTACATAAAATATTATTTAAACAAATGAAAATGGCTCAGATAGCTTAACATGAATATTCCTCCAACATCAAAGCGATTTCATTTGCCTGGGCACAAACTTCCTATGGTATTGATTCTACTAAAAAGCTCCTTCCCAGCCCACCTGCTTATTCTGACTTGGCTAATATATTTATGACACCGGTATTTAAGGATCTGCACAAGATTTATAAGCTACCACAGCATGAACTTTTGCCAGTGAAGTCTCAATTACTTTCAGAAAAATGAGGAATGTGATGACCGTGCTTATTATTATAACTTTTTTTCTTTTGCACTAATCAAATACATCTTAAATATTTAATAGGAAGGCAAAATATTCATAACAATATTCAAGACAGTAACTATTGAAAGAAGCACCAGAAATTTGCAGCTTTTTGAGTAGCAGAAAAAGCCTGTCCCATTTCTGAAAAAAAAAAATAAAATCCAATCTCAAACCCATGACAAAACCAAAAACCTGGCACAGACCAACATCTCTGGCATTTAAAAATGTCTGCAGCATCACCCAGAAAACAGATCACTACTGTATAGTGTATTAGAATCCTTAGTCCAGCTGGTCCATTTTTTCTAAGCTTTAAAAACTGTTTCCAAAAATACAAAGCATTTTTAATGGATTTCAATGGTCTCTTTCTTCTTTTACATAAAATTACTCAGAAGAAGGATGTTTTCTTAAAAAAAATCTGCTATCCAGGTCCACCCTCCCAGGCATGTCCCTTGGAGCTGTTCCCAAACTATCCCCAAAGCACTAGAGATTCAGCAAATGGAATGACAACTTCTTTTTAATTGTTTGAGATCCTGCAGGCTTCTATCTGAGAACAAAGCATGCACATAAAGCACATTCTATGGCCACGATTCAAGTTCTTTTGAAAATAAATGATATATTGAAACAATGCTATGTTATATAAAGCAGTCTCTCTGACAATGTATGCTTAGCATTACACCAAATTGTAGTCGAGTTCATTTCCCACCCATGCAACTGGACATACTAGAAATGCAATAAAACTTACTTAAAGCAACTTTTTCCTGACGTGAAACATAAAGCATTTAGTTGAAGTTTGAAGGGACTTGACCATGAAGAAAAAAAGATGAAGTCTGTTTAGTAATGTAATGTTGTAACATAAGAATGAATCCAACAGAAAAGTCCATTTCATAGTTGGTAGTGATACATTTTAATATGACAAGAACAAGGGAGTGTCTAATGAATTTCAAAAGCAATACATTTAAAGTTGACAGAAGGAAGTACTCTTACACAATATGTAATTAACCTACAGTCTCATCACTAAAACATACCATTGAGGTCAAGAGCTTAGTAGGATTCACTAAAACCATTAGGAATTATATGCCTAATGAGGATGTTCATATACATATCAGACAAGATTTCTGAGGACACAGTATTAAAGTTTCTTTTGTGGATTGGTTATATTTTAATTGCCTTTTCTGAAGATTTGATAATTGTCTTAAACATCTGAGCTGGAATCCTGACTCAACAACACGAGTAATGGAGCCACTAAATTCAACCAGGTAGGGGGTTCATCTCTGGCACTGGCTATGGGCAAAATCTTGAAGCAATTGCACAAATATTCTGACATAAATGAATACAGCATGATTACTTAAATTCTTCTAATTAAACCAGTAAAAGCCATAATGTAATTGCATTTAGAGCACTTGAAAACTGCTTAACTACATGTAACTTTGTTAGTAAATTACACAATTATGCTAAGCAAATTTAAACAATCTCTAAATGAAGTTAGGTTTGTGTATTCATAAAGACACAGTATTTCTTCCACATAGCCCCTCAAAACTAGCACTGACGTACCTCTTCCTTCCTTCTTGGTTCTCATAACTATCCATCTATTGGTTATTAATACATTTTATAGCCCAAATGGTTCAGCTACAACATAAACTTACTGATAATTGATTTTGTAATTTAAGCAAGGGTTTGGGCTTGTCTTTTTTTTTTTTTTCCTCAGAGCTGGCATGCATTTCCCAGGCAATATAGAGAACATCACATTTATTAAATTAAGCCTTAGGCTTTCAGAAGACTTTACAAAAGGTTATGTTTGTAATCTTCAGTGTTTATTTTACTATGAAACCAACACATTCAGCAATAAGTCAGATTTATTGTGAAAATAAACACATTAGGACCTTATAAATAGCTGCTAGAGAAGTTCCGTATGGTCTGCCAAAAGCCCCAAATGATTGGTTCATGAACTTTTCCTCTGTATGCTCTAATGGCTTGAAAAAATTGTTTACTTTTGACTGGTTATGAACAGATGAAGATTATATTTCATCTACAGTCTCCATTAAAGTATCAGGATTTAGAAAACTTCCAAACTTTTAAGAAATTCACATTAAAAAAAAATAAACTGTTGACAGCAGATATACATAATGGAATAGCAAAGAGGAGTGTTGTTTTAAAGCTGCATTTACACAATGAGTTTCTCAATTTACCTGATTATGTCCCCTATAAAGAAAAAAATAAATTCTTCCTCAAAGATACTGAAAGACTTTAATGGGTTTTTTAAACACCTATAGCAATTTCTGCAGCATGGATTAATGCAAAGACCTGCCTATGCTTCATCATAAAGGATCTTACATTGGTTTATACTAACAGTAAATAAGCTTTAACAGGCATAAGAGGTATTTTTGGTCAGGGGCTGAATGCTTTACGTGATCCCTACATCATTTGGCATGCCTTTACAAATTGGCTTCCTGGGAATGTCAACACTTGCCCAGTATCATGGAGTCAGCTCTGATTTCCAAATCACTCACACCTTTTCAGATCTTTGCAGCACAGTCTGCACACAGAGACCAAGATGCCACCTCCTAAAATTGGGATGGAGAATTGTTCCTCTCAAACACGTCCATCTTTCTGTAACCGCATAGAAAGATCAAAGTCTTCCTCCTCAAACCTTAAAACAGTATCTGCAAAATTAGATTCCAGTTTTTCTGTGAGTATGAAACCAGCTGTCATTGCTTTAATAAAAAGCACATCTGGGTGGACACTGTATTAGGGAAAGGTTCCTCTGCAGTGCTAAATAATGCTGTGATAAAAGGGAGGGCCATAAAACCTTTCGATTTCATGAAAACTGGAGTCTTTGTATTATTTTTCTCATTCAACAACAGAAAAGGAAATCAGTTTCTTAGTGTATTGGAAGGAAATAGGAGAGATGGAGAACAGCTGAGATCCCAGCAGGCAGGACATGCCTTGTGACACGGAAGGGCCACCCAAGCCCAGGGTGAAACAAACATTTGAATCTAGCCCTTCCCTGATCCTAGGCAAATGCTTCATCAGTTTTAATTGTCAAAACTGTTTATTTTCATATGGGTAAAATAAAGACTATCTGCACTGGACTAGTTCAACAGAAACAATTGTCAAGCTACTCACCTCAGGTACAGCAGTGAGTCCCACCAATCCTCTGCAATTCCAGCCACCCCTCCCACTGAAAATGTCCCAAGTGCATTTATACAAAAAATTTCAGTTTTGAATTAGAGAAAATACACCTCCCCTGGTTGTGTTAACAACTCTGATGACACCTGATATTCATCAGAAATTAGATGACATTCCAACTATGGAAAAAAAACCATACAGAGAATTCCTCTTAAGTGAGCAGAATTACCTCCTTTTTTGACTATTTTTTTTCTATTATTTAGTTACTTTTATGTGTTACAGCAGATGTACCACATTTTGTATTAGTTTCTGCTTGAATGAATAATGGAGACATGAGCACTTGTATAAACAAGGGAAGGTATTTAATGAACATATTGTACATACTAGAGAGGTTGCTTTCTGTTGGAAGAGTGTAGAATGCATTCTTCCAAGTGCATGAAAATCCCATATTAATGATGCATGAGTGTTCTATGAACTGGGTCAGGCATAAACTGTCAACTGCATTTAAAATACTGAATCAAACCTGATGATTGCTCGTTTCAACATTATAAAAAAAAAAAAAGAAAGAAAAAATCAAAACCCTCACAGAAAACAGAAATATAAAATGATAGCATTAGTTTTACATAGTTTTTCATACAGATCATTTGTTTGTATTTCTGTTTTGAAAATTCAGGCCTGCTGGTGCCAAATGAATGTGTTCCTCTAGAACATAAATTTGTTTCATTGTGCTTTCATTCATTTTTATTCTCTTCATGAGTGGCAGTGACATTTGCAAAACCAAACGAAAAGGACAGGGTAGCTGGAACCTCATATTTAAAGCATATTTATAGAACTTGGCGTGTTGGACACAGTTTTCTGAAAGATATTATTAGACTTCTCAGTGAGCGTCCTGCTGCTTTTTCAGGACTTCGTGGTTTTGATCTGCAAAGGCAAGTGCTGAGGCTGAAAATGCCTGGCTGCAGTCAGAACCTCGAATGAAGCACTTCAGCTTCCTACGCAATAGGAACATGAGAACTACCAGACAGGACGAGACTGTAAATCCATCCAGCCAAGAGTTCTGCATCCAACTGTTGCCAGCAGAGTAAACTCATAATAACTGTTTATGAGGAACAGAGTGACGCCTCCATCATGCGCTCACCCAGCTTTAAACTAGATGGACCACATGTACTTCATCAGCATTTAGTCACCGAGAGGAGACAGCAGCATTACCCAATACAAGGATTACACAGACAGCATGCTGAAAAGATGAAACAGAGCTGGCTGGTCCAATGGAAGGTTGCTATGACTTTTCCCATGGCTCCCAGTAGTTCAGAAATATGGCAACAAGCACAGAAGATGAGAGTCACACTGTCCCACTAAAATGGTCATCAACATTTTGGACCTCTTGCATGCCTGAAGTAGTGCAAACAACTTTTCCAGCTCTTGAGCATCAAGGTTCATAGATAAAGTAGTCTATATAGTTTTGAAGATGGGGTTTTGGGGGGGTTTGTTTGGGGTTTTTTTTGCAACCTATTGGCCCAGGCTACCAAAACCAGTGACATTAATTTGGCTCAGTACTTCCAGACCAGCAAGTCTAACAGCACGTGTTCTGTTGACTGATATTTGGGTGACAATGATTTGTGGATTCCAATCAGAGAGAGAGGTGAGGAAATACTAGAATTCACAGCTGGTACTGCCAAACTGTGCATGATTCTTTCAAAGTCTGCTCCCAAAAAGTGCAAATACTTTGGTTAATTAGAAACAATAACACTCATTAATATCCAAAATTCCTTTCACACAGAACTGCAGGGAAAGTAGTTCCCTATTTATGGTCTTTAGTGCACAGCTCTTCTCAAAGGAAAGTTGGTAACAGTGATGTTCTCTCCCTTCTAGCTCAGGAAAGCCACACACATTTCCAATACGTAAGATCCCAATAGTCATCAATCTTCCAAATATCCTCCTCAATCAGGTATTGATACTCTGCTTATAACTTTAATCTCTGGCATTGAAGTATTCCACTCTAGAATTAAACAAAGGGGCATGGTTTAGTGGTTGATAGGAACAGTCGGATATGATGATCCTGTGGGTCTTTTCCAACCTAGCGATTCTGTGAAATGTTCATGAAAGTAAAAAATAAATCAACACAAATAATCATGGTGCATTCAACAGCCTTTCCTGACATGCACACAAGCACAAACTGAAATCTTAAGGTCATTAATTGCCTCTGCCATGCAAAAAGAGTACTTCTAAATCCAGAAAAAACAGCAGATTAGAGATAACTCAGCAACCTTTCATTGCTTTTTTTTAATTATTATTATTTTTAGCAAAGCATGTGACAAGTATTGTTACCTCACAGCAGATTCTCCAGCAATTGTCTGAACTGCTCTGTATTTCATCAGTCCAACTTTGTATTTCCTTTTAAGTCTACAAAGGACATTGTTACGGATTATTTTAATTTTTTTTTATCTGCCATGATTTCATTGGACACAGTTGAAACTTCAGTATTAAATCTAGATCTAATCTGCTGGTTGATAAAAAAATTAAAAACTAGGCAAAAAGTTGCTAGACAGCCTCAAATCATATGCATACCCAAATAGGAAAGCATCAAATATATCTCAATATACCATGGAAGCTACTATTGAATCTAAATTAAACTATACAAATGTAAAATAAATAAAAATTGTTTAGACTTGTAAATGCTTCCTTAAGATAAGAAACTATTAACTAGCATATTGAGTAAATGGTTCGGTAATAATCTGCCCATCAGTTAGACACTACTGAAAATATTTCACTGATGTTCTCAACTAAAGTTGCATATTTATGTAAGACAAAATACAAGTGAAAATACAAATCTTTTAGACATAAGAGCTATAAATACACAATGTGTCTGACATTACTCAGCTAGATAATCTCTTGAAATAAGTTATGGGTTTCCAGCTCTTATTTTTTAATATCCTCATTCCCCCAAAGGATTTTGTTCAAATTCGTCTGTTCAAATACATCTCACAAAGCTCTTGTATCTCACTTCTAAGAGACAGACAAGTTGGTAGGACAGAAAAGTCTTTGAATTAACATCCTAGTTTCAATACTTGTATGTAACACACTTGCACATGCTTTGGGAAAAACCCTTACACACATACCAGGAGCAACCAGAAACAGCTGTACAATGCTTTGGAAGGGACTGGACACCTACAGGACTTTTCTGTTTCTTCCTAACCCCACTGTTCATATTCATGTACAGAGACTTGTGTATCAATTGAAAAATCTATAAAGTATTTAAATAATAACCCTGTAACAGTTATTAATGTGACCTAGAAACAAAGAGGTTCATCATGGTAGTTAAAGGGCAGCAAATTATCTTTAATTCAGATGTTTTATTGGAAAGAGTAGGCTTCAGTGCCTCAGTCATGCAGCAGCAATGTCTAGGAAACAAATTGCCAGAGGCCAGTTAATTAAGCAGTTCTAAAGGGACAACATGACCTTTTATTTTCCAAGTATTTATGATTATTTTTTAAAAAGACTGGATAATAAACTAATTATATACAAATATACATAAAATATGATCAATTGTACATATTTTATCATAACAGAAGAGCAGTAGAAATGCTCTAAGCTTTATATTGCTGTCTTTCATAGCCAATTATGGGCTCTCAGCTGAGAGTGAGAGACCATTATCATTAACCAAATCGAATTTCATATTGACAAAACTGATCCTATTAAAATGAACCTACTGGCATAAAAGGTAACCATCATTGTTTCTTTCTTATCAGCCATGATGGAAAGGGAGTTCAATCTATTTCTATGTCAATCAATAAGCTCTTTAAATGGTATCCTCTGTGTTCCTCACTGATGCTGCCCTCTGAAGAACCTTTCTGCAGTTTTAATCTCCCAGAGACCAAAAGAAAGCCAGTAATTACCACATAGAGCTCTATGCCTTTTCTCTGCACCGTTCACTCAGACCTCACCACAATCAGTATTAACCAAATACAAGCAAAATTTTTTATATGTCTCAAAGTTTAGCAAAAGTAGTGGATGTAGTAGACCTGTTCTCATCAAATAGATGAGCAACATCAAAACAGATTTTGAAGTTCAGCCCACCAGGAAAGGCTAAAGATTACCTAATGATTGACAAGAAAATATTAGAATCATAGAATGCTTTTGGTTGGAAGGGACATAAAAAAATCATCCTGTTCCAGTTCCTCTGCCATGGGCAGGGACACCTTCTACTAGATCAGGTTACTCAAAGCCTCATCAACCTGCCCTTGATCATTTCCAGGGATAGCGCTTCCACAACTTGTCTGGACAACCTGTTCCAGTGCCTCACCATCCTCACAGTAAAAAGTTTCTTCCCAACATCTTATCTGAATATAACCTTATTCTGCCTGATATTATTCACCCCCTTCCTATACTCCCTGTTAAAGTGCTCCTACCCATCTCTCCTGTAGGTTCTCTTTAAGTATTAGAAGGCTGCTATATGGTCTCCCCACAGTTCTCTCTCCTCTAGGTTGAACAACCCCAACTCTATCAACCTTGCATGCTAGGTTCTCCAGCCCTCTGATCATCCTAGTGGCCCTCCTCTGGACTTGCTCTAACAGATCCATATCTTTTCTGTGCTGAAGACTCTAGAACCAAATGCAGTACTCCAGGTGAGGTCTCAAGAAGGTAGAGAAGAGGGGGAGAATCGCCTCCATTTGACCTGCTGGTCACACTTCTTTTGATGCAGCCCAGGATATGGTTGGCTTTCTGGGACGCAAGTGCACATTGGTGGCTCGTGTTGAGCTTCTCATCCACCAGCACCCCTAAATCCTTCTCCTCAGGGCTACTCAATCCATTCTCCACCCAGCCTTTTGGGTTTTTTTGTTTTGGATTACCCTGATCTTGCACTGGTCCTTGTTGAAATTCATGACATTTGCACAGGCCCACCTCTCTAGCCAGTCAAGATCCCTCTGGATTATATCACTTCCCTCCAGTAAGTTGAAAATGCCACACAGCTTGATGTCATTGGAAAACACCCTGAAGGTGCCCTCAATCCCACTGCCCCCATCTCTGACAAAGATTAAACAATGCTAGTCCCAACTATTAAATTGAAATGTTTTCATTGCCAGCTCCTCTTCTGTATGAGCTCAGCAATCTTAAGTCATGCACTTATAAGCTGTAATTCTACTGTGTCCAAAACCATAGGAAGCTGCACATAAGGAACATATCAGGACCAGCAAGTGCTTTACTCAACTGCTCCCTTTACTGGCTCTGCCTACGGAAGTGCAATTTAAGGCTTGGAATTCTTTTCTAGATTATTACACAACAGTGCATTACATCCGAGTTATCTTAAATGAGTAATAAGTTAAATAACTGAACTCTAGACCCCACATCAATTTCAAGAACCTAACATATAAAACAAAAGTCTATACTATCAAATAAACAGAACATTTTTATATATCCTCAGTTTTACTTAATTTCAAAAAATATACCTAGCTGTTCTACAATATAAAGGTTAAAACTTACACAGCAAGTTTGACATAGATCCATTGAATGGTTAGTGCATATTTTCACAGCAGAATTACTAAAAAGTACCAAAAATATTCAAAGTATTGTGGTTCCAGGCATTTATGTAGGTTTGCATGAAAGACAGGATTACACCTGCAGATCTCTGAAATTTGTATAGATGTTCTTACTCCTTTCTATTTAATCAGTCCATGCCTATTACTTAGCAGAAAAGATAATCTGAGAGAAAGTATTTTCATGCCTTAATCACATTAGCTGAGTTCCAAATGAACTGCTACCTTTAAGCACTACTTTTGGTCAGAGATAAGAGTGCCTTGGCTCTTGTTTCCAATTATGTATATTGAAATATTAATTTATGAAAAAAATCATAAAAATTGAAAAATGAAAAATAAAATTTAAATCACTGATGCTAAATTATTTTTATAAATACTTTTAAATCAGTAGAATGTTAACGACAAAACTTTGAATAGTCAATAAAGAGTGGATATATGGCACATCTAATGTAATGCCTGTTGCCACAGATATTGTGACACGTATATATCACCCTCTTCACAGATATTTACAAATGTTATTGCTATTTTCTAACTCCATGGTGTTTCTCTGGTTTTTGTGGACATAAGAATCTTCTGTAGTAGAGTATCTTTTAATAGTGGAATGATTTTTACATGACATTTTCTCATTTAAAAGTCTGTCATTTTAGACAGTAGAAAGATGGTATTCTTTTGGTCCTCTGAACACTGACATGTTTAGGATTCTATAAAACACTGGTAAAGGTTTCTCCATTAACTCCTGTTCAGCTGTGGTTGAACATGACTTGGAGAAAGCCAAGATACCTGTGGCATTCAGTGCAGGAAGTAACACCACCCTTGACCTTTTATTTTTGCTCTATTTACAGAAGGAACAAAATTCAAATACAATTAGGGGGTTTTTTAGAAGCACAAAAGGTAATTTTTAAATCATAAGTTTAAAATAAATTAAAATCTATGCTGGTGGAAAAAAACTAACATTTAGTCAAGTTTTTAAAAAGTGGCAAATACAAACTATTTTGCACAAAGCACCAGAGTGTGTATATCTTCATACTATCTGAAGCTTAAAGGTCTGCAGTGATTATGCCAAGATACATAATCTTTTTTGAAAAGCTGTATAATACGGGTATAACAGTAGCTACCATTCAGTTTGCCTGAATATGTGCATGCATAAAATCATTAGGAATAATTAAAGGAGTTAAATCCAAATTTCTAAAATCTGGAAGAGTATTCTAAGTAGAAGGTTTAGGAAGATAAGGTAAATAAGCATTACCCAAGTAGCATCTGTTTGTCAACTGTGAAAAAGATGAAAACATCTGAACCACAGTCAAAAGATGAAAATACAATAGCCTGAAATGTTCTATATTGCCATACAGCATAATAAATTTATATCTATCACTACCAGGAAATGGCCTACAAAGTTGACATCAGGTGATAAAGGTCAGGAAGCACAAATCAGTCTAACAGCACTTTTGTCATATTTTCCATATTACATTCTATCAAGAATTATTTCCTACACAGTTTTTCTTCTTTACTCTAACATTCCATATATACACAATTTCCTCCTCCAAAATCTAAAATTTTGCTTGACACAATGGAAATCTGGCATCTGCAACACCTTAATAAGATTAGCATCAGTGAATGGCAAAAAAAAAAGATGTTTCAAACTCTTTGAGCTATTGTAAATATAGTTCTAGAATAAATTTACAACTCGCAGGTTCAATGGTACCTGCCTTTAATGCACATACGCGAGGTGGATTGCCACACTGATTACCATATTTAAGGTCTGCTTCTACAAAATATGTTTCTCACCAACTAGTCAAGGATGATAAATTGTTTTTAAAAATTACATATACATGATAGAGAAAAGGAGATGGAAAGCAGAGAAGAAACACATCAATTATTTTAGCCTGAGAGTGGCAATATACAGCATATTCATTTATCCAAAATTTTCAGACATCTAAGAGTGCACACAACAGATCTGACACTCCAGGGATGAGCTGAACCCAGCAGTGTTTGGCTTGCACAGAGGTCAGCATATGCCTGGAAGTCTGACCCATTTGATTTACTGCATGTACACAGATCAAAAACAAGGCACATGCCCATCTAGTTCACGAATCCATTTTTTTTCCTGAGGTTTTCCAGAGAAAAGAACACAGAGCTATGCAATGTGACTATAGTAGTGCATCATTCCCATACTGCTCACTGAGTCTTTGGTCACTTGTTCCTGTTTCCCTTGTTATGACATCTGTGGCAATGGTATTTGACATTGCAATGCACACAACAATACTAAATACAGTAAAACTATACTATAAATTGAAACCTATACTTCATAAAACAAAATGGTAACTAAATTTTACACATTGGGAAAAAAAAGTCACAAATCACTTCTTGCAGTTTTTTATGTTGTCAGTGATTTAACTTGTAAAAGCGTAAAATAATGAGCGTAAAACAGGTTATATAAACTAACTATTGCATTGTCTTCCCCTACTGTATCTTTTATGGTTTTAAAAAACTAACTTAATTTAAATGCAATTCCTTTTATATTTTTGAAGCAATCTTGTTAACTGGTCTCAGGAGCACACTCCAACACAAGGTTTTTAAGGGAGTAGTTAATTGTGTGCGCACACACACCACATCAGGAAAATTGCCCACAATCCCATTCCTTAACTAGTAACCTACTTGCTCTTCTCACTGTTGGGTCAGCTAAGAAAATATTATAGTTAAACCATCATGAATATTCATGACTAAATATGACCTTGCATTCATTAGGCAAATCACTTAAGGGAATATAGAAAACTCCTGCATTTTTAAGCTTCCAGTCCTAAATTGTGTGTCAGCTCACAGGCAGTAAAATCTGCAGAATTGTACACAAGTTTTGGAAAACACTACAAATTCCATTCTACATAGAAAAATAGAGAGGCAAAATGTGAAATATTTTAAAAGTAAACTGAAGCTTGGTCTAAGTAGGAGATTTCCTGGGCAAACATTCTCCAGAACTGAGAAATTTGCTATCAAGCAATATCATCTCCACGAAAAGATGAGCTTGAACAGGTTCTCACCCCTATCCAGCCGAATACAATGGGTCATCAAATTCAGTACAGTCTCTGATCCAGGGCAAAGGGGACTGCAGAGTTTCCGTGACAGAAATGTTTAGTTAACAAGTGAGATAATGCATAGCTAATACAGAGAAATCTAATTCCACCATGGTAGAAATCTTCACTACTCAGATGTCTTTGCAATGCCCTTCCCAGGACTCTGTTTTTCAGAAAGACTGAAGAGCCTACATGCAGTACTGTACTCAAACCTATGTGTATTTCATTTGCTGCCACTCACCTGAAAATTTATTACCTCTGCATCACATTTCTGGGTGCTTACAAGTCCAGCAGAGATCCAGGACACATTTTGAGTTTGAGTCTTATGCCACACAAAACAGTGATGCTGCTTCTGAATTTGAAGCTATACATACGTACACTCACTGCTCTGCTCAAACTAATGCATATTACAGAAATAATCTGCAACTCAAATTAACTACTCATGGATGAACAAAAGCTGTTCATATTCAAAGAGAAGAGCATTTTCAGGGGTCAGCAAAATATTCTGCAGGAATTCCAGAGAAGGAAAAAAAGGAGCTCAATTG
Organism: Piaya cayana; assembly: GCA_013389865.1. Classification (NCBI taxonomy): domain Eukaryota; kingdom Metazoa; phylum Chordata; class Aves; order Cuculiformes; family Coccyzidae; genus Piaya; species Piaya cayana. The sequence goes on from WAAB01024948.1 coordinate 355,232, forward strand.
ACAAAAAATCTCATGAAAATAGTTAAAATGGAAAGGCTAAAAGACAGAAATAACTGCTTATTAATTTCTTTAAACGTTCACAGTATTCATCTGAAGTTGTATTTTCTGGGAATTCAGGAAGCAGAATTTATCCTTTATATTAAAAGCAAGACTTTCCTTATACATAAGACTCGAGTCCAGTGAACAGTGTGATTGCTACACTGTCACACTGTTTCATTACAGTAGTGGGGAACATACCTTAAAGCAATACTTGGTGCCTTTTTTCCTGTGTAGACTTTTGAAAAACACTAATTATTTTCCCTAAAATGTCTTTTTTTTCTTAGAGACAGTTTTCTCAAGGGGTGCAAGTGCATCAACATAGTAAAAGAGTTATTTCTTTAGGGAAAAGAAGCTAGGGTTCCCCTGCCCCCCAGTAGCAAGGTAACACAATAGATTTAATAAACTAAGAAAATGAGCATAAAATTCAATCTATTTTCTCATATAAAATACTATTAATGATATATTAACTTATATAACCAAGACCATCTCAATAAACTTTCCAATTATACGTTTGAAGTATTCTTTGAGATTGACATCGTTAATACCAATGAAAATTAATGGGAAGTCCACAATGTTCTTTAGCACATCAACAGAAGAACATTCCCCAAGGGAATTATTAAGGAGTACCTATATTTAGCACTAATATAAAAGAAAATGCTTACAAAAATGCTAGCACTTCAGCAGTCCTTATTAATACTAGACGTTCGGTTCCTTCATTTTTCTTTAAAGGTCTTGCAGAAGAAAGGCAAAGGATAATTTTTTTATTTGTTAACATGGCAATGATAAATCTGATTTGGAATACATGATTCTAGGAAAGCTAGCTACAGCCAAAACATAATCAGCAAAAGAACAGATGATATACAGTGCTTCAGTGAATAAAGCTTTCCTATGGTCTGAGTGGGGCTGGAGTGGAAGAATCTTTCATCAACTTTAACTAAAACTGAATCTGCATTATATTCATCACCCTGTTAACAACTACAGAGAAACAGGCACACACTTGTTCAGGTCCAAGTTTCTGCCTAGAGACTTTTTCCTTCCTTCTCTTTCCTAATTGAGGAAAAAAATTGTTTTCCATTACTTCCAAATTAAATTTGACCAGTAAAACAACAGAACACTATGCAAAAAATCCTTCAGTATAAAATCTATCCAAAGTGGTAACTTCAACAATACATACAGTCATACTAGCAGAATTTTCCCCATTTTCCAACCGGAAAACTTTTGCTTTTTGTAATCAGTCACATCTCCCCGTGTCCTTCAATAAGGTGAGTGCACTGAGGGGTACAAAAGAGCGGCTGGAAGCACAAAGATGCTGCTTACACACTTGTCCACATCCTGTGTTCCCATGTGGTTCCCCAACTACATTCTTTTGCAAGTCTGTATACATATAGCTAGCTAAGACTAATTTAAAATTCCTCACTTAGACAATGCATTCTTGCCTGAGTGGCAGACAGCTGCTTCAGTCACTCAGAATATTTTGCAGGAGGTTGGTTTTGCTTACAATGGGACATATTCTTTGACTTTGCTATAAATTAGCCTATGAGTGAAAAGGCAGATTTATGGCATTATGTTTGGTGAGTTTCCTTAAGAGAAAATGCTCAAGAAAAAAAAAATTAGTCCAACAATAACATCATTTTGAGTCGATGTACTTCTGGGAATTTAGGAATTGTATTTGCAAGCTTAATAATGAACAGCAGTCTTTGCCAATGGAAATCTTGCTCCTATTGGGAAACCAGAGGAAGGGAAATGGTAGGTGAGTGTATTTTGTCTATAAAACCTCAGACTCATAGATAGTCTTACGTAACATTAACATATTGCATTATATCTATTACATCATCTATAATAACACAATCTATTAATATTATGTATAATACCATAATAACACATGCAGAGCTGAAAACAGTAGCTGAGCAGTCTTAGTGTTCATATAATCAACATTCATGTAATAAACTTAAAAACATGTTTGTTTGCCATGTTTTGAACAGCTAAACAGCTGCTTGAATGAGAAAATATGTAACTTCCTGTAACAGAGGTGCATTTCAATTCACAAATTCCTGATTTTATTTCCTTGAATTCGGAGTACTACTTCCACACTTTAAAAAAAATTAAAAGAAAAAAAAAAAGGCAAAAAGCCAGAGCTAATTAGTTTTCAAGACAGGGTCTTATTTTAGATTTCCACCTTATAAAATTGCATTGTAATATGAGCACGTACACAGATGAGAAACTATTTAGGTCAGTTAAGTGTCCAAATACCTTTTCACAAAGACAACAACAAAAGTGCTCAAATATCATACCAATTAATACCAATGTAGCTGTGTGGCTCATAACTAACAAAAAAAAAGGTCAAATGAGATTTAAAGCCACCCACTGAGCTGAAAATATTTAGAATTACAACTGTAGTATGCTATAATGAAGGATTTCACAAGATTTCTATCTTTTTTGCAGACTGCTCGTACATTAAACATTTGATGATGTGAGAAAAACAGAACATACTGTCTGTGCAAAAACCTTCTGTCTAGCATAGCAACAAAAATAAATATTTCACTGAAAGAAACTCAAATCTGTAAGTGAAGCTACTTTTATTACTTATATAGCATCAGCTTTATCTTCTGGGTGGTCAGATATGTACTAGGAAAAAGAAAATGAATAATTTTTCCAGAAAAAGAACTTTCTCATTCATTCATGTTAGACTACTTGGAATACTAAGTCTTCCCTTAAAATCTGCCTTATACTTCAATATCTTGTAAAACACCATGCACAGCCTGGCACAACACACACAGGAGAGGGCTTGTCACAAACTGAACCCTTTGGAATTTCAAAACATTAAAAAGGCAACCTTTTGACATATGACAAATTTCCACAGACAGCAGCAGCTGCATGGCCTGGTGCTGTTACCACTATTAACCTCGGTTACAATTTGATGGCTGAATTAAGTTGTCTGCCAGCAGTTCTAGCTGGCATAATACATCACTATGTGGTGTCATGCTGTTTAGCTATGGTCAGTGTTGTGACATGCTGAGCTTCATGTGTTTATCCTCTTTTTACAGAAAAAGCTTAAATCCTGGAACTTCCTGCAAAGTGCTGATTTCTTTAAGTCATAATCATTCCAAGCCTTATCAGTTCCGGTTTTACATAAGCTTCATCAAAATAAACTTATAAACAAATTATATCCTCTCATGTCTGCACACTGTGGTACTGTACATGACAAGGCTTTGGAAAAGGATGATCCAAAGACAACTAAATGGCACCTTGGGGGAAATAAGGGCTCATATCTTTATATTCCCTAGCTTTCAGATTGCTGTAAGAGCTGCAATAGTCCCTGGAAGATCAGCACAAAATCAGGGTAAACTCCTGCAAGCTATTTTTGAAGGGCACTTAATCTTGATCCTACAAAGATGCTCAATCCCACCCCACCTCCCTGCCTCCATGTATCCTGGATTTCAAGTATGTATTATTCCAAGATGCATTTGCAGGATATCAAAAAGAGTATAATTTTATCAAAGACAAGCATACATAAGAAGTAACCAAGATTGGTATTTTGCTAATGCCTACCCTCTTAAAGCAAATGTATCCAACTTATTCATGAGCAATCCACCCCAGAGTTCTATTTTCTGTGGTAAGCACCTACAGAATGATCAGCCTACAAACCTCCTCATCCCATAGTCAAAACAGACAAAAACTAACCAGCTATCATCTAACATATATCTGCTGTACTAGGAATGAGAGCACTGTAAACTGCTGTAGGTGTATTGCTCTGAATATTATATTTATTTCTAACACATTAAATTTGAAACTGTATACACCTATGACTTCAAATAGATTTCATAATCTGATTTTAAGAACAGTGAGAGAAGCAATTCCATTGTCATGGCTTTACAGCAGCATTCTGACAAACAACTTGTTATCTAAGAAACAATTATTTTTTTTCCTATCCAGATGTAAAAATGAGTTTAAGGTTTGGTGTTTTTTTAATGTTTCATTGTATTATATGCCCAATTCCACAAACACTGTTATGCTCATTACTAGGAAGTCTCATTTAGGAGGGAAAAAAATCCCCATAAACTAAAGAATGTCTAGTATAATATCAATGACAGAGTTATGTTTAATAGGTTTTGAGATTTTCCTGTAAGATTAACTTTTTGCTCATACAGTACTTTTAATGGCATTGACCTTTATTACTTCCAATAATGAATCCAAACAAGGAGGTTGATACCCATGGTCCCATGTGGAGTCAACAGGAAGTATCCTACTCTCTGCCATTTCACTGACCTCTCTGGATGTGATGAGATGCTGCTTACAGCAGCAACTATAATAAAACAGTATAACATTACTAACTAGCTTCACCAAAACACAGTGTCTGATCACTTTCTAAGGTTACCTTCTTTGCAGTTACAACAATTCCCTTTGAGCTGTTCCTCAACTCACATCAAAAGCTCAGAGAACAATCGAGATACAAACTCTTTATATGCTTTTCTGAGATCAAAATGAAGTTTAAATGGAGTTTTGGTTTTGTTATGTGGAGCTTGTTTGGGGATGAAGGGTGCAATGTCTTTCAATTAACATGAATGAGAGTCTTTCCTGTGCAAGCAAAATGTGTAAGGAATACACAACGGAGCCCTTGAGGTATTTGGGGGATGGTGAGGGAAACAAAATTAAAAGTGACTGAGGTGCCTCAGTTAAAACCATCTACTTTGTAGGCACATGAACATTTCCTCATTAAAGATTCATAAGGATTTTATAGTTTTAATGCACATGTGGCCAGTGTTACAGTTCAATACCCAGAACTCTTAAAAAGAAATGGAGGAATTTAAAAAAAAAAAAAAAGATAACTTTACTCTTTAACAGACTTCCTTTCCACAGGAGACATAAATGTCCTTTTTTAAACACCAAAGCACAAATGTTGCAAAGGCCTGCCATTCTAAAAAACCTCTAAACAGATGAAAAACAAATCAGTATTGCTGTGGTTATCCATATTCACGATGACTGCACATTTCCTACTGCATTTCTGCAATTTCTTGCCCCAACAAAAGATGCAATCATATCTCTTAGTCATAAACATTTTCTCCAATCACTCAGCTGTCACTGAGGAGCACCCTGAATGGCTCCGTAGCTGCAAAGCATAATAAGGCAATAAAAAGTAGCAAAGGGTTAAGAATCATAGAATCACCACATTGAAAAAGACCCGCTGGATCATCGAGTCCAACCATTCCTATCAAAAGAAAGAAAGGGGAAGAAAAGTCCTCGCCGCATCAAGCTGAACAGAGATGGCTCAGCACTGGATTTCTGTAGGTCGGCCTAGGATAATCGTAGCTTCAGCAGAATCTACCTGCTGTTTAAGAATGCACTGATTTTCTTTCTTTACGATCATGTTTTCTGGTGCGGGTTATACTCCACTTCTACTACAGGCTGTAGAATTTCAAAAGCAGAAATATCTCTTTAAGGGCAGGCATAGTGGCAATGTGCACCACAAACTGGGTAATATTGATCACTCCCATCTTGTTATTTTATTTTCACTGGAAAGGTGAAGAGCATTCTGCTGCTCTTTTCCTTATCATTTTCATTCCTGGTCCAAATGATCTGTTTGTATTTTCAGGTCTTCCTTTATTTTTCCTCTTTGCCAAAAGGCTATCTGCACCTATTAGAAAGCACCGACTTTAGATGCATGACAGGCTGGCATCAGCAAACCTCAGCAAACCACCCAAGCTTGTTTCAGGGACTGAGGAAGGACTGTGTTACATGTCATTAGACCTCTGGCAGAGTTCTGCAAAGAAGTTTTGCAATGAAGCAAATAACTGTTTAAGAATTGCCCTGCAGAGGGATTACAGGTTTTTGATTGACTTTTTTCCCTCCAAGACACTCCTAATACTTTTTTCCAATGCAACATGGGCTATCCAATCATTGGCCAGATCCCTCCTTCAGTGCTCTGCAAAGCATCTCTGGAGCATATTATTTTTAAGCAATGTGAACTTGTTCCTCCTCTTCCTCTGCTACGTGGAGCCTGTGACTCCCTCTGCAGTATTCACCACTCATTCTAGGGATGAGGGACACAAAATAAACATCTAAAAGTAGGTTTCCACCAGGTGTCCTGGGCCAGGGCAGGTTAGGGTTACCGCTACCCTTAAAACATTACTTAAAAAAAAATCTTTTAACAAGTAAAATAAACATGGAAAGATAGATAAATCTACAATACAATGTAATTAGTATTTTTTAATTCTGCTGTCATAATCCAGCCTGACTGACTTATAGCAGAATACTTATTTTAGCAATTGATTCTTAGATTGCTAAACTCTAATATGTCATTCAGAACTCTGAAACTGAAGTTTTTCTTAATACCACAAGACCAAACTCTAAAGTGTAGTAATCTTTCAGTTTGCTTTTCCTTATGTTTCTTTATTCCCTCACTCTTCTAAAATTTTAAGAAAGAAACAGCGAAGCCCACATATTTGCCTGACAGGCTAGGTTCAAAGTTTTACTGGATTTGCAGAATTTAACCTTTTTTTTAAGAGTATATAACTTTTTTTTTTTTCATTTACAGACACATTAAACCACTGATATTGTAATTCCATCATCATGTACAATGTCTTCATAAATAGAATTCTCATACTCAGTTAATTAATTCTCATCAATGCATTTAATTTACATACAATACTCCTAATTACAGTCCAGAGTCCTGCATGCACCTTTGAACTCCTTTCCTTTCTTTCCTTTGTGCATACAAATCCAAATAGTTACTGCAAGAATTACTTTTACTGTGAATTCCCAGTGTTTATATATGATACACACATATATAATGTACCAAGTGGATGCTATTAAATCATTGATTTCATTGTTTAATATAAATTTTTGAGCAAATGTGACATATATTGTAAATAGATCATTACTGAACTATGGAAGATCACATCTGAAACACAAGGACAAATAACAGCCAGATTTCAAGTCAGAATATTTCAAATCTGCACATATATACGTGTTGAGTGAGGAGAGGGGAGTGAATAAAAATCTCAATTTTGTGTTATTTCTTTAAATCATGGCCAAAAAATCTTCAATTTGTCCTCAGATAGAACCCAGCTGCTTTTTAATGAATGTTTGTAAGAAGTTAGCCCCTGGCTTAACCTAAAATGAGCAAAATAACCAAAAGATCTAATGACATTATTCTCACTAAAGATTAAAAATACAGAATTAGAACAAATCTGTACTAAGCTTTCAGAAGAGACTTTTGTATAGGGAAAAAGGAAAAAAAAGGTTTCAAAATTCAAGTTTTAACTTTAAAATGTTTCCCTAGCATCTTAGAAGATATTTTAAAGGAATAATCTCTGTAATTTTACTTTTGCCTAAAGGATGGCAACATTACTTTTAATGAGTATATCCTAAGAAAATACCATATACACGATTTTATTGAATTGTTATAAAATTAGTGCATAAAATATATTTAGAAGGAGTTCTATAATGCTGTTAATTAGGTGCTTTTTCTCAGAAAAGTAATTTATGACTCATATTCATCATGCAACCAAGCAAACCAAGAATAAGTACCCAAACTTAGGACTGTTCAGAGTATATGAAAAAACCAAAGTAATCCAACAATTGAAGAGATGTGTAGAAACTGGACTGATAAGCATTATTCTAAGCAAAAATAATGTAGATCTAATGAAGCCTGATGTACTTGTTGCCGATGAAAATTGTGTTATAGCAAGAACAGACTGACCTGCAGCATCGCTTCATAGTTTGCTTAGGTTAAAATAAAATACACTTCTTTAGCTCTGGTAATAGCCAATTAATTTTGCAATGACAAATACATATCATCTTTAAAAAAAATTATAAAGATACCTGCCAATAATAGACAAAAAAAAAATTCAAACTAGGAAACAGGAAGCACAAGCCATGAAGAGGTGGAGTAGTATGTACATGGATGCTTTCCTTACCCAAACTGTAACCTTCCTCCACAAGGTGTGGTAAGCTCTAATCACTTCCATTGCCTCTATCTCCAAGAGAAGAGGAGAAAGAAGCAAAGGGGGATCAGAGGATAATAACCTGCAGCAGTGCATATCGTGTTTCTATTAGCACCTTCTTGTATTGCTCGCTATGTCTTTTCTCTGATGTTGTTAGGAATGAAGCAAAACAGCTATCTTCAATTTAATTCTATGAAGTCAGGTAGCATAAAACCAAATGTGTACATTTAGGCAGATATAGTAGCAATAGTAATAACAGTAATCCCTTGTTTTCAGCAATATAATAAAATGAAATAAATATTTGATTAGGAAAATACAAGTGAATAAGCTAGAAAAAAAAGGTTATACATTCCCAAGCTTCACATATAGAAAATGCACAGAATTACTGACATGCAAAAGGAGAAATGCCAGTACAGAAAAAAAAAATTGTTTTGACTTTTAGCATTCTAGGGCATAGATAGCTTGCTGGGTAATTGGCTGATTGATTGTTCTGGTAACTTTCTGGGTGAGTGGTGGAGTAGGCAAGCTGCCCCCCTTCAGGCCCACTGCTGGTTAATTGGCACTAATATACACACATGCACATGCATTCTCTTTTTTAAATTTCTTTGGATCCAAGATCATTCTGTCTTATATAGGAGCTTGAAACTTCAATGGGAAAGGAAAGATAATTGCACTTAGAAAAAATATTGCCAAACTGACAGTATTTTTCTGATCTATCAGTTCATACTCAGCTAACCTGAATTTATCCCAGTAACAGACGTAAAAGCACATTCAGGGGTAGCTCTAAGTTAGAAAATCATGATGATTCATGACATTGTTAATGTAAGAACATCAACTTATGAGCAGTGAAGCTAGAGGTAGTACTACCAAAATAATTTTGCACATAAAAGGATTCTTCTCAAAGTCAAGATCGATAGAAGTTGCTCAGTTATACTACTGTCTCAATGTTCAAAAAAAGAAAAGTAACATTTCTGGTTTTAGTTCATCCTGTGGATTAAGTAAGAAAGTCAGCAGCAGCTGCTTGCACAGATTACTCTTTTTATATCAGCCCACTACTAAAGTCTGACAGTAAAATTTGTAAGCTGGTATAGAAGGTTCTTCTAATCATTCAGCAACACTAATAATATGTTGCGTGATCATGTCTGCTTTTTTGCTGGCTCACCACACTTCATCGGGGTTTGTTTTTCACATATCATCTTTTAAATGTTGCTGAACTATACAATGACTGAAACAGGTCATCGGGAAAGCTTTGGTTTCAGAAATTTTTCTTCATTTCATAGAAGTCTGACTGTGAATTACAAAAGAAGTGTACGTGTTGTTTACCCTTCTCAGCTATTTTATAAGTTTTGTGTCACACAGCTAATGAAAACAGTATCCACATCTGCTTTTATGTGTGACTAACTTACCAGGAAAACTGGGCAATCAATGGGACTTGTTCATAGTGCACCACTGGTGACTTCAATACTTCAAGCTAAAGCAATAAATTTACAACCTCTGAAACATGCAAGCATTAAAATAAATAAAAAGCACAGAGCTAATGCTCTACAGCTCATAAAAAAATGCTGGAGTTTTAGTCCGTTGAACCTCAACCTCACTAAGATACATCAAGTATTTAAACATTAGGTTCATTTAGCAAAAGAAAGCATGGCATGCGTGTTAGTATGTTGCACAAGTTGAAGCAATAGCAGCAACAATGACATGTCTATAGTGGCTTTTGCATATGTTGGCATGAGCCCAGAGTCCTGAAGAGTTCACGCTCTGGTTGCTGGCGTATGCTCAACTTCATGTGTCCAGTGTACATACCTCATAAATTATGGCTCTATATTCTTTGTAGATACCAACCAGAGTTTCGCTTCCCAGCCTAAACTTATTTTATTCCCTAAAATGCTTGCTCATGAAATGGCTGCTCAGCACCATGCCAGCTATGTTTGCTGAAGAAACATGGGCTGTTCCTGCAAGCAAGCCTGGAGCACGAGGGAACAGCACCTCAACGACATGGAGGTATGGAAAACCACACGGGCTCCTGAGAGGCATTAGGTAGGTTGAAGGTATGAAATTTGGCTTAGCTCATTCACATGACAATTAAGCCCTAGGACTTCCATTGAGGTATTGTCACATGAAAGCGTTTGACTGGATTTGTGGGGAAAAAATGGGCCAAGAATAAGTAAGAATATAGGACTTCATGCACACTTATGGAATGGTTTATGTAATTATACAGGTACAGAATACTATGTGTAAAAATTAAGTATCTGTCTTAGCAGGTTATTTCAATGCAAGAAAAATAAGCAGACAGAATGATGTGAGAACACAAATACAATGAAATGGGACAGAAGTTTTTGGGTTTTTTTTAATGCAGCTATAGGGATCACAGGCCTAGGAACAAATATTTCACCTAAAAACAGAGAAAGTTTGGGAATTTTCAAAGGGGAGAGACCTGAAATGATGAAAAAACCCTCCATTAGTATAGTGACTCAACAAAGAGGTAGGAAGACCAGGAATTTCCTTAATCAGTATAAACAAAAGAAGAAAGTCCACATGAAGACCATTTCCAATGTGTGCCATTGCGAACCTCCTCCAGACATTTAGGTGTCTTTCATGTGTCCTCTGCCCCGCTGCTAATATACATGATTTACAATACCATTTTTCTACTGTTGCTAAACTTTTTTCCTTTCATTGTCACTGCTTAACATAAATTAGAACAAGGCAAGTAGAAAAGTAGGAAATGGCTGAATGATGAATTTTCTTCTCTTATAGTAAGACAGAATCTGAATAAATGAGTAGACAACTATATGAAACCATGAAGTAGCTGCTGTCCAATAAAAGTCAATGGGAAAAAATGAGTGAAATTACATGTTTTCTGAAGAAAAAGCACTTAATGTGGTTTACACAGATAAACTACAAAGTAATCATCACAGGACACCACTCATACACCTGAATGCAAGGAAATCAGGAGAGAAGGTCTGCAAGGACAGGTCTGTGTTTATCTCTGTGCAGGTAACAGTTTGAATTAAATAGAAAAAAAAATCAATTTACTGAATTCTCACTTCTAGAGAAGGTGAAAAGAATCTTTCCCAGTCATCCAAGAATCTCAGCACTCAACCTGAAAATAGGGACAACAGAAATAAAAATAGGAAGAAAAGCAGGAATCAATTCAATGTCATCAGCAGGAAGCTTTAAGGCTTTAAAACTGGGCTTCTCCTAGTGACAATTTGGTCTGCGCTATCTGGTTACACAAGACCAGAGAAAGCAGCTTTAAACATTCCTAAGCCCTAAAATCCCAGTGGTTTTCCCAAGGTTATTTACTATATGTACATTCTCTAGAAGGGTCTTCCTTGTATTCAGCAGTATGAGAGTTTTACAACACAAACATCACTTCTGAATGTTAAACTAAGCTGAAATTGTATTTGCCTTAGTACTCTGTAAATTGGATTCAAATCTATTTTTAAAACTATAAATAAAGAGTACATTGTGATTACATGCAAAATAAATCTTTGCAGATAATAATCTTACTTGTAGTTAAATTTCAGGCTTTGTTCCCACAAAATTTTTTCAAGTATGTATACATTTCATGGTTATTTTCATGATGTCAGTAAGAGATCATCATATTTTTGGCTTGCTTAGATAAGGAAAGCAAGTAGTACACCATTGTTTATAAAGGATGAATACTAAAATGAGAAAGGGATTAGTTTAAGTTAGAGGGTAGCAGTACTGTAAAGTCAAATGGATAAAAATAGGCTGAGTAAATTTAGATCACAGATTATAAAAAGCAGAAATTTAAAAAAAAATGTTTAGTTATTACAGAAATAAAGATATGGGTCAAACTTCAAACTGTTTGTTCAAAGTGCAGTTTGAAACTGTTACAGAAAGGGATTTATGCCCAGACATGGCTTACTAGAGTTAGAAATGGTAGCTTGTGACATTAATTTTTGTATATCCAGATCTGAATCCTCTCCAGGCAACTGCAAGGATGAGCAGTATTTTTCATTTCTTGCATGATGCAGAACACAGCTTCAGGAGCTTCCTCTTCTCCCTTTTCACTGAAAAAGGCTAGAAGAGGGAGTGTTGGATAGTTCATGCTGGCAACATGAACAAACCCAGCACTGAAAAACTTTCAAATGTTTGTGTTGGTACACCTTGCTGGCATAGTCTTGGTTAAAGTAGCTGTCAGATTTGGACTGATAAGGATTTATTGGTTACAGTGGCAAAGACACATAGAAAGAAAATGTAAAGAAAAAAACAACCCTGTGACAAATTATAAGTCCTTCTCCTCTGATGCATTATCAGTTTTAGGGACATTATTTGGAACTGACTTTTCAGCGTTCTTAATGAAGCACTGGAAAGCAATTAATAGAGTGGCTAGTTAATGGTGTATATGATGAGAGGGAGAGTTGAACAAATTTTCTTTCCCTGGAAACTCTCTGGCTGGAACCCATTCTGGTCTTGCATTCCTAAATATTTTTGTAAGTTCACATAACTGTACAGTAGGAAAGCTTAATACAGTACTCAAACTTCACTCAAATTGGAGAACTGTCCCTTGTGAGGCACTTGGACTTTTCAGAAATACCTAAAAGCAATTAACAGTACAAAGGGGAAAAAAAACTATCAAGATCTGAACTTAGGTGCTGACACAGAACAGAAAACATTGGTTTGTTCTGAGCAAAATGTTTTTTTTAATGTACCATTTCAGCTGAAAAGCATGTCTTTAAGGTCTTAAAAAAGTATTAACTTAGTTTGCATTAAGAAACAAATCTGAATATTGAACATTAAAAAAATGGAAGGAACACTTGGTGAAAATAAGAAATGCACCATGTGTCTGGGGAACATACATTAGCTGTGAACGTTTCTTTCAGTGGCCCTTAATTATAGCATCATAGCAGAAGTGTTACAGTTATGGTTGAGAGCGTATGCTTTTTAATATATTTGGCTTTTTCAGGTAGCTAAAACTAAAATATTTTTTCCTGATTCAGCATGTTTTTTTTCATAGTTAGAAATGAACTGATTTTAAGATATTGAAGCTACCCATTTGACAGTTTTCTGGGTTATAAAGGCATGATAAAAACATTTTATAAGCTTCAACAAGCTTTTTGCATTACGCTAACTTGAGTGGCTTATTTTTAAGTTAGACTGCTTGCTTCTACAAGATGAAGCTCACTATCATTGCATAGAATAAAATTTATTTTATTCTGTTAAGTTCACAAGCAGTTAAAAATACACACTTTCATTTCAGCTTGTTTCTCTCTATTTTCTCCTCAGCAAAACACTTTCTAAAGTAGAGCACAGAGGAATTTTGTAATTCTTTTTTTTACAGAATATGTGCATAGCTCAGACTACTCTCTATAACTCTCTCAGTCACTTTCCATTTCAAGAACTAGGCAATTTGTGTTAGCACAAGACAGCTTATCATGTGCTAAGTCTGTATGCAATTTTCTCGTGAGAACAACCATTTTGTACCTACTTGACACATGCAGCACTATCCTACACCCAACTAATCAATTCTGTCTATATTAAGGAGTGGGGAGAAAAACCGGACACAGCTGTTATATTACATCAGCTTTCCTAACTACTTCAGACAACTCATGTTGAGCATTTTTTTTCCCCTTTAAACTAAATTGGCATAAAACATAGCCCTCCTTTCTATCTCTTTCAATTTTATTTTTTTAATTATTATTATTTCTCACAGATGACTGGTGAAGTACATGTGTCAGAGAACAGGCTATGCATTCTGCAGGCACTCCCAGAAGTTTTGAGTGCAACAAGCTCCCAGGGAAACAGGGTACTCTTGGAGGACTTATGGACTAGCATGATATGAATGAGTATCAGCATGTTTTCATCAGAGACCTCACATGCTAGTCTACAGACATGAGCTTTTGGAAGAGAATAACTTCTACATTTATTTTTTTTAAGTAAGAAAATGAGAAATCATAGAATCATAGAATAACCAGGTTGGTAGAGACCCACCAGATCATCGAGTCCAACCATTCCTATCAAAAATGTCTGTCAATTGAAATTGAGTCAGAGATAGAGACCAAAAAAAAGGTATCAGTATGCCCCAGAAAACTCTCTCTTTTACTTGTGACACTGATACTGTCTCTGTTCCTCCTGCTCTGGTTTCTCAAAATTTCTATGCAACAATTACAAATTAGATATCCGCCCCTTCTGTGCAATTCATTAAAATACCGCCTGTAGCCACAAATTATCTTCTTTGAAATGTATTTCCCCCTGTATTCCTTTCCTTCTGTGAGAACCAACAGTACTTTCCCCAAGCCCAGTTTTTTATTCTGTGACGTTTTCAAAGGAGACTTCAGGTCTGCAGTAGCCCCTTGCTACTTATGTAAGCTCATCTCACCCACATCACCAGCAGCCTTGCCAGCACTTATCACAGTCTTCTCAGGTATGACATGTGCCAGCACTACCTCAGCCTTGTCACTAAAACAGCCTCATCACCAAAGGTGACAGGTTGAATGATCTCCATCCCTCTCTGGCACTCACACACCCTGTGATATTCATCCTGCACTGTGCTCCCAATTGACTCCATGGGATTCAGTGAGAGCTACTTCAGTTGTTCTAGTCAAAGTTACAAATTTTTTCTGGTACAGCACAACTTTATGCCATAGAACCTGCCTTTTTACTGCTTACAAAAATGTGGGGTTTACATTTACTGTTAAACTTAGATAACAACTGAAGTTTTGTGATATGTGGGGCTGCATAAAATATAGCAGATCACAGAATCACAGAATCACAGAATCACAGAATCACCAGGTTGGAAGAGACCCATCGGATCATCAAGTCCAACCATTCCCACCAAACACTAAACCATGTCCCTCAGGACCTCGTCTACTCGTAACTTAAACACCTCCAGGGAAGGCGAATCAACCACCTCCCTGGGCAGCATATTCCAATGCCTAATGACCCTTTCNCCCAGAACTGCACACAGGATTCAAGGAGCGGATACTCAGTTGACATCTGCACTTATATATTTCTGCCAATTAAAAGTGCTTCCGAGTCAGGCTAGGAGGAGCGTATGAAAAATAAATAAGAGTCTATATAAGTGAGAAATGCAAAACAATTTATGTTAGATAATCATCAGTGCACATTATCTTACACTGTTTTCTCACTCTAGGTGCATTGAGGTCATCCCGTATTACTAGATTTGGAGATGCTAGGTGAGAAATACTACTTCACAGATGAAAATAGAGAGAGGTAGAGAGACATCAAGTAATACGACAAAAATTGAATGAATATTTATGGCAAAAATTAAAAGAAGAGGGTCCTTGAGTTTTCTCAAACAAAATGCTTCTTTCAAGAGCTTTGCTTCTTTCAAACGACTCTTAAGTTTAACATCAATTTATAACTATATTATCTGACTGTATGCACTAGCTACAGCATTCTAAAATTTCCTATTTACATGAACATTGTTATGATTAAGAAGGATTATTTACTTTAAGTAAAGGACATAGTATCAAAAATGCTATATTTTTAATTGAATGCAATGTCTACAATGTAGCATCTTTCACAATCAGGTGATGATAAATGTGCCAATAAAAAAATACCATTAAGCAATAAAATTGTCCAGCTTAAACAATCAGTTAGAAATTTATCTACTATGAATAAGGTAATTTTAGCTAAGTAAGGTGGTAAGGGAAACATCTCATTATAACATGGCATTTTATTTGTGATAAATAAATACATAAATTTCTATTTCCATATGATTTACCAGTTATAATTCAAATGTCTTAAATGTTAATGAGGAACCTATATTTGATGGTAAAAAATATATCTTCAAAATGAGGAACTGAAGATATTCCAGTGCTGCGAGGATCATTTCTGTATCTCCTTTCAGTCTTGTATCAGACTTATAGTAATCTGAGTAATCCATGCCATTAAAATTGTAAGATATTAAAATGATTTTATAGAAATTGGATTTTATGGACCTAAATGGATTTTACTAAAAAAATACTTTTTTTTTTACATGCATTTAATTACTTAGCAATAATTCATTTAAATGTTACAAACTTCATTGACAGACACAAGATGTTAGATACTTAAGAACACATTCATTTAAGTGGACATCACTATATTTGGTCTGTATCAGAATAAACATGCCATTGGCGTTGAGTAACATGGCCAAAATTATCATAGTAGAGGCCCAAGCACCAAAGGGAGGCAAAATCCCAGATCATCCAGGTTCTTAACAACTGCAAAGGAAGAGTGGCAACAGCACGCATGGAAGGAGCCCCAGGATGGGTAAGGAATCTGATCCAAACCCAGGGATATGGTGCAAGCCCAGACATAAATATCTCTCAATGGCTGACCAAGGCATTCATAATCAAATAAAAAATGAGATAGCTAAGCAGCTGTGTGTACTAAGCTTTGAAAAATATAGCCAAATTTACCAGTTTACCACTCATTTTCTTGATAGAAATTGATTTTCCTCATGCTCCCGTATTTGCAAAACTCTATTTTCTGAGGATCTCCAACCCTTCAAACTTTTTATTTGCAANCCCTTCTCTGGACTCGCTCCAGAGCCTCAACATCCTTCTTGTGCTGAGGGGCCCACAACTGACCCCAGGATTCGAGAGATGTGCCTCTGGAAGAACAAGTACCTTAACTTTAGTAATTCATAAATTTTCAGAGCTTTCCTTTTTAAGCTCAATATTTATACTTGCCTTAGTACAGAATATATTACAGGCAAGCATACTTAACACTGATTCAAAACTTTCAGCTATATTAGCTGCATCTACAAGTCAGAAAGGGAACTACCCTGCTTCATGCAAATGCTAGTATTATCATAATGAGAAAGACAATCTCTTTCTGATACTGAAACCAAAACGGTAACTCAAAGTTCAAAAAGCACCAAGAGGAATGGGAATTGTTTTCAGTCTAGTTTAGAGTATGTGCACAAAGCACAGATTCTCCCTCCAGAAGAAAAGTCATTCCCCATAACTATTTCCATTCTTCCTCACCTACTGGAATATGCTCAACCACTTCAAACAGTAATGCAGTTTTTTGTAAACAATTACAACACGCCAACATAATTAGAACTTTAACATGAAAAATGGTTTAGATTTCCCCAGGACACCCAGACATATTACCAGACAATGAAAAATAATACTTGAGAATTCATATTTTTGTTATTTGAGTACATTCTAGATTACTTTAAACAAAGAACTTGTTTGTCATCACTATCAACTAGATCTAGAAATTTTAATAAATCCATGTTTGATTGGAAATAAAAGAAAAAGTGGCAAAAATATTTTAGATAATTGAAAGGGACTTGTAACAATTTTCTTTCCTCCATATTTCTCCAAATAAAAAAAAAAGATAAAACCAAACAATTTCAACCATGCCATCATGACTATTTACACAACAGGCAGCTCTGAGAAACAGATTATAAATCCCTGAATAACACCACAGCATTTCTCTAAACATGGTTAAATAGCAATTGAGATTAATTAATGTGGCAATTTGAGGCCTCCAAGGTTATTAATCTATTTCCTGTTAAAAGTGCTTGCATGAAGTTAGGGACACATTCCTTAGTTGCAAGCTCTTTGGTTAAAAAAATAAAAAGTCTAAAATCGGAACCTGTCAGTCTGAAATGTTATTAGTTTATAATAACTAGTAATTTTATATTTTTACAACAATCCAAAAAAGAACATTCAATTCTATATTTAATTTATTATGTTCCTAACTTTAAAGATGTCATATAAGTGCTGGAAAAAAAATTGTATAACAATTTTTTTAGGCCTATTTCCAATGCTTCATAGTGCCTAGAAAGAACTCTGCTTCTTCTTGTATGCGTGCACACATTTCAGAAGTATAGGCAGGAAAAGAAATGAGTGACCAGTAATTCAGAAAACATAAATTGCATGTTTAAAAAAGAACAGCAGTATATCAAAATGTAAAGCCTTTATATTTTACCCTTTCACCACTCAAGTTTTGCCAAAGAACATCCAAATACCGTATTTTTATACCAGCTGTTTAACAGCGTGTTCTTTCTATGGTCTAATTTGTTGTGTTTGCCTCTCCTGCCCTTTCATTCTCTGAAGTTAATGTGTTATTACTTCAATTGCACAGCAGCATTTATAGTTGCAGAAACTCATACTGAAAAATACTGAAAGTAGGTTTTATGCAATCTTATCTAATAATAACTGAGGACACGTAACTGCATAGCATTGCCACACAGTTTGTAACTCTACAATACAGCAACACTTAATAAAAGTGCACACAATCTAAGTGAGACCTGGTCGAGTAAGACTGATATATACAGCTCAAGAAGTAAAAACAAAAAATAAATTCAATGCTAAATTCCTACAGCTACTTCAGTGTTATTTTTCTTTGTCTAGAAATGTGTCTTGGGATATTGGAAAAATAGAAGAGCAAGTTTCTGTAAAGCAGTCAGCATTGAAGTATTGGTGCCTGACATGCTTTTCTTCTGGGTCAACTGTGAAAGATGTGTAATCTTGCTTAGTGAACTTTCATCTTGATTTCCCAAGGAAACCCTGCTTATGAAATCACAGTAGGTTTGTGTGTGTTTTTTATTTTTTGCTGGTTCCCTCCAAATAGCTTCTGAACCTGTTAAATAGTTTCAGCCAAACGGGACAAAGGAGCAGCAATCTCAGAGGTAATTATGATCTTGTAAACCTATTGAAAAAGTAAATTTGGTTGTGAAACAGAAAGAGAGACTTCATATAGCCACTTCAGAAAAGGTCAAGTACAAGATCAACCCCATTAAGCACCAGGAAGTCCACAGAAGAGAAGAAGTCACGACAGAGTGCCCCCAGCTACCCATAACGTGGGGAGTTACCACACAACAGGGGTTATTCAGGTAACCATGATGCAGTGGTGGCCATGGAGTGTAAGAAAAACAGTAGTGTGAACAATAACACAGATATATGCACACTGTTTTCTTACAGCTGACATCAAAATGAGGGTATAAGTTTTAGTTTCCTAGACTTTGTGTCCAGCACTGATGGAGCACCTAGCCCCAACAACTTCAGTCTTTGTCCCCAGAAGCATCATGTGGACTATGGCCAGCCAAATATTCTCAAGCATAAAAAGACTTGCCACAACTGTTACTAATAATATTACTTTGCCAGAGACTGTAATGTCTTTGGAGTAGGGCTCATACCATATGAGCCTCCCCACTCTCACCATGAAGAAATTCCTCTCCACCCCTCTCCAGTTTATACCCATTGACCCCAGTCCTATCACTCCAAGCCTTTGTGAACAGTCCCTCCCAAGTTTTCTTGTAGCTCCTTCAGCTACTGGAAGGTCACTCTAAGGTCTCCTTGGAGCCTTCTCTTCTCCAGGCTGGACAACCCCAACTCGTATGAGAGGTGCTCCAGCCCTTGGATCATCTTACAGGCCTTATGAGGAGTGTCTGAGAGAGCTGGGGGTATTTAGCCTGGAGAAGAGGANCCGTTATAAGGTATCTGTTAGTAATCTGGTAATTTGCATTACCCAATGATTCCTTGACTAACAGCAATGGTAAATCTCATTGTCAATAAGTTAAACAAAAAAACCCCAGTAATTGAATTAAAAAATCAAACTAAGTCACATACCATCAAATTATATAGACTTAAATTTTTCAGTTGTTCAGATCATTCAAATTGCTATTTTAACTAAATGAGAACATCTGGAGTGCTGAGACTTACTTGAAAGGACTACCTTACTGTTTCATTCTTTTGAAAGCCTACTTTGCCTTTCTTTTATAATACCAGAGCATACGAAAAACTTATTTAAACTAGGATAACCAATGCTGTCATGCTCAGATCACTGCATCTGCCAAGAAGACAAGACACTGACTACAGGCAGGGAAGGCACTGGAACTGAAATCATTACAAGCTGAGAAGTTGTTGCACCGAGTTTCAGATTGCAAGGGAACTCTGAGCCTCCTGTATAAGAAGATATCTCCACAGAGCGGATCATATAAATGCGTTTGTGATGTTTGCTATCACCTGTAGAATTTCTGGCACGTAGATCTCTTTCAGTTAAATTTCATAAATCTCCTCACATTTTAAGAAACAGTTTCTTTACCACACTTGCTTTAAAAAAGTGCATTTATTCTCTTACCTACACTTGTGGTTTTATTCCAAATCAAGGTCTATATAACTTACTACCATAAACAATCAAAGTTTACAGAAAGCTTTTATTCTAACAGTATTTAAGTAATTATATGCAACACTTAATGCCTTGTTATTACTAAAAAATAAGTCCAGTGGCACAGAGGTGCATCATGATCCAGATGCCCTAACATATTTGTGAGACAGCATCTCCAAGTAAGCACAAGGCAACAATTCATTTTAGAAAACTCAGGCTAAGTGGAGAGAGTGCCACTCTACAGATCACTTGTGAATCATTGTTCACAAAAACAAAATACAGAAAAAGCGCTTTTGGTGAAACAGTGTATTTCAAAGCATTTTTACAAACTGCACAGTAAAAATACTAATATTTCACAAATGTATTTTTGACCACTATTACTTATATAGTTTTTATTACTGACATTATGAAATGTTTCATTTTTAATATGAATAAAGTATTATAAATATTGGATTATCTTTCTATTGCTAAAAGGGAAATAACTGTATCCCCAAGCATGTTTTTTCCTGGCTGGCTTGGTGTATCCCTTGAAAACCTAATATCAGGTTTCCTTTTGCAGCAGGAACACAATTCAAGACAATCTGAAATAGAAACCTTCTAATATTCTCCTGTGGTTGAAAAAATGCAGTTTTCTGAGAAGTCTGCAGAAACAAATACAAACCAGGTCCAACTATATTTTGAAAAAAATGCATTTCATGTTTAATACAAGTTCTACAATACTCTCAAGCTTCAGTGAAATCGATTCCATCTTACTCTTAGAATGGACAGTAAGGGACAAACAAGTTTCTCAGTTTGTTTGATCAAAGTTGCATAAAGTGAGGAGTCCTAGTTTGAGACAACTGCTCAGTGAGGTCTCTCACTTGTGTAACACACTGTTGAGAAATCACTAGAACTTTTGGACTTAAGCAAAGCCTTTGACACAGTTTCTCACAGCATTCTGCTTAGGAAATTGTCAGCCTCTGGCCTGGACAGGCGAACACTCTCCTGGGTCAATGACCTGAATGAAGGCATTGAGTGCATCCTTAGCTTGTTTGTGGATGACGCTAAGCTGGGTGGAAGTGTCGATCTGCTGGAGGGTACAGAGGCTCTCCAGAGGGATCTGAACAGGCTGGACCACTGGGCTGAGACCAATGGCATGGGGTTTAACAAGGCAAAATGCCAGGTTTTTCCCTCTTTCCCCCAGTGAAACTGGGATTTCACAGAGATCAATAAGAAGTGTATTGGGCCAGAGAACCAGAACCAGAGCATCTGAATCTGATGAGAGTATCATCACCTGAAATCTAATCCTTGCTTCAGGGTCCACCCCTGGATTTTATATTAATGCCAGGGCCAAACAGTATTATATATAGAGGAGAGGATACTCACTCTTTTTACCTGTAATGCTGTGAAAAAAACAATATAAGAAAATCAAGAAGGTTTAGATGGTGATGATACTTGAGTCTAGATACCTAAGATATTTTTTTGTTTTCTCACTGTGGTCAACACAGTCAGCAACATCTTTTCATGTTGGATTATTTCTCTAACTAGACAACTAATAAACTTCTTAAAAGAACATATCATTCCCCAGTCTAAATTAAACCTTAACAAAGGAAATGTTTTCCTATATTTCCAAACACTAATGCTTTACTTAGAGTATATTAGAATTCAATCTAATTTCCCTTTGTGCAATAAATTTGTAATCCTATCGCCTAAATTGTTTTGTCTGCAATATTTGTAAACTTCTTTATAAACCTACTATCATTGTTATACCTAAGATTAAACCAGTTAGTAAATACCCAATTACTTTTCATTCCAAACCATTTAATATTGTCAATATGAAATAAGTATTTGTTACATCTATAACTGTATGCAGAGACAATGTAGTATTCCTTTACATAACTGTTCAGTAAACTGTTAATCCTAACACTTCTCAAGGTGCTTAAGGGACTGCTTCAGACCTTGAAAGACATATAATAGTTGTATATTTCAGTATCATATAGTCACCTACCTTATTATACAACCATAAAATGTACAAACACGACACACATATAGTAAAATATTACCTAAAGTTTATTTTAATAGGTAATTTTTTTGCATATGGAAATATTCACAGAACATAGAATACATTCATGCATTCATGAATGTAGCAACTACTTTATATCCACACCTCTACATAATGAGGGTACTATTACAAAGCAATATAAAAATAATTTAGCTTAAGTGGAAGTACATACTGTACAATAGGCATGATACAATTACTCATTTTAGGGGCATGGGCAAAGTTGCCTATGAATATAAAAATTTGCCTCTTAGATACCCTCATATTATTATTCTCAAATGAATGACCTAAGTATGCAAAAAGCAGTGTTATTACAGTATAGCTGTTACTGCCTATTTGTTCCACTGAAGTTTCCAAAGGATTTCTTCCTAACTCATAAGCTGCTCCTGAGCTCCTTTTCCTCTCTCCAAATACTGTCTAGAAATACAGTCATGAAGCTTTATCAGTGCCAATATCGGGTCCAGTGATAAAAGTTTCCAGTTTCTTTAGAATATAATTAAAATATAGAATTAAAATAAGAACAGAATTAAAGTGGAAGTATTGGAGACCAGTGAGTTAAATAACCCAAACTACATGTCAGGTATATTAGTGTTACGATTACATATACCATTCTTCACTGTGATAGTGTACATAATGTAGCACAAGCCTTTGACTGGATGTTTATTTTAGTTCCAAACTGATGGCAGTGCTTTCCTGTGTTTTCCATGTCCATCCCCACTCACTCATTTTTACGCTGTTTCTTAACTTCATGACTGTCTAGAAATCCTACTGTACAATACAGTTCAGAACAACTCAACTTCATTATCTGATCTTTGTGTTTCCTTTTAAAATACAAAGACTTTTTAATTGAAGGTGAAATGAGGCTGATCAATTACTCACAGTCTCTCTAGGGATCTCAGTCCAAAGAAGGAGCCGTTCTTCAACCATAAGATCTTGTTGTTACTGAGAATCCTACAAGAAGTCAGGAAAGAATCTGGTTAATAGAAAATGATAATTCCACCGATTAAAACCACATAATTATAGCAAACGACTGTTCTGTAAAATAATAACCACATAATTCTCTTTGTGTACATTCTCACCTCACAGCAGTAAATTAAGATTACCATTTCCTGAAGTGCATAGCTTCATTTTATTAAATAAAAGCACATTCAATAAAGATGTCAACAAATGAATTTTGGCTTCAGCTTGAAAACTGAAACAGTGACAAAAGCCCACACTTCACCAGTAGATTCTAAATTACCACTTTAAAACTATGTGTTTGGGCTTCCAAGTCAGGTATAAAAGGCTGATTAAGCAAGTGACATGTTAAAAACCTTTTCAGTAGATTAGAGGACTATATGGTGTCAGGAATGTTCAAAGAATGATACTAGCAATGGCTGATTGATACAGAAAAAATTCTGTAGGAGAGATAAACAAAAAACCAACCTTTTGCCACAAAAGCAGACTAATAAAACATTTTTCATGTTGCAACCTCTGCATAGCAGAAATTCAGTAATTAAGCCATGCCTGGCCTATCAAGTACCACCACCATCAAGTACACATGCAAAGTACACATGAGGGAAGTCAGATTGTGTAGGGAAAATATCAGAGAGGCTAAGGCTGAACTAGAACTCAGGTTGGCTAAGACCGTGAAGGATAATAAGAAATCCTTCTACAAATATATTAATAACAAAAGGAGAACTAGGGAGACCATACAGTTCCTTTTGGACACAGAGGGAACAACAGTAACAGGGGATGAGGAGAAGGCTGAGGTACTAAATGCCTTCTTTGCCT
>WAAB01024948.1:387419-420395 GCA_013389865.1 Piaya cayana
GCTCTTCTCTGGACTCACTCCAGAGCCTCAACATCCTTCTTGTGGTGAGGGGCCCAGAACGCAGTATTCAAGGAGCGGTCTCACCAGTGCTGAGTACAGAGGAAGAATAACCTCCCTGGACCTCCTGCTCACACCATTTCTGATACAAGCCAGGACACCATTGGCCTTCTTGGCCACCTGGGCACACTGCTGGCTCATGTTCAGTTGTGTGTGTTTAACTTTCTGTGATGGGTCCTACTGAGTCTAGCAGAATTACTTAGATGAATTAAATTTATCATGTGCATTAGTTTTTGAAGATCAAAGATTCTATTGTCAACATTTTCTTTGGAGAAAGGGAGGAGTATTCAAGGCTCTCTTTACAATAAGAAGGAAATCCTTACATCTGAACTTTTACTATAACACCATTTCTAAAAGCATAACTAGGCAGTCGGTGACGGTAGGGGTTGCATGTGTTATAATTCCTGGTTTTGCCTTTGACTCACTGCACAGCGTTCATTCAATTAAAAAAGAAACCAAGTTATTCACTGAGCAAGTTGCATAATATGCAAATGGATTTAATGATGTTATTGTTTATAGGACAATTAGCTTTTGATCTGTTTGTCATTCAATTCAGTTGACGTCATGGGAAATGACATTCTTATATTTGTTTCTCATTCAGACTTTCATACAATACACTGATATCTACAGTGGAGGAGGAACAGAGCAGTTGTGTGAATAATACAGAGGCGCAATGTAAAGATTTGAGCATTTCAGTGTGCTTGGCACCAACCAGACAAACAACAGCCTGAGCAGAAGACAACCTGGGGAAAAAGGCTTTAAATTAAAGTTGCTGGGGCAGGGGAACCTCAATCCATCCCACTCCTACTAGTTTGATGCCAATGCTAACAATAGATACCCAGACCCTGGAGAAGAAATACAGCTCAGCAGGAGAGCACCTGAAGAGCTGCACAATGGAATTCCAGCCACTGCAGCTAGTAAATCAGCTTCATCAGGGGCTCAACTTAAATGCCCCTATGCAAACTCATGTGCCATGTGAAATAAACTAGAGAAGTTAGTAATGTGCACACGCCTGCAGCACTATGATCTTATTGGCATCATGGAGACATGGTGAGATGGCTTCTATGACTGGAGGGATACAGGCTCTTTAGGATGGACAGGCAGGGGAGACAACAGGGGCCTCTCTGGAAGCAAA
Source organism: Piaya cayana (assembly GCA_013389865.1). Lineage (NCBI taxonomy): Eukaryota > Metazoa > Chordata > Aves > Cuculiformes > Coccyzidae > Piaya > Piaya cayana. Next base: position 388,612 of record WAAB01024948.1, read on the forward strand.
CAGGAGACCTGATTACCCAGGATATGAAGGCCAAAGTACTCAACGACATTTTTTTGCCCCAGTCTTCACTGGCAAGTGCTCTAGCCATACTGCCCAAGATCAGGTTCTAGACCAGCAGATGAGATGCCTCCACAGGTCCTGAGGGAATTGGCAGATGAAGTTGCTAAGCCACTATCCATTGTATTTGAGAAGCCGTGGCAGTCTGGTAAAGGTCCCACTGACTGGAAAAGGCAGCTTCCGTTTTTCAAAAAGGAGGAAAAAAAGGAAGACCTGGGGACCTAAAGGCCAGTCAGTCTCACCTCTGTACCCTGCGAGATCATGGAGCATTTCCTTCTGGAAACTCTGCTGAGGCACATGGAAAATAAGGAGGTGATTGGTGACAATCAACATGGCTTCATCAGGCAAATCATGACTGATGAATTTGGTGGCCTTCTACAATGGGGTTACAGTGTTGGTGAATAAGCGAAGAACAACTGATACCATCTACCTGGACTTGCGCAAAGCATTAAACACTGTCCCACATGACAAGTTTGTCTTTAAACTGGAGAGACATGGATTGACAGAAGGATTGCTAGTGGATAAGGAATTGACTGGATGGATGCATTCAAAGAGTTGTGGTCATCAGCTCAATGTCCAAGAGGAGACAAGTGACAAGCAGTGTTCCTTAAGGGTTCGTACTGGGACCAGCACTGTTCAACATCTTTGTCAGAGACATGGACAGTGGGATTGAGCATAACCTTAACAAGTTTGCCGACAACACCAAGCTTTGTTCTGCAGTTGATGCACTGGAGGGAAGGGATGCCATTCAGAGGGACACTGACTGGATGATCTTTAAGGTCCCTTCCAACCCAAGCCATTCTACAATTCTTGAGTCCTACCTCTGAAATAGATTTTGTACTGGTGAAGGGCAATGTGATCTCCTTAATAAAATGGGCTAAAAGATAAGATTCTCTTAAGACATTTGGGAAGGCAATTCTCAACTCGTGTAATGAAGGTAACACAAGAGCAATCATCTCCAAGTACATCTACCTCTCAGCTTCTGAGCTAAAACGGTCAATTACAGTCTCACTTGTGATTTGTCTTTTTTTAATCTTACCCTCAAGTGCTACCTATCAGCTCAGGTACTTAAAGTTATCTTCCCAAGGCTGTGCTATTCAATATTTGATGGTCTTTCCATTTTAGTTATATCCACAATCTTTGAAATAAAGCTTTCAGCACAACTGTTCAAAACACTGGTATAAATAATACAAACAAAGAAAAGGAACATTTGGTCCAACTTGCATCACACAACTAACTTTTCCCTACCCTGCTTTGTCTTTGTTCCTTTCACATTAGTCAGTGTTCAGCCCATCCAACAACCTTTTGTTTGATACTTGATTGCGAATATTCAGTTTTAACTCGCAGCATGCATTTCTGCCAAATGACTCCTAAAACATTAGCTGCACAACAACAGTAGCTGACTGCATTGCTTTTACAATAATAAACCCTGGCAGCAATATCCACAAGGAATTCCAAAGCCTTTGTAGAGGAACATGTCCTGAAGCTATCACAGCTATGTTAAATGAAGCTTGGTTATTCATAATGGTTTCCCAATTCAATTCTTTTAGCGGTTTTTAAAGTTTTCCTAAAATAATGATGACAGAATAATTTATTGATTTTTCAGAAGTGTCTTCAGATCCTTGAATAAATAATGAGAGTGATAGCACCTTTCAGGGATGCCTGAAATTACACGAAAGGAGCTTGCTTAAGTGAGATCAGTTGTACTTATTTCTTAATATCACAGACGGTCTACAAGAAAAACAGAAGAAATAGAAGGCACAAAAGAAAAAAAGCAGGGACAGAGAAGAGAGTGTAGCTATGAGTACTAGTGAAGAAAAACAACGAGAGGAAAGGAAAATAAAGATTGTCTCTTCTGACACACATACAATTAACCAGTTATTTATTAAACTGGTCCAAAAGTGATACCCAACTTGTGTTCCTTAGGAAAGCAGTGATGTGTTTGAAGTTAAGTATAACGACAAAACAGAAGAAGATCCTTAAATTTCTAAAACAAATAGTTCTGACATTCATTCTTTGGGCAAGCCACTTTTACAGTAATGGAGAGCTGTGTGCACAAATATGGAAGATGGATACATCATTCACCAAAGACCAGAAAGTGCAGAGCACAACAGTTTCAGTAACAAACTTCACTTAAATACCCAGTTCTGTTGTCTTCTGTATTTGGCTAACTTCATTAGTCCTTGCTAGTTAAGTTCCTTTCCCTAGAATTTGTTTACTTACCTTCCATCAGACTCCAAGATATTATAGAATATTAGAAAAGCATTTAAAGAGATTAAGAGATTTGAACATCACAGATTACCTACAATAGGTGCCACAAGTAGTTAAAAGATATCCAAAGTTCTCCTCTACAAAGCTTTCTGAACAATGGGTATTAAAGACCAGGTAAAAGCAGGAGTTTCATTTCCAAAAATAAACTTTAAAAATTGTAACACAAGGCCCAAGATATACTTTAAAAATAGTTACTCGTTCTAATCTTTGTAACAGACTTTTTTTTCTAAATAAAAGAATTCTCATTCCAAGCCCGTCACACGAGTCAAGTGATCATGAACTAATTGGTCCTGAGCAAATCCAATTATATTCAGTATAGACTGAAAAAAATAATGACAGTAGCTCAGTGTCTTAATTACAAAATACTCAGATTGTTAGCTCTGAAGCACTTCTTAAATAAAAGTTATGTAATTACTGCTGCACAGTCTGAAACTTAATACAAGCATGATTTTAAAATCCTATACAGAATAAATAGAAAATAGGTTTCCTAGATGCTATTTTTACAGTTCTATCTACAAAGACTCTATCTGTAAATTTACTTCATGTTGGAGTTATATATGCTGGAGATGTTCAACTCAGAAGTGTTTCTTTATCAAACTGATCGCTGCTAGTGAGGGGACATTTTACCTTGTAGACAGTATTGTGTAGATGTTGAGATATTGTCTTGGGAATCAGTAGAGCCAAGATAATGAGAGTTTAAAATTGCTTTTGATGTTTCTTACATCTACAGTAATGAATGACATAACAGTTATCTATTGTGACACACGAGCATCTAAAAAACATTATCATGCTGCATGTGTTGGAATTTTTTGTATATGTTAAAGTCTAAACTAAACTGGTTTCATATAGCCAGAACCAAAAGGGAGCTGTAGAAAAGGCCAGTATCTTCTTTTGTCCTTTTTTATTATTCCAATATGCATAATAGAAGATATATAAATACATTATTCCTTACTCTGAACGGTATTTTCCTTGGCCAACAGAATTTTCTTAACTTTCTTTAAGGAAACAGATTTTCAAATATTTAAAATGGCAAACTGTCTTATAAATGGTGCTGAATGCCAAAGTTTATTTTTCATTGCAAAGCCTTCTCTCACTGGTTTTATCAGAATAGAACTAAGACTATTTTTATTTTGCAATAACCTATCTGGATAAGAATACAGGACATGAATAAACACAGGATTTCCAGCTCTCTCCACTTCCAGTGCAAAATACATAGGTACCAAGAAAAGTTAGATCACAAGCAAAGGAATAAAGGAAAGAAAGATATTTAAACTTCCACATAGGCTTTATGATCAAGAACAGTGTCATAGAAGCAAAAAAAAGACACTGGAAGCTGTATTGTGCTTTGTTTTTAAAGCACACCTGTGTATTCTTTACCCTTAAAATTATACCCATTTATGTAAGCAGTATTATTTCACACACAGTGAATGAAAAGTACCAGAAAGAGAATTATTCATGCGGGTTTAGACTTGCGGCTGAGTTGGCAACAAAATCAAATTTCTGTCGTTTCAGGCTACAACTCTGAGCTAGCGACTCTCCTTGCCACCTCACTGATTTCAACCTGAGCATTAGGTTGAATGAGAATTACATAGCTGAGAATTACCATGAGAGCAAAAATTGTGAGCAAGAATTAGTTGAGATGCATGAGTCAACTTAGGAAAGCTTAAGACAACGCCAGCTGCACTTGTTTAGGCAAAGCTAATTTCACTTCTAAGACTCAGCTTCTTATTAAATCACTAGGTACAAAAACTGACACACATACATATATTCATTTTACAGATTCCATTAAATGAGTTATGGTTCAGTGAAGCACTAGCTCATGTCTCTGGGAAAGCTTTCTTGGTGCTTTTTTCTGTTAAGTGTGAAACAGCTGAAACATGAAGCTCAGCTATGAAACGTCTCTGAGCAAAAGGGCAGAGAAAGCAGTGGTTCCTCCTGGGGACACCCTCCAACCCAGCAACAGATAAGCAGGGAGTCTTCTGAGCAGAGAAACAGACAATCTCAAAGCAGAGGCCAAGTTCATTTTGTCTGTAAACCATCACCATCTCACATTAAAATCTACCTAACTTTGTAAGAAATATGCTTAGGGATTTGCTCAGAGAATAATGTGCCACAATTTAAAAAATGGTAGAATCGTTTCAGCAAGCATTTGCAATCCTATATGGGGTAAGGGTCACTTCCAGTTTTGTCAGAATCAGGCTACATACAGACCAAATCAGTGACCTCAAAAAACATTATACAGAAGGTATCACAACAAATCATGTCTCTGTTAATGCCAGAGCATTTTGTAAACCTCTTTGGAAAACCCGTGTCTTCTCTCTGTTGCCTAAGGAATATTCAACTGAGCCTGAAAGGGGCATTCACTAATTTTAACTGGTATAATTTGATAGAAATAGAGGAATAGCTTGATGTGATTCAAGCAGACAAGATTAAAGGCTGGGAATGCAGCGCACAGAGTATTGACTTTGCAAAGTCAAGCCATAAAGCCTGAAATCCCTTTCACTTTATAGATGTTGTGTACCAAAAGATCTAAAAAATAAAACAAGAAAATCTGAGTGCTGATTCACGCAGTTCATCATAAACTTTAAGGCAGCAGGAAGTAAATCCTGCCTGAGAATGCATCTACAGAACTCCATCAAGGTGTCAGGTGTCTGCTGCATTCTCATCTCCCTCTTCAGCATAGGAGATAAATAAAAAAGATTGCTGGACTCCGTGGCATCTTTACAGAGTGCTTTAAGTACTTGGGTTTGAAAGGAAGATTTTGACTGTCAGAATTTCTTTACATATGATCTATACACATACTTGAAGGGCATGAGGCTGGAAAATTTATGGTCATTCTTATAGATTAAGATGACAACTGAACCCAGTAAATGATGAGTACATTCATTTAATGGGTGCCACAGCTCACAACAGTGTCTGCATTTGGAATTTGTGCAGGAAGGGTTAAATCAGCTGTCACTTGGTGAAATTCTGACATTGAGTTTTATGTAGATATCTGGCTACCAGAAGCAATGAAAGACTGTGGTGGCATTCATTGACCTTTCATCCAGACCTAAGACTGTCTGACAGGAAGACTGTTAAGTCAGACTGTCAATTATAAACTGCCACTCTGTTCTCATTCTGATCAACTAAATCATCTGTGATATTAAAACCAAACACTCCACCTATACATACCTTGGCAATAAGTCTCATGAAAACATTTGGTGTTGGATAAGGTTTTGAGCTTGCACTGACCTTTTACAGCTGTGATGAATCACAGTTACCATGGCTTCTGTGAACATAAATCTATCATAAATGTAGATGAAATCACATATGCAGTTATGGCTTGTACTCCAAAATAAGATGGTTAGTCTTGTAAACGTTTTAAGGACTATTTCTAAACTTGATTTCAGAACTTTAAGACCCTACTCCAGCACTAGAGCTTGAAATCAGATCAGCTTGTTCAACTATCAAGAAAGAAGAGCATGGGAAATAATTATAATAAAATAGCAAAATTAATGCCTAGCAACTTCCTGAAATACCTTAGAGTTGAACTGAATAAGAGAAACAAATACTAATTTCATTTGGAGAATGTAAACAAATTATAAAATCCATTCAAAATGCAGTGAATACTACCTGAACAAGCAAGACAAGTATTTTCAAGATTTTACAGATTTCACAAAACCTGGTTCTCTCTAGAATGGATTAGTGATTTTCAAAATGTGAAAGTTAGAGACAGTTTTTTTTCTTCTGTTTATCTCTATATTACGTATTTATAAAGCTAGTGACATTATTATCTAGCAAGCAATACAAGTTATAAAATTCCCTTGTATGTGACTATAAAGCAACAACAGTAAGGCTGTTCTGTACATTGTACTTTGTTATTGGCCATTTTAAGACATCTCTTAACTTGGGTATTATTTCTGCTTTTCCACCTTATAGACTGAAAAGAATAATTTTAAGAGAGATTTGAAAATCACAAGAATGACTTTATACCTCAGCCTGCCACTTTCAATCATGTTAATTATATTAACACTTGAATCTGCCATTCTTACTCATATTGAATATCACCAACTAGCTATGCAAGTTTCACCAAAATCTAGAATGTCAGTTTGTAAATCTTCTTCACATTTCTAGGCACTCACTTATCAAAATACACTCTTTGCACAGAGCTAGAATAATCTCAGAGAGCACCCATTTTATCAATGCAGAATATCATTAAAGCATGTGCTTTAGAAACCATCATCAGAACAAGCTCTTGTCTCTCTAAGCTCAGCACCTGAGGAATTAGTTCAGCACCTACAGTAAAAGAGGAAGAGAGGTTCTGGTCTACAGGGAACAGCCAGAAGAGGGCAAGGAGAGAAGACCCAGGACAGAGGCAACTGAGGTAAATAACTGGATCAGATTGAAGTTACAAAACCTAATTCACTTTTTATCATTCTCACACTTTTTAAATTCCAGTATTCTCTTCAGAAATACCTGAGAAATAAATGTTTCAATGAATGTCCTGGCAAGTTTCACCGTATTCACCATACTCAAATGAAGAACAGATTTAGTAAACTTATGAGAGGTACATCAGTTTAACTACTTGATCACCCTCCTTTTAAAGCATCCATGGTTGTAATTTTATCCAAATGATACACCAGAACTATAAAAAGCTCTTTGACCTACAATCTGGATCATCTCACTCCCATCTGTGAATCATCAGCTAACCACTGACTAGTCAGCAGTTACACATTTTAGGTAGCAATTTATTACATAACTTTTTAAAAAATATATAAAAAATTATTGTGGGCTTTAAGAGGCATGCAAGAATAAGATTAACAGATTTCTTATTTAGCTTGCATACAACTGATATGATATCATCTGTATCAATAAGATTACACAGCACATGTGATACTATATCAGTTATGTGTCTTTAAGCTTGCAACAGGATTTTAGCTTTATTAGCCCAAGGCATATGACATTCATAAGGTGAGTGCAATTTCTACCTGCATGACTTATATTGCATAATTTTGTAGCTGCACGATTTCATAAAGAACAAGCAGCAAAAATCAACTGCAAACCACCACTAGCCTCAACCATTCCCAAATGAAATATCACTTAAAGAAGTGAAAATTCCAATATCTTTCTTTCGAAAAGGAAAAATAACTTAAAAAAACACACTAAGTTTACTTTCTAACTGGACTCAGTACTTTACAACATTCACTCTATTCCACAGAGAAGGCTCTCGAGCTCCTAATAGTTCCATAAGCTCAAAATAAAAGTGCAGCACTTGGCCATACTGCTTTGGAATGTTAAGTCTATAAACTAGGGAAAGTATTTTATATGCTATGGGGTGCTTCTGATTCTATAATAAAAGGAATTTAAATTCCTAAATCCTACGGTGTTATTATGAGCCTCTAAGACAGTTTTCTAAATCTCCACAATATCCCTTTCTCTTTAAATTTCTCCAGCTTTCCTACTACGTTTAAAGAGAAAGAACTTTCATAAGGTTGATTAAAATTTTCCTAAGGTATAGAGTTTCATAAATATGTTTTCATGAAGAAAGAAGAGCTCTTGAACTTGAGATGTGCAGCTCTTGAATCTCGAAATTCAATTTCCTTAGAGAATATCTGAAAGCCACATTACAGGAAGCTATGGCTCGTGACTTAAGGGAAGTGGAGGGAAGGAAAAAGTAAAATAACAAAATGTGCAGCTGACTTGAACCTGCCAAAAAATCCAAATAAATATTACCTTGCATATATTGTCATGAGTACACATTATATTAAAATGGTAGCTGACACACACCAATAAATAGAAAGGTATGAACTTCATTTAATATATCAACAGTTAGCAATTATCAAAACAAAACCAGCAGTGCAACATAACTACTTTTACCAGCATTCATGAGGGATTTTTTTGCATGTTCCTAACGTATAAAATACATTTCTGATTGCTTTTGTTGGTAAACAACACACAAATACAGGAATTATCTTGCCAATTGATATATTCTATTGTACATTGACAACCCTCTTTCTGACCCCATAAAGTACTGCACACTTTAAAGAACTAAAAAAAAACAAACCCCACACTGTCTAAAGCCTGTCCTCAGTAAGCTTATCATTCCATAACATCAATTAACGTATGCCTGCAGCCCTTTCAATCTACTCCAGTGTAAACACATTTCTCATTGTGCATTTTCTTTTCCAAATTTCCTTTTAAAGCATTACATTACACAATTTGACAGTTTCACTCCCTGCACTTAGATATAGTTTCTATAAGTATTAGTTTGTTTTACCAATTTTGTCTTTCATATCAACTAAATTTACCAATTTGCTTAGTTATTTATATTTCAATAAAAGAACTTTGTCACAGACTATTTAAATTACTCTTTTTAATATAATGCAGTGATAAGCTTTTGGAAATAATGCTGTTTTCACAAGTAATATTTGTGCCATACTTAAATTTTACGTCCTTACCCTCTTAAGTTTAGCAGTCATTATATCCGGTCAGTGTTGCTCTTTATGCTGATGTACCCATATTTTTCATCCTTTGTTTGTGAGGATCGTGTCCCTAACCACCCTCCGAAGTTCAGAATACTGAGTTTTTCCAGTTTAATTTGTGTCAAAAAAAAAAAAAAGGTACGAAGGGCTGTAAGTAGATTTTATACAGCCATAGCATAAAAATGTATCAGATGAGACTTTTTTAGAACTCAAATGTATTACAGTAGCACAGAAAAGGAAAAATGAAAGCTTTGTTTTTCCTAGCTGAGTCAGTAAAATTATTTAAATGGAGACCTATTATTGTTTTTAAATAGAAAAAAATTGTTATATACCAAAATTTTTAGATTAAAAAAGTTAAAGTGAAATTGAAGTTTTTTATCCAATAGTGCCTAATGTACAAATAGTGATTTTTCATTAGCACTCAGTAGATAAAAGTGCAAAACGTGAACAGTTTAAAAATAACAAGTGTGGACCAAATCCCATGCCAATCCCACGCCTGCCAAGAATAACACTTGGTGCTACCTCTTCTCTCCTAAGAAATTCAGAAAACATTTTACTTTTTCTAGGTTCAATGCATAACCATCTAATGAAAGTATCAAAAATAATACATGGCAAATTATAGTGACTTGTGTTAAGAAAAAGTCCTGACACTAAAGCATTTTAAATTTTAATTTAATTCTGTCTCTCCTAACATAGACAGGCAAAATCCATGTTCTTACAACTATATCATAATAACATTCAAGATAATTTTGACATACTAGTATTGAAGAAGTTTCTTATTTCTTTATATGTGAAATTTTTCTTTGAAGGTTAATTCGTTGGAACTGTTGGCTTCCTTCTGGGAATCATTTTTTCCTGGTCTCCAGACTTTCAAAATATTATTACTGTAATTAACATGTATTTGAAGACTTGATATTCCTGCACTGCCTTCAAAGTCTACTGAATATCTTGTACCAATCAAACAATCAAATTACTCCTGGAATAAAATGACTGAGGCAACCTCAGAACCCTGTTGATCCAATATAACAATTCAGGAGCTACCATATATAACTTTACTTGAAAAAGGTATGATTTTGCTCTTGACCAAGAACTGCTGAAATGAACCCCTACTTAAAAATCCTTGATAATTGTAGCAGATTTGCCTCCCCTTCTGCTTCTCGGATTATTTATGAAATCCAGCACATCTTCATGTCACTTTATAAATAAACAATAATAATGACTTTTCATGCAGAAACTGTTGAATCACCATAGCATATTTGCTCATATCCATCACATTCTTATCCTTAACTGACATTGAGGACTGCGCCTGTTATTTTTAATACACAACCAACCATCCTCAAAGACATCACTGTCACTCCCATTATGCTTATTTTCTCATCAGAACATCTGTCTCCAGATCAACGCCTTGATTCAGAGAATGGCCATAGAGAAGAAAGCTACTTTTTCTAGTCTGGATTCAGACAGTCAGGAAAGAACTTCAAAGCTGATCAAGGAGGGCCCAAAACTTTACTGAAATGTGATGTTCTTCTGAAGAAGCTGGGAACAACTAGCCAGAAAACACATGAACTGGATAAGAACTTCCCAAAAGGCAAAACAATGCACAAATATTTTTCTTAATTGTGTTACATATATTATGATATACAATTACTAACTAAGTACTCCCATGGCTGCCAGGTTTACTTTTAGACTCACTTTGCTGTGGGCAGTAGGCCAGACTTATACTGGCTGGTGCCAGCTACACCTAGAAGACCATGTAGAAGTGCTAGGTAAGTTTCAACCTAAACCATTCCAGCAGAAAAGAAAAAGAAAAAAACCCACTTTGTTTTGAAAACAGTACTTTCCTACCACCTTCTATGAAATACAATTCTTTTAGAAATAGAGGAACCTATCAGGTCATCCTCCCAGCTAATGAAACTTCACAAGAAAAGAAGCCTGTAACAACTTGAAAATGAATGTATTTATCTAATTATATATTTAGAACTTGCAGACCTAAGGGCAAAGGGATACTTCAAAAGTGCCCTGCAGGGCACTGTTGGGAGGCAACAGTGACTTTTGAAACTCAAGTCTCAGACCCTGTCAATAGATTAAACAAACTAGGACAAACCTAATCCCATGGATTCTCACCTGGAGTAGCATAAGGCTTGAATTCTCTGATGACATAATGCTGCTTACAATAATTTCTTTTTTTCAATAGAAGGATGCTTAACCTCTGTGTGTGAGTTCAAATACTCTATGTATCTTGTACCTGATGTTAAAATTAAAATTCACTGTCTAAAATCAAACTAATATGAATGAATCTATCCCAAGAATCCATTAAGTGTCAAAGTCAGAAATCTGTCAGAGGTCTTAAGTAACAGTTGTCATTAACCTTCTTCTTGCTTTGCTGTTCCAGGTTTTGCACTTTTTACCCATCTCACTTTTATTTTATGTTCTGGTCATCAGCTGAATAGGAAATCGTAACAACTGTAAGACACAAAGCATTTTGAAAATAAATTTGTTCCTTCTTTTTTCAAAGACCTTCATCATTTCAAAATGCACTTTCTATAACACTGACAAACAAAAACAAGTTAGTCATTTTTTTAAAACACTTCTGAATGCCTCTCAGTGCCACTAAGCTCTCACTTTCATAAATTTAGTTATGTCATGGCCTAAGCCAGAGATGCACAAAACCTACTACACTGAGGAATTTTGTGTACAGTAATAACACAGAATCCATCTGAATACATATATGTCAAGTAATTTTCAAGTATGTGTGATGGGGCTGTAGGTTAGGCAGAGTTTTGAAGATGTGCCTAGTTCATTTTCACCCCAAAGGGAACTCAAAGGTTTTTTTACTAGGGAAGACAGACTAGAAATAAAAAGAGGGTTAATTCAGACCTTCCCCTGGTCATTATTTCCAGTTAGCTGGGAAATTCAGTGGGTTGGTGGGGTTTTTGGAGTTTTTTCTGTTTGTTTGAGCATTAGGTTTTGGAAATTAATTGTGTTTGACTTGCAGTAAAATCTGCACCATTCTTCCTGGCCTTTCAGCAACAACCACCATGTCTCCACGTTGTCAAGTTCAGGACACAAGTGTGCTTTGAAAGGAGATCTTCTTGTCCCCACTTCTGAGCTTTAGTTTGCAGCACAAAACAGACTCAGAGTCCACTGATGGGATTTCTTGCAAGTAAAATCAAGTTAAAGTTCTGCTCCAGGAATGCACTCAATGCCTTTCAGGAGAAGAACATTCAGTTTGTGAGACCAGACTACAGCTAGTCTGAAATTAACGACAAACACACATGCTGAAAGTATGTATAATGGAACTGTATAGCAGCATTTAATACTCCAAAGTAACAACCAAAACCCGTCTAGCATAGTCCCTAGCACCAGCTCTTTCACCCCACACATCTACAGCATGACATAAACGCTCTGGGCTGCCAGGTACCTGTTCACCATCACGCCTACCTCCCTGGTGCTGGGTACCTGGAAATCTCAGGCAAATATCCACTTTTCTCTCAGACAAAATTTCCAGGAAAATTAAGGTACTACACCTTCTTGCCTTCAAGAGTCATCAGAGTAAATTTTCTATTTTACATAGTGATGAAGGAAAGGAAATACTTTTTTCTGGTCACCATCACCCCTATCCCCGGGAATGGTAGATAAAGTATAGGCAAAAGCACAGCAGATGCTCAATTAATTTATTTTACATTACTGAGCTTCCGTGTTTGGCAGGAACTTCTTGGAAACAGTAGAAACCCATGACAACTGACCTCTCCTAAACCTCTCCCTCTCACATCTCAGTCATAAACCCTACAGACTATTAACTTGGTCAGGCCATGCTTTTGTTTATCATCGTGAGCTATTGCCATTTTATGAGGTTATCCACAACTTTTTATGCATAAAATGAATAAATAATTTGGCCATTTCCTTTATAACGTGTGCAAGGGATCCAGCCTAATTGTTCTTCTTTGTAGTACCATAATAGATGTAAATGGTAATAATGTGGCACGTATATATGAAAATGCAATAGGAATGAAAGGAAGTGCAGATGAACCATTAAGCTTTCTCACTGCAACTGAAGAAGTATCTATTATTTACTTCAAGGATGGCATTTCACTACACTGACAATATTCACCTGAATCTCTATGTAGCAGTTTACTGCTCTCCTACAAGCTCTGCATCACCACTGCTACTCCTCATTTTTCTTTCTTTGCGATCATCTCAAAAATAATAATCCTCCAAACTAAATCCATACTTTTCAAATTACGAATTTAGAGACATAGTATTTGCCTAGAGGGAGCACTCAGTAAGGTTTGGAGGTTCTATATTGAATGCCACTTCTGAAAGTCTTCACAACATATTTTACCAGCACAGAAATGATTGACCGAGCTATCAAAATACCACATGGACTTCAATTAAACAGGTAATTTGTATCATAAATATAACAACATTTTCGCTTTTGTTTCAACGTTACAGATAAAACGAGCTTAAGTTTAGCTTTAGACCAGACTACATGTTCTAGTAAATGTTAAAATTAAGTCAAATAGAGTACTCAAATCAGAAAACAAATCTTAAATACTGCATCTTTGTCACAAGCTATGTAAAACATTTCTTCTAGGTAACTTAAAATTTGTATTTTGAGTTTCCTCAAAATTAGCACAGCAATAAACATTATTAAAATTGATCTTGACTTTGAATACTGGACCAATTACATAGAGCTGATTTCTCACTATAGAAATGTGAATTTGTCCATCTCATACATTTGATTAAAATGAATCAAATATCTTGCTTGCACTAAAGGATCTATTGATGTATTTTTGCCAGACTGGTATGAGTAAGTTTCCCCTTTCTATATTCATTAAAGTAAAACAAGATCATATTCACCTTGAAAGAACATAGAGCATTTTCTGCAATGTCTATTCTTGACATGAGACCCAAAACCTGAAGTTATCACTCTCACCAGTCTCATAATTTAAACACTTAAATAAAATAATATCCAATTGATGTGTCCTTGGAAGAATTAGATTCAGAAAAAGCTTAAGACATTCAATATCTTCTCTGTTATTAGAAATCCCCAGAGAATAAATTTTGTTACTCAAGTGCTAGCTCCTATTCTCAGTTCGTATTTTCTCAGCCTGGCTGTTGTCAAGATTTATTGATGATTACGTTTGGATATATACTCCATCAAAATGCTGTATAAATAGATATTGTATTAAATAGGACTAATAATCTTTGATCATGCGTGGTGTCCCATAAAACTGTCAAGCACAGATCTCATTAATGATGCTATTAAAATGATGCAACTTAGAGAGGCTTTCCCTGTGAAAACGCTACTTGCTTGCACAAATGGGCAACAATCATTTTTAACACCACCAGAGTATCGGCATAACATCTGGAGACACTACAGATGAAGTGAAGAGCCCTGAACAGAGAAAGGGAACAGCAGCTTCCCTTAATGCCTGCAGCGTGTATGCCATAAAAACATTTCAAGATCCTGCTACTGAATTCTGGCAAAGGTCTTTCCTCTTGAATACTTATTTAATAGTTTGCATATTGTCTAGGAAAGCCAGTCGTGCAGTTTTAGGGGAAGAGGAAGGGAAAGGGGAAGGGGGGTAAAAAAAAGCGTGCTGATTTCAAGTGCGGGGGGGGAGCTGTTGTTCTTAAGCATAACCCCTCCCCCCCAGCAGCTATGCATCATATTCTAATTTAATTTCAAATAATTAGTGGTGATGTTTGATACAGTAGAACACTGGAAGCAAGCTGAATTGTGACACCCCTTCCAAATATCTTTACAAATTTAGGTACAGTAACTTAACTTTCTAAAAAGCATTTGTGATTAAAGAATTGTCAGCATAAAGCTTTCTCCCTTCCCCTAAACCCCTGGATTACTCCTTTGGGCTTACAATATTGGTATAACATAATATATATACCTGTTACACAAGAGATTATCCACCAATAATAGAGAAATAATCCTAGATTATGTAAGAATTTACCAGCAAATCCCTTGGTGATTAATACATCCTTTCAAACAGTTGTCATTTCTGTAAGTAAAAAAATATTAATTTCATAGACACAATTTGTCATTGTAGGCTCTCCAACTTGCTGCGAAGTTGATTGAAAGCAATGTGAAAAGAGCAGACATCTGACACATTTAGCCTGTCTTTATAAATTATAACATACTACTTTCATTGTTGCATAAATTATTAAAAAAAAAAACTAAGACAGACCAAGAGGATATATTTTTAATATGGCTGAAAGGTCACACTTCCTCACACAGGAAAGAAACAGTGCCAAATTACAGAAATCACTTTAAAAAAAAAAAATACAGGGTACACGGGAAGACTTTAAAAACAGTCGCTACTGAAACATTAAACTTAATGAGTGACTTAAAGATCAAAGGATGGTGACATTCAAATCACAAAGCTCTTCATGACTTTCATCTCTGCAATAAAACACTGGCTTAGAGCTATGCTGGGTTTTAGTAGCATCACTTTTACCTACACCCACCACCCAATAAAAAAATCCTACTGGCAGCAACAGACAGGGGAAACAGAAATACAGTTCATTAAAGAAGCATGTGGACACAGCCTGATTGTCATTAGAGAGTAAAAAAATATTCTGTTATAAGAAGTTAACTGCTTTTTTGTTGTCAACATTTTGTAGGTAAAATAGTGAGGATTAAATTTGAAGGAGAAATGTAATTAGTTGGGTTAGCATCAAATAATAAACAAACACCATTAAAATCACTGGGTTTGATATCTCAGGAGTTAAAGCAAACCCAGAGTATTTGGCAGAATTCAAAGCAGAAGTAGTATTCACAGATGAAGCACACCTGGTAAACACGTCTGCCAATGTCAAGCGAAAAGACACTTGGAAACTATCCAGCACTGAGTGTTTCCAAATACACAGCGTATAACTGTACAGTCAACATGAATATATCGATACTACCACAATTCTACTTCAGTATTAAAAAAAAAAAATGAGTCACATNTATACCACCACAATTCTACTTCAGTATTTAAAAAAAAAGAGTCACATTTTTACCAGTGTTACACTAGATTGGCTGCATCTCCCATAAAGAAAGAAACATTGCACAGATTCTGTTGATATTTCTAAGTCTGTACCGCAAAGCACTTACTTCGTGTTATGGCACTATACATGCAAGTATGGGTGAACACATAACAGAAACAGATTTTGACCAGTTCATTTATTTTCATGTTCAGAAGAGGCCAATGTAATTGTGTCATTATGCAAAGAACCTTCCCCAGAAAAGGTGTGTCACACCACTAACATCTTGTTGAGCTTTTACAATATCCAGTCTCGATTTAAGAACGAATGAATAACTATCACAGTTCCTAAGTCTTCCACAGGTTAATTACTCTCACTTAGATTTCCAGTGGCCTTCTCATTCTGAATGCATTTGGTTTGAACTCTCAATGACAGTATCTTATTATTTTCTAAATTAAATTATCGTTGACATCAGACTTTTTTTTCTGTGTACACACCTATGGGACATGATCAAATAACCTCTTAACCTCGAAGGACTAGAAGAGATTTATGAGAAGGCACTTAAGAATACACATCTTTTCTAGTTCTTAAATAGTCCTTGAAATTTGAAAATATACTTACAACACCTTTTTCTAATCATCTTCTTTCTCAGTAGCAGTAAACAAAAGTAATAGTTACTCTTTTATTCTTTTTATCCCTGCTTTTGAATCCAGGATGATATTACCAGTGCACTTTTAGAACTATCACACCAGGAACAGATGTTTAACTGATTATGTACCATTATAATTAACTGCTTCTTCGTGACACAGTTTTGGAACTGTTTTCTGGAATATGCAAGTGCAAACTACTTTCTTTGTCCTGGATATATGACAACGTTCTTGGCCACGTTAAAACGAACGTTGATCTATTGAGCCCAGCTCGCCAAATGATCTTGGTTACTCTACAGAACTGCCCCAGGCTGTAATCATTCCTCCCAACTCTGTCTTCTGAGAACTTTATATTTTCCATCTGGATCATGAATAAATACACAGAACGGCAACAAGTCATCAGGAATATGTCAGACAGAAGTCTGTTTAGCTCACTGTCCTGTCTCTGACAGTGGCCAAGAGAAGATATACGAATATAACTCAGCAAGAAGCTCTGCAGCTAGCCTGTATGAGCCATGAAGAATTACATTTTATTTCCTATGAAACTCCAAACCAATTATTTGTTGCCTCCTCAGTCCTATACTATAGAAAACAGTGAATAACTTTCCCGATTCACTTTTAAATATCACAGATGTTCTCAAGATAAGAGTCCCTCAGCTTTTCATCACTCTTCACACATAAGCTTTTCCATAACTCTGCACATCTCTGTCCCTTTTCTTGTCCTGTTACAATCTTTTTGGTATGGAAGAACCAGAAATGTACTTAGCATCCAAGATGCAGATGAAGCACTGGGGGTTTACACAGCAGGTACAAAATGTTTCATTCAGTTTTCACATCAACTGATGATGAGTTGTCATTTACACCAGGTGCATCATACCTCCACAGTATCACTACTGAAGGTTACACATTTCGTTCAGAGTCAAGCAAGGCATGTGTAAAATTAAAATATTTCACACACTCTTTTTCACTTAGCAATTATGAACACTGAATTTTACCTTGAAGTAACGTGTCCCACTAGATCAGGCTGCTCAAAGCCCCTTCCAGCCTGGCCTTGAACGCTTCCAGGGATGGGGCAGCCACAGCTTCCCTGGACAACCTGTTCCTGTGCCTCACCACTTTCATAGTGAAGAAATTCTTCCTTATGTCTAGTCTAGATCTGTCCCTCCCCAGTTTATAGCCATTGTTCCTAGTCCTGTCACTACTAGCCTTTGTGAACATTCTCTCTCCAGCTTTCCTGTACCCTCTTCAGGCACTGTAAGGTCACTATAAGGTCTCCTTGGAGCCTTCTCTTCTCCAGGCAGAACAACCCTCAGCCTTTCCTCATATGGGAGTTGCTCACTTTGGACTTTGGATAAGAAGTTCTGATATAGTTGATGGCGGATATCAATCTTACAGCTCTGTCTAATCACCTCCTCTTTCAGAAGGCAAACATTAGGTACCCTGAATGTTCAACAGTGGCAAAGGTTTTACTTGCAATGGCTCAGGAACAGGACTTTACTTGTTAGTTCCTGGAAGAGGGCTCCTATAACTTACAGGTTAAAAAAAAAAAAAAACCCAAAACTTAACCGACACCTCAGAAAATCCCATTAAATAGAGGCAGTCAGCAGTATGGCAGAAAATAAGGAAAATGCTACAAAACAAAGTAACAACTGAAAAAGAAAACATAGCAGTTTGCCCTGAGCGCAGAGATGAGGATGAAAACCAGTTTTTGTAGCCAGTCCACACAAAAAAATATAGATGTTCAGAGAGCATCAGCCTCACACGTGTCTCAAAAAGATAATGTGATGAGACTATCTTGAGGAAGGAGCATTACAAAAAAACTATTTTGAGATTAGCCAAAAAGCGTAATCTGGTTTAAATAACATTGTCAATGTTTTTAACCTTTGTCTCCCCCCAAGCCAAAAATTCAGCTTAAAATTGGGTATTTTTGCAGCTCTAGGTTATTTACCCATTTCCTATCAGTCTCAGATGAACACAGTAGTGACCCAGGTTCAATACATAACAAAATCTATTCAACAATTAATAGCACATTATAAGGTTTAAAGCTGTGAATTAAATAATATTCAGAAAAATAAAGCTGAGGCTTAACTCGGTGCCTATCTGCAGAGCCATGATGTAGTCTTTAAAAAGGACCAGCACTCTACCTTTTAAAGCCATTTACCTCCTCTAAACCCTTCTTTCACTAGCATACTCTTACTAATAGTTTTTATTCCTCATAGTCATACCTTCTCCCTCTCTCCCTCTCTCCTTTCCACAGTGCTAATAAGTAAACAAAGCACAAAATATTGGCCTCAGCACACAAGGAAAATTGAAGATGCACTTATTGTTCAGGAGTACAGAAGGAAGCAGGAAAATCTATCTGCCACAAAAAAACTAGGCCAATCAATGAAAAAAGCTGACTTTAAGCTTTTATTCCTTTTTTTCATTAATCCAAAACATTAAAAGCAGTACTAGTGAAAGCTTCCTTTTCTTCCCCCCTAGAAGACCAATGCATTTCTCCATGGATTGAGTTAAATGTAATGCCTTTTGTTATAAAAATTTTTATCACTGCTTTCTTTTCATAAAGTTAAAAATAATGTTGATTGCCTACCAAAAAAAGCATACTATTAATAGTTTATATTAAATTTACTTCTTGAAATTTTGTCTCCCCTTGCCTTTCAGCTTACCAATACTAACTAAAAATAAAAGAAAAGCAGAGAGATGGGCTCTCCCATTGAAGACAGAACCTGGTCCACTTTCCTGAGTTTTATAACCACATCAGCACAGGCTGAAACAAATCACGAAGAGCTTTGAAATCTTGAAACTCAGAAATAAACAAAAGGAGGACATTGCTTGCCAGCATGCATTTGAGCAATGGCATTTCTTGCCACAAGATGCTCTGAATGCAGGGAGCTGGCAGAGGTTCTGGGGGGCAAATTAGACTGGGCTGTGGAAAAACAATCCATTTTGGTAAATTGAATGATCAGGAATTACAACTCTAAGTTGGGATGGAGACTAGAAGATCCTTGTGGGAACATCATACTGCTACTCTATCCTAGGCGCCTGCTTTCAAACATTTTTAACTGGAGAGACAGTACTGGGCTGCACTATGGATGGTTTTTCTGGTCCAGGGAAGCCACTCACATTTTTATTGATGGTCCAGGCTGCAGAAAATGAAAAGCTGTGTAACCATAAGCACTTTTAAATGCCATGTATCATATTTTTACAGATTCCAGAACAACATTAGTAACCAAAAACTCACAGAAAACAGCAAAGCAGCAAGTAAAAACAGATGGGAAACTCAGTTGCCCCAGATCTTCTGAAGCTTCATTATCTTTTCAAATTTCAAAAAGAAACACTAGTCAACTGAAAATGCTCTTAGACAAAGGAAACATAGTGGACCACTGGCTCAGTTTATAAACCAATACCACCATTGTGACTGTTACTTTCAAAGAAAAAAACAAAACCAAAGAACTTTACTTCAGTGTACTTAATAAATGATTACTTGAGGGAATTTATATTTTTAAAACACTCACTCTGCCTCAGCTAAAGCAGTACTCTGGAAAGGTAACATTTAAAAATTATTTTCTCTAATCTGTTCCAAACTGGGGATTGGCATCTAATCCCTCTTCATTACCAAATAGCTTGGTAACCACATATTTCATTTATAAAGCAGCCACAATACAATACAAAATAGTTGACCTGAGTTCTTCAAAGGCACCTGCAGAAAAGAAAGATGCAAACAGCATTTAATTACAGGGATAATCAAGCAACGAACTTCCTTACAGTATCTGAAAAAATATGGAGGCTATTTTCATTTCAAGTAGTTTTGTCCTGTAACCAATGCCACTGTATTATTTAATCAAATAAGGATGTTGCCGTAGTCAGCAATTTACCATTTAACTGTGTAAAATTGTTATGAAGACCATTTTATGGACCAATCTTTTAATGGACTAGCTATTAAATATAGGTACCAATTAATTAATGAAAATTGTTTCAGAAAAAAATGTTTATTAGAAACAGGTTTATAATGATAATCAATAAGCATGAAGTACTTTAAAGCAGTAACTACATTAGCTCAAAATGCAGATTAGAATTAATTAAATTTATTTAGCTTTTATGGTTATTTTTTGTGTCATCAATCTATATTGTTGACTCTTTACCTTGTTATTTATAACATGTTTATGTGCAGAAAGTGGAGAGAATTATGAGTCAGAACAATAAGTGACCACTAATGTGGAGCTTTTTCAGCATTTAAAGTGTTAGGAATTTCATTATTCATCCTTTTATTATAGAAGTAGAGGGAAAGACAAAGAAAAATGTTAGAAAAATAGTTTCCCCTTTTCAGCAAATCTCATTGTTTCCTTTCCTGTTTAAACTAAAGACGTTAGCGCTAGAATATCTGCTATAACTCCAAGAGGACTAGCAAGTATATAAATATGCCAGGTAAGTCTTTATTTAACATCAACAGCAGATGGCATTCACTTAATACACACTTTAAATCATACAAATAGATAAACGCTGAACATCTGTGACTGACACCAGGTCATTTTCTGATATTCATATCTCAAATGTTGTCCTTCTCTGCTCTTCATTGGGTACATTTAGGACCCATACAAAACAGTTCCTCAAATCTTAAGAACTTAATGTGACCCTCTCAGCTATGTTGCTAAAAAATTGAAAGGAAAGCAAGCTCATCAGCAAAAAGAACCACCTTAAAGAGGGCTTCCTGTTCTCACTGAATGGACTTAGGTTCTTATCCAAAGTCTCCCAACACTAAATGAAAAAGTATGGAACTTCCCTCCTCAAGACTCCTATATGACTTAACCAAGGGAAAGATCGGATTAACGTTCCAAGAGGTTATTGTTACCTAACATGGAGGGAAAACTCCCCATATAGAAACTAACTATACATTCTCACACACATCTGTAGTTTAACAGCTACCTGAATACCTACTGCCATAACTCCCACACCCTGACTTGGTTTTCTGAGCACCCTCTAATCCAAACTCCTTCAAACAAGCATAATATTGTACTTCAAAGAGTTACCTGAAGTATAACATGACAGAATGTTACCATTCTCCCTCTACAGATAATTACCTTGCTACAGATGAGATGAGGTATGACTGCATGAATTCTAGTAATAAATAAGTGTAAGAAAGAAAATGTTGGTACAATGCAATTAACAATATGTGTGCCTGGGAAAAAAAAAAAAGCCTTATAATGATGACATTCACTCCTGAAGGAATAATGTATTGTTTTCTCCCAAAGGAAAGCACGTTTTCTTTTGTATAGTTTGACTGTTTCTTTTTCTACATCCCATATAGGTGGAAAATGTGGCTTTTTGCAAAATTAGCATGGATTTGTCAACTGTTACAGCCATAGCTGAGAACAGTTCATTGACTTGATTTAAAATACAGCTCTATGATAAACTTAAAATGTGAATAATGTCAGCTATATCACAAGGGGATGCATTCATTTCTCCTAAAGTTAGATTTGCCTACGTATTGAAAAGTTTTGTAGTTAAGAACTACAATGAGAATAAAAGCACACATTAAGACATCATGTTTTTCACTATAATTATTTGCATTACACACATTTTGCAGGTTTGGAAGGACAGTTGTCATAGTGTTTGAATGTTGTCACAAAGGTGTAGGGAAAACTGGAAATAAAACTTTTCCCTTCTAAACTATATACAATTCTAGGAATGAAAACCACATGTTTTTCTTGTTTGCAAGTTGTATAATAAGATCAACAGGATCAACTCCACCTGCCTGGCCCCAGTTTCAGGCACTGCTGAACTCCAAGGCTTAATTCAGATCTCTGAGAACCCACGGCTTTACACATTTCAGTTCCACACAGTAAGTTTAGAATGAGTCAAGGATCAAAGGTGACGAGGGACGATGTAATGGAGGGTTTAGAAAAGGAGTAGCAACTGGAAAGTCACATAAGACTAAAGAAGTGGTGGAGACACGTCCCACTAGATCAGCTTACCCAAGGCACCTTCCAACCTGGCCTTGAACACCTCCAGGGATGGAGTATCCACAACTTCCCTGAGCAACGTGTGCCAGTGCCTCACCACTCTTATGGTGAAGAAATTCTTCCTTATGTCTAGGAATAGGAAAGTGCAGCATTAAAAGGCTCTGAGAAAAACAGCTAATGGTTCTATGTTCAGTGTAGATGAAGATAATTACACATTTTTTTCAGCGTGCAATGCTCCCCCTGGCAGGATACATCTTAATGTGTAGAAATTCAGTTACTCAGAAGTGTTTCTAAATTTGATTCCACAAAATTGGAGTAACTTTTGATTTTCTTCTCGCTATCTTAAATACTGGTAGGTTTCCTGTTGTGCCAGGTTGTTGGCACATTCCATCTAAGGAACCTTTCCTACCACTTCAGTATGCATGCTCAAAAATTTCTGTAAAGTCTACTGTCTTAAGAAAGCTGTTCACAAAAAGGTTATGCTCTTCTTCCACATCTCTGGTCTCAAAGAAATTGATACTATGCACATTAATTTGTAATGCAGATATGAAAATAACTGTTACCAGGGAGCTACTAATACTTAGTAATGTTAAGTGTTCAATACTTCCGTTAAGTCTATGCTTTTCTTTGAATTTTCCAGGCACGATTTGGTTACTAATAGTTTTCCATTCTATGATGTAGTTTGTTCTTTACTTAAGTTACTGTACACATAAAGCCTCCCAATTTATACTTTTGTCAATAAAACACACACTCTCTACGCCATAGCATAAAGAAGAAACTTTTATGGAGAGACATGATTTCGATTGCCATTAGAAGGAAGAAATCACAGTAGTTCTTCAAAAGAACAAGGAGAATCATAAATGTCCATAATTTGGCATTTGGAGGCCTCGACTCATCAGGTTACTCAAAAACCATAATGATACCTTAACAGCACAGCAAATCCATTAAAGTTAATTTTGTGTTACACAAAGGCTACAGTATATATCTGAAAGTTCATGCCAGTGCCTTTATACCTTCATGAGTTTTGATGAGTAGCCATTTCAGAAGACATCCACTCACCAAAGAAAAGCTTAAAATACGACTTTAAAAGAATTTGCTTACTTATGCATAGCTATCAGCAAATCTAAATTCTATACTATCTAGGAATAAATCTCAGGTTTTTGCAAAGATTTATGGGTCTATGAGCATTATAACCATAAACCATTGTGTGCTTACTTTATTGGCAGAACAGTTTATACATTTGACACAGCACTATTCAGATAAGATTACATCCAACTAAGTGCAGAAAAGAAACCGTCAACAAGTCTGGAAGACTATGATAGAAACTGCAAACACAGAGTTTTTATTTGACTAACCATACCTTCAGAGTACTCCCAAATCAGTCCCAGGCATGAACACACAGTTGGAACTGATTTTAAGAGAAGGGTGAAGGAATGGCACATTGCCACAAAAATAAGAACGAAGCCTGAACCACGTGCTCCCTGTATTAGGTAACTGCCAAAGCAGATGGAAAGAAAAATTGGTAATATTATAAATAACAAAGAGTTTTCAGCCAAATTATACTTGGGAAGTCTAGAACTAGACAGCAAACTTGTGATGGATCAAAGTTACTTGTGATTGATTAGAGAAGCACATATCCAGCCACTTCATGGTTTGTACACTTTTACTGCTGAGAGGGTTTGATATTTTATCAGAAAGATGGAAAAGGAGGAAACTTAGAAATCAATAGGCAATTTTTCTTCAAAAATTGAAGTCAAATAGAATAAAGAGTTGCTCTTAAGAACATGCACAAATACTACTAAGTAGTGAAAACTAGGCTGGCAGAGAGCTGTGACTCTCAGATGTGCATGACAGAAGTGTGTAAGCTTCATATATATGAATATGTTTCCTACTGGCTGTAAAGCAGAACCACTGCCTTAGTAAAGATAATTATACTCACTCTTGCCCTTTAAGATTCATGCCAGCTCTGTATTATAAAAACAAGTCAAAAGACTGCAGTAAGGAACATAGGAATGGATTATTTGGAACACATCTGGAATAAACAGCTGCAAAATCTGTGATGACAGAGGGTCCCAAGTAGGGGACAACTTTGCACAAGAAAGCAGTGTTGCTCTATCTATTTTTGCCCAGAAAGTCCCTGGGTCTTTGTTAATGGTAGAGGAATAAACAGGCTTCTAAAGCCACAGGTGTTAGCTTGACCCTGCTGTTGTAGGGCATCAAACAATTAAACAAGATTTGTGATTTAAAACCTATGAAGATGCAGAGAAAGGAGACTGTAGACAACATTAACCTCTCAGAGCTTCATTTTAACATTTTTCAGACCCTTTCCCATGGACTACTCAGACCTGTTATAAGTCCTTTCACCTTCTCCACCTCTCTTCCCATCATTCCATCACCTCCCCCTCTTCACCTCCTGTCATGTTCTGTAATGTTGGCAGGATACTTAGAAAGGGACAAGGATAGAAAAATGTATTTTGAGAAAACATTTCAGTATTATGCCTTCTAAAAAATAACTTAAAAAAAGAAGAGATACAGTGCTACATTTTCAAATCTTTAAAGAACAGTCCACTTTGAGGGCTGATAGCACTTGGATCCCAAGGGGCAGCAACTCATGTAGCTTCCTGTAAAGGCAAATTCCACATACATAAATCATAAACCTTTTCGCTGGCCGCTACCTCATTGCAACAGATGAGGATACCAACACTTCAGAAACAAATTTTTGTTGCCCATATTTTCTGACAGTTAAAATTAAATAGGTTTTATAAATATTAGGCCAACATACAAAACGAAGATAAGAAAAAAAGCACCAGTGACATACCGAATCTCCTCCTGCTTAAGGCAAACAAGGTCAGTAGCTAACCAACTGACAAATTCTATTGGATCATAAAACCCCAGTTTCACTGGGGACTTCTCAATACGTACCAAACATACAGTTATGTGATAAAACCCCCTTCCTTCGCATATGCATCCTCTTGTCTATCATCACGATTTTATTTTTACCTCTGGAATGAAACTAAGTGTAAGATCACAATGCTGTGAGTTTTGGAGAAAGCATGTATAAATATGTATACACACATAAATAATGGAGCAGGAAACTTGGTTTTTATTCTTTTTTTCTGCTGCACGGAGTGAACACAGGAAACTAACCAAGGTGAAAATGTTCTGAAAACCTTTATAATAAGAATTACTTTCTAGTAACACTGATATGAACAAGTTAGCAATGCAACTTGAGATCTCATTCCAATAAAGAAAAATATGCAAGTTTTAAGATGTGGAAATAAAACTATGAACAATATTTTTTGTTCATCCTTTACTCAGTTCTTGCTGTGTTTGCTTTGGCTAGCTTAAACTCTAGACTCTCTGGGACATTAAGAACACTTTTGTGATCTATTTTTAGAGCAAGATGCTTATATTAAAGAAATTATATTGATATATCCTAAACTGACTACAGGAGCATAAAAGAAGAGACTGGACATTAAAAAAATCCTAATAGCTTTGAATAAAATCTAGTAGACATGACATAAATGAATATGACATAAAAGCAATCTGGAGACAGAGAAAAGCGGGGCAATGCTGCTTTCAGAAGACTAGTTAATGTTTGCAAAGTGCTCTGAAGATGAAAGTCCCAACAAATGTATTACTACTATGGACTACCACTGGAGTCATGTAGTTTCAATCCGAAATTGAAAATATCAGGAATTTGTGACAACTTCCAATTCAGAGTTAAAAGAAATGCATAGATATAAAAAATAGGAAGATTCTTAGATGATATGGAAGTGCTATGAGCCATACACTACCTTAAATTTTCTTCATTTCTATCACAACAGTTAAAACAGCAGACAGGTATATCTGTGGTTATAACCTTCAGTATAAATGTTGGACTTCCATTTGAATTGAAGGAGAAAAGAAAGCAATGATGCTACTATCTGAAGCTGATGGTATTTGTTGATATATTTCGTGAAGCTTTGTCAAGAATAAGCATTTCTTCAGTGACTTCACACTAGTTTGCGTTGAGTCAAAACACTGCCTACCAAATTTCAGAAGTATTTTCAGTAGTGGTACTTTCAGTACATACGTCTTAAAGAACTCAAATCACCAAGCTGAGACAACTCAGGTGAAAAACCAAAACCAAACATTAAAGTAAGTTCTTAAATTTATGGATAAGCAACATTAAGACGTATAGTAGAGGTCATTCCGCTGTTATCTTTGCAGAACAGTTTAAAAAGCTTGGCTTCAATCTGCCCTTACAAGAGAAAATAGCACTACAGAAACAGCACCCCCATTTATATATACATATATATATACACACACACACACACACACACACACACACACACACACACACACACATACATATATATATAAGATTATTTAATCTGCTTCCAAAATCCCCAAACTGTTACATTGTTTCATTACAGTGTTACTGCATCTGAATACATATTCCTTTATTCATTTCTATATCTCTTAATTGTTAAAGCAATCCAAAAGTTCATATTCCATCTTGTTCTCTTTCTCTGTGGGCCCATTAAACAGAATGGATGCAGGCAGCATCTATAAGAATATTCCCTTTTGCTCAAGCCTTCCAGGCAGCTACAAAAAAAGGAAAATGTAAGAGCACTAGTGTTGAGCTTTTTATCATTATTTTCTGCAGCTGGCCAAATCTCACAAGACTAATTCAATTCATCAAAACTGGTTTCTCCAGGAAATTCTTTGACACATTAAATCAAACTGTCATCTGCATGTTCCAGCTACTGAAAATTATGATGTCCCTAACACAG
Organism: Piaya cayana; assembly: GCA_013389865.1. Classification (NCBI taxonomy): domain Eukaryota; kingdom Metazoa; phylum Chordata; class Aves; order Cuculiformes; family Coccyzidae; genus Piaya; species Piaya cayana. Next base: position 415,773 of record WAAB01024948.1, read on the forward strand.
ATTCTAAACTTTTCCCTTTTCACATTCAAGATTTAGCTTTAAATGTACTTATTGAGAAGAATAAAAATAAGACAGACAATAAGAGGAAAGGAATAAGTTTAGGTGACACCAATTACTGTACTTGTCCAGGTGAAATACAACAACAGCGTGTAAGTTTCATTATCAGTTAAGGGCAGCTAATGAGCTCCCAGCTCAATGGTCATCTGTAAATAAGTTTAAAAAAAATAACATGGTACCTTTCTAACCAGTAGGAGTAACCATTACCTGGAAGGTGCACACTTAGGGTGATATCAAGTCTGCTACTGGTGCCTTAAATCATAGGTATAAATGAGCAAACCCTCCCGCCTACCACTTCAAACACACCATCTCTCCTGTTCTTTTCTCACTTCTGTTTCCAATTAAATTTCTTTTTATTACAGTGAATACAAACTTCTGGGGATCTTGTGGTGAGCTGAATCCATCCACTGGTACTTACCTTGTAAAAAAAAAAGTTTCTTAAAGGAAAAGAATTCTAAATAAAACTCTTCAAATCACTGATTGAGAAGAAAAATCACTGTAGATGTGCCAAGCGTGAGAGCTTCTACCAATGGGAAAACAATAGGTTTTGTCTACCCAAGCTGTTGATGTTTTATGCTTTTTGGGGATTACAAACTGTAACTATATAGCCAGTTATGTAAACTAGGAAAGTAACAGTATTACCTAGGTCAACACATACACCGATGCAATAATTTTATTCTAAACCAGACTATTAAAATGTCACAGAAAATGTATTTATTACATCTTGCATATTAACACGCAAAAGTTTCCCAGATGAATAATCAGAATGAAGCTAATCAGCACCAAGTCACTCAACAGCCATAGCTGAAACTGAAGCAGACGCAGCACATCTGTACATTTACAAGCACAAGCTCCACAGATGGTATAAATTACTATCTTTACCAGTTGTCTCCTAAAAGCGTTGACTTTAAGAGAATGCAGTGAACAGCGGAGATGTTCACAGCAGGAATTGTCAACAGAACTGAACTCAACAGTAAAAGATCTGTTGATACGTGCATGATCTACAGTGTCAGTGTCACTGAGCTATTACTGCTTGGGTCCAACCACAGGGACATCACTTTCACGCATACTTGCTGATACAATTACAAAAAGTTCTAGGCTTTACTTACAACCCATCCCATTTATTCAAGTTTAGCTACGTGCAACAGGCAATCAAACATCATAACCTATTTCCAAGCCACTCGGGGAGAAAAAAAAAAAAGCAAAACACCAACTGTGAGTCATTTTCAATTACCAGACAACTCGGAACAACAGTGGAGATTTGATCATTTCAGACCGTTGCATGCAAACTCTTGTTAAAGAAAGGAGACATCCAATTTCAAACTTTATTTAGAGGAGACAAGAGAGAAGGGGGAAAGCGGTTAATTACACAGAACTCCAGAAGGCAGCTTATGGTTATCGATGCTGTTCATTTCCATATGGCCCGGGGAGCCCGTGCCCATCCCCTGGCCGGCGCGGAAAGGTGCATGAGCGAGCTCCATCAGTTCTGCTGCCACTGACATTTTCCAAAGCAGCACTCACAGCAGCAGCATGCAATTTACATCAGGGTAAACCCAGTTTCCCCAGCTCGACCCAAAGAGTTTAAAAAAAAAAAAAAAGAGGGGGGGTGGGGGAACAAAATACAAACTCTCACATAGTTTTTAAAAGCCGGGCCAGGGTTACGTTCTGCTCAGAGCGGTTCTGCCCGTCCTGAGCGTCTGCGCGCCCCCCGCCCCTCATCCCCCAGCCGGCAGCATCCCGGGCATCCCTCGGCATCCCGGGGCGGCAGCATCCCGGGGCGGTCCCCGGTATCCCCCGGTCGGCGGCATCCCGGGGCGGCCGCCAGCTGCGCTCCGCGGGCCGTACTCACAGGGACACGGTGCGCTCGGGCAGCACGGCGGGCTGCAAAGTTTCCACCAAGTCTCCGCCGGTGCAGACCACTTTGATGCGGAGAGCCGGGCGGCCGGGCCCCTTGGCGCGCTCGGCGGCGCAGAGGCAGCGGTCCACGATGAGGTCGGGGCAGTTCCTGCTGCCCCCGCACAGCCCCAGCAGGGCGGCCAGCAGGCAGAGGCGGCGGCACAGCCCGCGCATGCTGAGCCGCCCGCCCGCCCGCCGCCGCCGCGCATGGCACGCGCCCCTCCGCGCCGCGGCCGCCGCCGCTCCCCTCCACGCCTCCCGCGGCCACCCCGCCCCGCCTCGCTGCGGCCGAGCGGCGCTCCCAGGGACCCCCCACCCCCTCCTTCCCTCCTCCTCCTCCTCCGAGGAGCCGCCGCTCTTTTCCTGCCGCAGCCCGTGCGGCGGCGACGCTGGGCGGACCCCTCGGCTCGCAGCGGGACCCTCCTCCCTCCGCTGCCCCCCTGCTCCCTCCGTTGCCCTTTTCTTCCATTCATTCCCCCCATCTTCCTCCGTTACCCCCCTCCTCTATTCATTACCTCTCTCCTCCATACGTTCCCCACCCCTCCCTCCGCTGCCCTCTCTCCTCCTTCCATTGCCCCCCCCTCCCTCCGTTGCCCCTTTTCTCCATTCATTCTCCCCCTCTCCTCCCTCCGTTGCCCCCTCCCACCGCGGGGTGCGGAGTTCCGAGCGCGGTTCTACCTGCGCGTTCGGCACGCGTCGCGGTGCCCGGTAATTGGGGATGGGGCGGGGGGGGGGCTAAACAGAGGAGCCGAGGACGAGCCGCACCGCCAAAAAGGATAAAATAAAATAGAGGTGCGGCCAGCCTAGGCACAGGTTGGGAGCTGGAGATGCCGTATGGGTTCGGGATCTAGTGTTGTAAACAGCCGCGTTCCCTACCGAGCCCGAGAAACGCGTGTGCGAAGCGCCGTTCGCACCTAACGGAGAACGGAGGGTCCGGCAAAGGTCGGTGCGGACCAGGGGACGGGACGGTCCTCGGGGCTCCCCGCTGGCAGCGGGAGGGGTCTGTGCCGTGTGCTGCCCTCGGACCCCTCACATAGTGCTGTGGGTGTGACCCAAATAAAAGGTTTGACCTGTAGCTCATCATCCATGTCAACAAGCACGATTCTATTTTCTTTTCTGCTTGTATGTTATTTACAGCACACACTGGCTTTGGAGTGTTCTCAATGGTATGTGTGATTGGTAGCTCTTAGGGCAGATTTTCAGCATCAACTGTAAACTACCCTGTTTTTTTGCTGAAAGTGAGGAAATATTCCAAAGTGTAACAAGAGCTTACATTTTTAAAGGCCTTTTAAAAAAAAGAGTAAGTTCCTCACCGTCCCTTACTCAACAGAGACTCACTACACACATTTTCATTGCAGGATCTAGGCCAAAGTTAGTAATAGGCTGCCATGGCTGTAAAGCCGTTTTAAGAAATTACTAGTTTTTCTTTAAATTATATTGTATTATGGTCCCTTAGGGAAGATTTGTCTTGCACATTTACAATGCCTGTTATCACTGCATTCTAATATCTAATTGGAGCCTTTAGGCACTAAGTTATTAATAAGTGATAGAAGGGTTAACACCCTTGGGAAATTCCAGGCTCAGAGGAAATTTCTCAGGAACAATCTTTTTCTGTACAGTTGTTGATTTAAAGAATCATAAATATTACAGCCCTTGTTCTTTTATTTTTAAAAGCAAAGTTGTGTAAGACTTAACTGCCAGACAGCAAAATGGACTGTGTTACATGAGACCAGTAAGATTGTAAGGGTTGTGTGCTGTTCTTTATCATAAAGAAACCCTGTGTAGCATTTAAATTTGCAAATTTTTTTTAGCTTGGAAAAAAATTCTGTCATCCATACTGTTTCGGAAAGCATAAGTGGAGCATACACGTTTATTGAGCATGGATATAATTCAGTGTTAACCTTACTGAGAGGGAATGGAATTTTTCAGTCAAACTCGGCCCTAAACATATGCTAGCAGAATTTTACCGGTTTTTATAACTCACTGATCCTGAAAGTTTTTGAAGAATATTGTTTTATTAAGGAACAAGGAGGCTTACAGTCATATTGATGCCATCTATCAAATCCTACATTAAAGGCAGAAAAGCAGTTATTATTCCAAACAGTACAGGTGAAGAGAGTTTCCTTTCCAGTTTACAATGCACCTGATTTTTGTTCTTGCTTTATTACAAATAAGGAAAGAAAACCTCAGTCATTCCACTCTTCCTTCACAGTCATCTTCAAATATGAAGAAAGTAAAATGTTTGTGATGATTTAAAAGCATAAATGATTGTTACTGCCTGAAATGTTGCAATCTAAACAGGTCCAATAGAAAAAAAGACCTGGGCATCTACAAAGCTTGGTTCTACTTCAATTGTCACCAGCCAGCACAGCTGAATATTTAGCATTGGTGGTAGCTAACCCTTCTCCCAGACTTTGGAAGATATAATGTCAACCCAGTCATAATGAGTTTTTTTAGTCATGAGGTTTAACACAGCCAAATGCTGAGTCCTGCACCTGGGGCACAACAACCCTATGCAGAGCTACAGACTGGGTGAGGTCTGTCTGGAGAGCTGCCAGGAGGAGAGGGACCTGGGGGTGTTGGTCGACAGCCGGCTGAACATGAGCCAGCAGTGTGCCCAGGTGGCCAAGAAGGCCAATGGCATCCTGGCTTGTATCAGAAATGGTGTGA